>CM025832.1:1467631-1890131 GCA_014673565.1 Sebastes schlegelii | reverse complement strand
GCATCCCAATAACATGAATGCACCTTGCTTACCAAGCTAGCTACCCAGCTAGTGCTAGCGTTAGCTAGTAACCTAGCGTTTCCTATGCTAACGGTAGCTCCCCAGCTCCATCCTCTCGTCCAAATATGGTCACTTCTGGCTCCAAAAAACACAAGATGGCGATGACCAAAATGCCAAACTCAAGACCAAAGAGTCTAGAAACAAAGAGACGAAACTGTGTTTTTGACAACAGTCGCTGCCGCCATTTTGGACTGAATACGTTTATTATATTTATAATATTTTATTGTTCAACACAGGTCATTTTGGTAGAATATGACAATAGAATAGAAATAATTTATTTTTACTTTTATACGTCTCTTTGTAGGAGGACGTTTTACTGGCGTCCGGAAGTCAATTTCAGTCCAAAATGGCGGAAGCATAGCTCTGCTGCTGGGCGCTGACTTTCACCTTTTGGCAATGAACCTTCTATGTTACCTGGCCCCAGATCCACTCGTCCAAATATGGTCCCTTCTGGCTCTAAAAACCAAGATGGCAACGGCCAAAATGCCGAACTCGAGGTATAAAAACGTCAGTCGACAAACCAATGAGTGACATCACGGTGAAATCACGGTGAGATCATGGTGACATCACAGTGACTACGTTCACTTCTGTTATGCAATCAATGAGAACATCTCAGAAATCAGACTTCTACTTAAGATGCGATTTTTCAAGCTCGTTAGTTGCCATGGCGCCGGGCTCTCTGGGTTCAAGCTCATTGGTTGCCATGGTGCCGGGCTCTCTGGGTTTAAACTTGTTGGTTGCCATGGCGCCGGGCTCTCTGGGCTCGAGCTCATTTGCTGCCATGGTACCAGGCTCTCTGGGTTCGAGCTCGTTGGTTGCTATAGAGCCAGGCTCTCTGGGTTTAAACTCGTTGGTTGCCATGGAGCCGGGCTCTCTGGGTTTTAACTCGTTGGTTGCCATGGCACCGGGCTCTCTGGGTTTAAACCCATTGGTTGCCATGGAACCGGGCTCTCTGGGTTCAAGCTCATTGGTTGCCATGGAGCCAGGCTCTCTGGGTTCGAGCTCGTTGGTTGCCATGAAACCAAGCTCTCTGGGTTCGAGCTCGTTGGTTGCCATGGTGCCAGGCTCTCTGGGTTCGAGCTCATTGGTTGCTATGGAGCCAGGCTCTCTGGGTATAAACTCGTTGTTTGCCATGGAGCCGGGTTCACTGGGTGTTAACCCGTTGGTTGCCATGGTACCGGGCTCTGTAGTTTGAGCTTCTTGGTTGCCTTGGTACCGGGCTCTCTGGGTTCAAGCTCGTTGGTTGCCATGGCGCCAGGCTCTCTCGGTTTAAACTCGTTGGTTGCCATGGCACCGGGCTCTCTGGGTTCGAACTTGTTGGTTGCCATGGCGCCGGGCTCTCTGGGTTCCAGCTCGTTGGTTGCCATGGCGCCAGGCTCTTTGGGTTCGAGTTCGTTGGTTGCCATGGCGTCGGACTCAGATGTCAGGTGACTTTGGGTCCAGATGGAGCCCGAGCTCGTCCTCCACTTCCTGTTCCTGTCACAGCAGCAGCAGCACGGCCCTCTGGGAAACGGAGTGTGTATGTTTACAGCTGCACACAGCTGGCTGAGTGTGTGTTTAACTTCATCTTACAGTTGTTTGTGTGTTTCAAAGGTTACTAAGTTGTATGTATGAGTTTAAAGAGAGTTTTATGTGTGTACAGATCATACAGAGTACTTTATACTGTAGTATTAGTACTTTTACTACTTGTAGTATGAGTGAACTATCACAGGTAGAGAGGAGGTGTTGACGCTCCTCTACACCTCCGTCTTCACCTCTGAAACCTGAGTGTATCTGTAACATATCTGAGGATGTGATTACCCATAATGCCCCTCTTCAAGCAGCTGCAGCGTGACATGTTTCAGCTGACAGAAGCTCATAATGAACTGTGGGTGTTACAGAGTGTAGCGCTCTGAGCTGCTGACAGCTTCCTGTTGCAGACGCTCTTCTTCTCCTTGTTGGACTAATTTAGACGTCCATCATGGCGGACGGGAGCGCGGCGTTCACCTCAGCGCGTAGATTACTTTAATATCATGGGCTTCCCTCCGGGGAACGCCGCGCCGTAATCGCTGCCTCCAAATAATTTGTTTTCCAGCACGGCTCCCCCGTCTCCCTCCTCCCGTCCATCTATAAATTAATACTCACAAGTTTCTATACCGACATGTTTAATCTGATAGAAGAGCTTTCTGGGAGTTATTATCTGATTTTAATATAAACAAGCTGTTTATGATCTATGAGAGCAGCGGTGATGATGGTGATCAGGGTCATCCCAGAGGTCATGATGATGGGGTCAAAGGTCAACTTCACGTCTTTATGGAGCCGGTTTTATGTCAAAACAGGAAAGAGACACAAGCTGTTCAAGAACACTTAAAACCTGATTAGAGACCTGAGATACAGATTCACATCTACTGGTACACCTGTTTCAAAGGTACTCATATGACAACGATGAAGAAGAAGAAGAAAAAGAACTAAGAAAAAGAAGAAGAAGAAAAAGAAGAGCAAATAAAAAGTAGAAGAACTAAGAAGAGGAAAAGAACCAAGAAGAAGAAGAACTAAGAACTAAGAACGAAGAAGAAGAAGAAGAAGAAGAAGGAGTCCTGGTCCAGCCGTCCTCTGACAGTGGTCTTTAGGAGGCTCTGAGAACGGAGTACTCGTCTTCTGTCTTCTTCTGTGGTTTTATATAGAAGTTTCCATTGTTGAGTTTAAAGTAAAACTGTGATTCTCATTGAGGTGAAGCTGTGAAGCTTCATCTGTTTCTACTCAACAGCAGCTCCTCTTTCCTCCTCCTCTCCTCTCCTCTCCTCTCCTCTCCTCTCCTCTCTCCTCTCCTCTCCTCTCCTCTCCTCTCCTCTCTCCTCTCCTCTCCTCCTCCTCTCCTCTCCTCTCCTCTCCTATCCTCTCTCCTCTCCTCTCCTCCTCTCTCCTCCTCCTCTCCTCTCCTCTCCTCTCTCCTCCTCTCTCCTCTCTCCTCCTCCTCTCCTCTCCTCTCTCCCCCTCTCCTCTCCTTTCTCCTCTCTCCTCTCTCCACCTCCTCCTCCTCCTCTAATCTCTCCTCTCCCATCTCCTCTCTCCTCTCCCCTCTCCTGTCTCCTCTCTCCTCTCCTCTCCCATCTCCTCTCTCCTCTCTCCTCTCTCCTCTCTCCTCTTGTCTCTCTCCTCTCCTCTCTCCTCTCTGTCTCTCCTCTTGTCTCTCTCCTCTCTCGCCTCTGTCTCTCCTCTTGTCTCTCGTCTCTCTCCGTCCGGCTGCAGTAAAACTCGTCTCTGTTTCTACATCCTGCCGCTCGGCACGCCGATCTTCAATATTTCAGACGATGCGACGGGGATTCGAGCTAATTACCTCGCCAACGATCCCTGCGCCGGCCTGACCTGCGCCGGCAGGAGACGCTGCATTAACACGAGATGATGCAAATGAAATGTGTCCCTCTGTCTGTCTCCGTCTCTCCGCTGCTCGCCGTTATCAAAAAATGATGACCCCCGGCTAATTATTAGCGAGCGGGGCCCTCGCCGGGGGAAGAGCCATTGTTCTGTCGGAGGTTTTTACATTAAAGATGGATGTCGGAGGGGAGCGTGTAGGAGGAGGAGGAGGAGGAAGAGGAAGAGGAGGAGGAAGAGGAGGAGGAGGAGGAGGAGGAGGAGGAGGAGGAGGAGGAGGAAGAGGAGGAGGAGGAGGAGGAGGAGGAGGAGCGCTCACGTCCTCCTGCAGCAGCAGACAGGAAGCAGGCCGGTTGACTTGGTCTCTGACCTCCTAAATCTTCACCTCAGGTGTTTTTGCGCCGCGTACTTTTTAACCTGCGGCGTCCGAGGTGCTGCGGCGTCCGAGGTGCTGCGCCATCCTCGTGGCTGCGGGGCACAACAGTGTTGGGACGCGGCGGGGGACGTGACCCCGGCTCGCCGCCGGCCGCTCGTCATCAGGTAGTTAACATAAACCCCTGCAAACAGAATAAAGAGCTGCAGATGTTGTGCTGAATGAACATTTAGAGGAAACAAAAGCGGCGGCGGCGAACTCTGCAGCGTCCCACGCCGACAGGAGCAGCGGCTCATTTAGAGGAGCAGCCAAACAAAGAGAGGAGCTGTAAACAATGAGGAGTGTCTCCATGGCAACCAGGGCCCCATCTGTTCTGCGCTAATGACCTCTCCTACTCATACACTGTTTTAATTAAACCGCGCACACAGAGCGTCATCCAGAGGTTTAACACACCTGAATCCATCTTCTCTGGTTTAGAGCTGCTGGGGCTCAACCCGGGGCACGGGGCCCTCTGAGGGGTCACAGGAGGAATCTGAGGGGTCGTGACATCATTAACAAGTAACTTTATTCACAAAGAAATACAGACACTGTTTATTTACTGACTTTCTGAGGGACTTAAACTGGATTCTGTTCAGTGGGAACGTTTTCATCCAGTGGAGGAAGAACCTCGTTTTTAAACCTCACAGAGGTCAGAGGTCAGAGGTGGAAGAAGTCAGTGTTATGCATGAACGCGTTAAAAGAGCGCTTTCATTGAGCATGCTCATGTTTTTGGTGAACTGAACGTATCTGTTTGCAATTAATGGCTTGGTTTTTGGCCGTCACCATCTTGGTTATTTGCAACCATGTTTTATGGCATGTCTAGTGCAACTGGTCATTCAGAGAAAACAGCTACTGGTACATTAACAAACTAAAAACACATTTAACAAACAAAAGTTCCAGTAGTTCTAGTATACAGTCATTCATTTAGTTTGGTGGGCAGTGGCAATGATCGGGGGATGGATGGATGGATAGACGGACGGACGGACGGATGGATGGATAGACGGACGGACGGGCGGACGGACGGACGGACGGACGGACGGGCGGACGGACGGACGGACGGGCGGACGGACGGACGGACGGACGGACGGATGGATGGATGGATAGACAGACGGACGGACGGACGGGCGGACGGACGGACGGACGGACGGACGGACGGACGGACGGACGGACGGATGGATGGATCTGGTGAAGTGTGAATTTGAACAACACTGAAGTACTCAGATATTTCAGTTCTCCTTCCACCCCGACTTCCCTCACTAGACGTGACCAGGTGAGGTTCAGGTGAGATTCAGGTGACTTCTGAATAGGAGAGCTGGAAACATGTCGGGGTAGATCGAGCTTCAGAGGACAGAGAGAGAGAGAGAAAGAGAGAGAGAGGATGAAGGTCAGGAGGACGCCATGAGGTCGGAGGTTTCTGATGGGATTCAGTCCTGAGCAGCTTCAGACCCCCAAAGACCCCAAAACACCATCACAGTAATTCAGCCAGAGACCTCGGGGTCGGATTTAACCCCCCTCCCTCCTCCCACCTCGTTATTATTGACACGCTCGTTAAGAAGAAATGAAAAACTGCAGCGTGAAATCCAAAACACACAGGAAGACTTTATTTAGTGGCGGTGGCGTGACGGCAGGAGGGAGGAGAACACGGTGATCACTGTGTGACAGGAGGAGCAGCGTGGTGCGTTCAAATGCTCCAACAGGAACACAGCGTGGTGCGTTCAAATGCTCCAACAGGAACACAGCGTGGTGCGTTCAAATGCTCCAACAGGAACACAGCGTGGTGCGTTCAAATGCTCCAACAGGAACACAGCGTGGTGCGTTCAAATGCTCCAACAGGAACACAGTGTGGTGCGTTCAAATGCTCAAACAAGTTGGATTTTGACCGTCTCCATCTCGGTTTTTGTCCATCGCCATCTTGGTTTTTGGCCGTTGCTATAAAGCAGCATAATAAATGTGCAATTAATTCATGATTAATCGTGTTTAACTATTCGAATCAATTGACAGCTCTAGTAGCAGCAGGTGGCGTTCAGGTGTTCCAGATGTTCAGGTGTTCAGGTGTCCTGATGTGACATTAAATATAATGTTTATTTTCCTACTACACATAAATATGTAGATATAATTTAAGTTTTTTTCAGATTGTCTGACCTACTTCTCTTCTTTGACCCCCGTCACTCCTCTCCTGTTGCATTGTGGGACGTCAGACTCAGTATTCAGCCCAATCGGGTCACAACTCTGACTCACTGGCGTGACGCCGCGCTGCCTCCTGATTGGCTGTGAGGTTCAGACTTGTGATTGGTGGAGGAGCTGATTAACAGGCTCCGTGGTGCATTGTGGGAACAAACAACAACAATAAAGTGTTTCTGTGTCGGTGACACCGGCGCCGTCTCCTTGACCCAGAGCCGGCGGACATCTCCTCCCCCCCCCGACCTCCTCGGGGCGTGGGGGGGTCTTCAGGGCCTCTCAGACCTTGACTGACTGATTAATGGACTGGACGGCAGTCAGCTGGTGAGATTACAGAAACGCCGCCTCCTCGTCTGGGGACGCCGCTGCAAAGAGAAACATCCAGCAGCCTCGGTGCCAACCGCCGCCCCCCCAGCCCGACGCCCCCCCCGCACAACCCTCCCCCCCACCTACCCTGGAATCTCAGACGTTGGGGAAATTAACGTTGGGATGGGGGAGGGAGAGGGAGGGGTGAAGGCAAACCGCTTGCCAAGCCATCTGAGATCTTCCTCCTCCTCTTTCTCCGTTTTCGATTTTGTTTGTGCCCGCTGTCGATTCCCCGGCCGGAGTTTTTCGGCTCGGCGTCAAATCCCCGCCGTCCTCACGGATTCTCCAGATCTCATTACAGTCAATGAGGCTGCAAAGACTTTCGGATCAAAGTGAAAGACTTCAGCCTCTGAAGGAAGCAGGAGGAGGGTTATTTTTTTATTTTAGGAGGGGGGGGTTCAGCGGCGGCGCTGCCAAGACGAGTGAGAACCATCCAGGAACGTCAGGAACAGCCTCAGAAACACTGCGACGGTGTACATCTACTACAGTACTCTACTGAAATACACACTCAGGTACTTTACTGAGTCTTTTCATGGTACTTTCTACTTCTCACTGCAGAGAGAAATACTCGACTTGATACTCCACTACATCCGTCTGACGGCTTTAGTTACTTTACTGATGAAGCATTTCAGAGAGTGAAGTCTCTCTCCCTCTGTGTGTGTTGGCGTAGCTCACGGCCGCCGCTCTGCACTGCTCTAATACGGCGGTTACAGCTGACGGAAGCATAGCTAGCACCCACCCTCCGGTCCCCCACCCCCCAGGTTGGCACTGTTAGCTCCGTCAGCACTGTTGCTGTCGTTTACACTCATATAAGAAGAGGACGTAGTCACCGTGACGTCACCTATTGGTTGGTGGTCTGCTGTTTTGATGCCTAAAGTTCGCCAGTTTGGCCGTCGCCATGTTGGTTTTTAGTCGTCTCCATCTTGGTTTTTGGCCGTCGCCATCTTGTTTTTTAGGAAGAATGCAGGTTTAATTCACTTTAGCTTTAGCTTCACTTTTCAGACCTGGAGATTGCCCACTGGTTGTACTGTTAGCACCGTTAGCTGCTAGCCGCTCAGCTGTCGTCATGTTGAGAGCCGTGCAGAGGCAATAAAATGCTCTCAATCTCACATTTAGCACCTTTAATCTCAGAGATTTTCTGAGTGTTTTTCTCTGAATATCCCCCCGCCCCCATCTCCTCTAATAAATAATCAGTAGTTGTGTCCTGTGTGCATAAACATCAGCCTGCATACATTCACAGCTTTGTGTCGGACATAAATCCTCGGGGCTTCCTGTTTTAACATATTCATTACCTTCGGCCCGCCGCTCATTTCCAAGTCGGAGGTGCTAAGCAGCGATAATGCTCGGCGCCGGATGTCCGGGGCAGGACTCCCCGGGCCTGAGCGTGAATAAATTGACCGGGTCGCGGCGAAGACGTGTCGTAATGAGAGCGAGGCGATGTCGGGAGGAGATCCCTGAACCCTCCTGTGATCCACTGTATTCATGTTCCAGACAGACAGGTTTTATTTACAGCAGCTTTACTGCTTCCTTGTCTTCTACACGTGGCCCTTCATATTCAAATGTTCTCTTTAGATATCTCAATGTCGACTCTAAATCAGCTGAGTCCTGCAGCATGATGTCAACACGCTGCTTCAAACTAACTTTACTTTATTCTGATCTTAAAAATTATCATTTAATTATTGATGTCACGCAATCGATGCAAGCTTTGCAGAGCGATTTCCTCATTTAGAGTAAATAGTCTTTGCAAAAAAAAAACACTCAGTGTCTATTTATCATGACTTTACTAAGTAGAAATACCACAATATAAAAATACTTGTATATTACAGGTATGATCATTGAGTTCGTTGGTCGTACAGGATTCAACTTGAAGTGAATGAGAGAGGAAGGAAATAACTGCAGGAAGTTTTACTTCCATTAAAGCCGTGAGCGTCTGTATGAACATTTAAAAGATGTGAGTATCTCTGTTTGTGTTGAGTAGATCACAGTGAAAGGTTTATATCCAGACCTTTAAGGTCCAGACACACCAAGCTGACATCAGAGAACCAGCGGGCCTCACGTCACCTTCGTCTCGGCCGACAAGTTGCATTTGAACACACTGTAAAGATGACAGCCGACGGCCAGTTAGCACGTACTGTACGTTCTGCGCCTGCGTGAGAGGAAATAAGTCTCCACACCAGCATGCGGCGGTAGTCTGTATTCATCATTCAGAAAAGAGAAACAGGACGAGCGAGGACGGCGGATATACAAGCTGTTGTTATGATACGTACATGAAACAAAGCGGCGTCTGGCGATGATTTACACATCACTCTCACTCACCACTTAGCTTCTTTCCAGATATTCATGTCACTGTGAAAATATCCGTGTGTTGGAACGATCAGATGAGATGAAGATGAACAATGAGAAGAGTCTTCTGTGTGTGTCTGTTGACTTTACTCGTCGGCTTGCTTTCCTCACTTCCGTTTCTCTTCTCCTGCACCGATTGGTTTAAGCTGAACAGCCAATCAGAGTGATTTCTCTCACCGAGGAGCGCCGCCGTCGATTCAACACGCGGAATCTGCCGATAAACCTCCGACAGACTAGAGCTGACGGTCGGAACACACACTGGCACTTAGGTCCACTCTCTTTTTCAAGGTCTTTTTTGTACTTTTTGCCATATTTCGCTCACTCCGTACCTACTTAGAGGAGGGGTCGGGTTGTGTTTATGGATCCTGCAATAGGACAAACTAGACCGGTATAGAGGAGAGAGACCGGAGCCCAAATAAGCAACTTTAGAAACAACCCCAAAAAAACACAACCTGCGACAACCGATATTATTAAAAACAAGCTGATAAGAAGCAGACTGATGAACCGCTGCTTTAAAGTGAGATCCACTCTGAGCACGCTCAGTTGACTGCGTGCCAGGCTGAGCTGCTGGGTGGGGGGGAGGAGGGTGGAGGATGGGTGGGGGGGTGTTATGACCTGGGGAACCTGCGGCGGGTCGTGTTTGACCTTGGGCTGTACAACTGGTTAACACTCTGCGTGTGAAACAGGAACCCTCCCAGTGTGTGTGTGTGTGTGTGTATGTGTGTGTAGCCTCTAGATGCTAAAGCACTAACACCACCTTCCTCTAACCCCCCCCACCGTCCTCCTCCTCCTCCTCCTCCTCCTCACATATCAGGTCTTTTGTTTTGGTTGGTGGCGGGCCCTCCACGCTGCTCGCCCTCCTCTGAGGCTCAAAGAACAAGAAGAAGAAGAAAGAGAGGAGGTGGAGGAGGTGGGGGGGGGTGAGGAGGAAAACTTCTTCTTCTACAACCTCACGCCAACCCCCCCCCTCCAAACCCCTCCATCTAAGCCCTTCAGATCCCTCAGCTCTCCCTCTCCATCCCTGCATCCCTCCATCCAAACCCCCACTGCACTCAGCATCTGCTCAGAGGATGAATAAATGAAGCGCTCCTTCCCCCCCCCTGACTGACAGAGGCCTATCTTAATTGTGGCTGAAAGCTGGCTTTTCTCCCTGCTAATTAGCAGATTGCGGCGTTAAATGATTCAAAAAGTCGGGGCTTATACGGGCGCTGCCGATCATCACTTATTCACGCGGCGAGCGGTGCTTTGTGCGAACATCGGCGCCCGAGGTAAATTAATTTACTCCAATTAGCAGCCGCTGTCAGCGCGCATCACCGTCTCCCTTCTTCAGGACATGTCTTTAAAAAGTAATGCTCTTATTTTGTCCTCTGGTTTGGTTACATGTGATGTTCGCTGGAGGGAACTGGGGCGAACGTAATGAGACCGCAGGAAGTCGCACACACACCAACACACACACAGAGAGTCTCTTCCTGTGGTTGAGTCTCTGCTGGCGTCTCCTGATGTAGGACGGAGACGCCGCGGTGACTCTGACCTCGGTTCATCTGGAGTCTTCCATCATCAACACACGGTGACAAACAGCCGTAGAAGACCTGAGGTGGGTCAACATCTGGATCCAGGATCCTCCTGGACGTCGGGTAAGTCCAACCGGTAGGAGGCCCTGGGGTCGACCCCCGGTCTCACTCCCAACTCGTCAAATACCGCCGTTTGGTCAGCGCCCCTCGGCATCAGAGACCGACCACAGAAGCCCGGTTCTGTCCTGACCCGTGACCAACTTCATACAATCACAGGACTTTCAACCACCAGATCGGTGTTAGTGTCCCAATGTGTCATTGAGTTATTTTGAAGCTACATTTGTCACATGTTTTACGAACTTATGTTACGTTGTTAATGTAATTATTTTACTTAGTTTCCGTACTTATTTTACTTTGTTTACTTAGTTTACATATTTACATACTTAGTAGTACACTTAGTACTTAGTTTACAAATTTATTTTACATAGTTTACGTACTTAGTTCATGTGTTTATGTACTTATTTTACATAGTTTACGTACTTAGTTCATGTGTTTATGTACTTATTTTACTTAGTTTACGTACTTATTTTACTTAGTTTACATGTTTATGTACTTAGTTTACATGTTTACGTACTTGTTTTACTTAGTTTACATACATATTTTACTTAGTTTACATGCTTATTTGACTTAGTTTATGTACTTATTTGACTTAGTTTATATGTTTACGTACTTATTTTACTTAGTTTATGTACATATTTTACTTAGTTTACATACATATTTTACTTAGTTTACATGTTTACGTACTTATTTTACTTAGTTTATGTACATATTTTACTTAGTTTACATACATATTTTACTTAGTTTACATGCTTATTTGACTTAGTTTACGTACTTATTTGACTTAGTTTACATGTTTACGTACTTATTTTACTTAGTTTATGTACTTGTTTTACTTAGTTTACATACATATTTTACTTAGTTTACATGTTTACGTACTTATTTTACTTACTTTATATACATATTATATTTAGTTTACACACTTATTTTACTTAGTTTATATACTTGTTTTACTTAGTTTACGTATTTATTTTAAGCCCAACTATGACGTTTTTCCTAAACCTAATTAACTGTTTTTGTTTCCTGAACATAACTGTGGACATTACCGTAGTTTTGTTGTGTGGCATAAAAATAACACGTGAACAGGCTAAAATACGTCCTCATGACACGTAGAATGTCATGCTATTTATACGCGTTCACGTGAGATGAGGTTGGCGAGAGAAGACAGTGTGAAGGAACTGACCTGCTACTTCCTGTCTACCTCCTGTTTACTTCCTGTCTACAGACCTCCACCTGACTGTTGGACCCTGATCAGCCCATTCCTCCTGTTTTTAAGAGCGTGTTCTGGTGGTTCTGGTGGTTCTGGTTGTGGTGGTGCCGCTCCGTCACAGTCTGGGTGTTCTTCTTCTTCTGCTCGGCTGTATCCGTCTGCTTCTTCATTAAAACTGTAGGACTCGTGTTTGAATGTTGGATCGCAGCAGAGGGACTCCAGAGACGACAGATGTTGGTGCAGAGACAATTAATTAACAAGCGTCTGAAACCCGCCGAGAGTTTGGACGTCACGGTCCCGGGGATCTGGTTGGGATCTGGTTCTGATCGAGTGGATCCGCCTGCAGGATCTCAGTCTGGTGTAGACCACCTGCTGCTTCACCTCAACATCGACCAGATGATGTCAGCTGGATCAGAGATCAGCTGACACGAGATCTTCTTTATTCTCTTCTCCTGCCTGATCTAGTGTTGTTGTGTTCAGGAGGTTCTGATGGACTGAGTACATCGACTCATATACCATTTTGAGGTACTTGTACTGGAGTATTTCCATGTTATCATACTTTATACTTCCACTCTACTACATTGTGAGCGTGTCCTATTAAAGGGGGTTATTACCATTTATATTTGTAATAACTTGAGATGAGATGAGATCTGTTTCATTTTGACATTAACTTACTTACTTAGTTTATTCGTTTACGTACTTATTTTACTTTGTTTACATACTTCTTTTACTTAGTATACGTTTTTATTTTACTTAGTTTACGTACTTATTTTACATAGTTTACGTACTATTTCTACTTAGTTTACGTACTTATTTGACATAGTTTACATATTTTTTTACTTAGTTTACATATTTATTTTACTTAGTTTACGTACTTATTTTACTTAGTTTACGTACTTATTTTTCTTAGTTTATGTATTTATTTTACTTAGTTTACGTACTCATTCTACTTAGTTTACTGTATGTACTAATTTTACTAATTTTACTTAGTTTACGAGTTTACGTACTAATTTTACTTAGTTTACGAGTTTACGTACTTATTTTACTTAGTTTACGTACTTATTTTTCTTAGTTTATATATTTATTTTACTTAGTTTACGTACTTATTTTTCTTATTTTATGTATTTATTTTACTTAGTTTACGTATTTATTTTACGGATGAAATAAATTTTTTAGGTCCTTGTACTTGAGTATTTCCATGTTATGCTACTTTATACTTCCACTTTACTACATTGTGAGTGTGTCCTATTAAAGGGGGTTATTACCGTTTATATTTACAATGACTTTAGATCCGTTTTCACTTTGACATTAACATTAAATCTACGTTATTTAAATAATAAAATATGAAAACTTCAAGGGGGGGTGAATACTTTATATATGTTCAGTGTTTATGGACGAGGGGGTGGGGTAATGAAGGAGTGAATGAAACCTGAAAACATTTACAATAAACGAAGATGTAAAATCAAAAATCAAACATGCAATGGTCTGATGAGGAAGAAGGTCTGCAGGTCTGGATCATCTCTAACCAGCCTACAGCTTACTGTGAAGACCCTCCCACTGTCAGCTGATCCAGATCACCTGATCCGGATCACCTGATCCAGATCACCTGAGTCTCTCAGCCTATAAAAACTGGCCCATGTGGTTGCTCTGTTTCTCTCAGCTGACATCCACCCTGCACCACCTCCATAGGACACCTCCATGCTCCACACTGGTTATCTGGGTTCAATCTACTTTGAGGTAAATATGATATGTGATATGATATGATATGATATGATAGATAGATAGATAAAATATGATATGATATGATATGATATGATGTGTTTGTGATAACACTGATTGTTTTGACTCAAGTCTGAGACTCTTCTACAGACTAAACCTGCTCAGAAATAGTGTGATTATGGACACAGACAGTCAGACTAAACCTGGAAACGTTCTCCTCTTGTCCTGAAATGGTCCTTAATCGGTACCAGAGTACTTCCTGGTTTTATAAATGAAGCGACTCAGTTGAAGCAACGGCGGCAGCGCTGTGTGTGTGTTGGACCAATCAGAGACGATCATCCCTCCAAACTGCACCCCAATACTTTCAGAATGTACTACCACCTGATGACCACCTGATTACCACCTGATGTGACCACCTGATGTCCACCTGGTGACTACCTGTTGACCACCTAATGACCTCCTACTGACCACCTGATGTGACCACCTGATGACCACCTGATGTGATCACCTGGTGACTACCTGATGACCACCTGATGTGACCACCTAGTGACCACCTGGTGACCACCTGATGACCACCTGATGGACCACTTGATGACCACCTGATGACCACCTGGCGACCACCTGATGACCACCTGACGACCACCTGATGGACCACCTGATGACCACCTGGTGACCACTTGATGGACCACCTAGTGACCACCTGGTGACTACCTGATGACCACCTGATGTGACCACCTGGTGACTACCTGATGACCACCTGATGTGAACACCTAGTGACCACCTGATGACCACCAGGCGACCACCTGACGACCACCTGATGACCACCTGACGACCACCTGATGGACCACCTGATGGACCACCTGGTGACCACCTGGTGACCACTTGATGGACCGCCTGGTGACCACCTGGTGACCACCTGATGACCACCTGGCGACCACCTGATGACCACCTGATGTGACCACCTAGTGACCACCTGATGAGCACTTGATGACCACCTCGTGACCACCTGATGACCACCTGATGACCACCTCGTGACCACCTGTTGACCACTTGATGTGACCACCTGATGGAGCACCTGGTAACCACCTTATGTGACCACCTGATGACCACCTGATGACCACCTGATGACCACCTGGAGACCACCTGATGACCACCTGATGACCACCTGATGACCACCTGATGACCACCTGGAGACCACCTGATGACTACCTGATGGACCACCTGATGACCACCTAGTGACCACCTGATGACCACCTGATGAGCACCTCATATACCACCTGATGACCACCTGACACCAAACCACCAAACAGGCGGTCTGTTTGGCGGCAGAGCGCCGCCTTCCGACTGAATGTTCATCAGCCCCACCTGCCTTCCTGCCCGCCGTCAAACAGCGCCTTCAAAGAGTGTGTGTGTGTTGGCTGATTGCGTAGCGGCCTCTCATAGCGACCCCCGGCGGTTCGAGTCTCTTTGAAGCGGCGAGCTGAAGACCTTCTCCGTGATGGTCGTCCTTCGCCCGCCGCCGTTTCACGGCTCCTCTAAACGAGGTCGCCCTCCGTCAGGATGAAACAAATGAGTCATTATTCCAGTGAAGGCTAATTCTGCCCTCCTCCTGAAACATGTGGGAGTTTTTAATATAGCGGAGAGAAGAAGAACGCGGCGTCCTGGGACCGGTTTGGCTTTTCATCAATCTGCCGTTTCCTCTCTGTTTTTTGGGGAGGGTGTTGTTATTTTTCTCCCTCTCGCCCACGCTGACGGAAAGGAGCGGCGAACAAAAGCTTTTCATTGTAGCGCTCTTTTAAAATCAGCTCTTGTTTTGGGGAAGTCTCACAGGAAGCGTGGACTTCACAGAGGTGGATGTTTTTCCAATAAAAGCTGTGGGAATATTGTGAAATCTCTTTGTTATGAGTGCTGAAGTTTAGCTCCTCTTTCATTTTCTCTCCTCTGCACTGATCAGGGATCACAGTCAGGACTTGTTTCTGAACACAGGAGCCGTTTAACACAAAGAAACATCATCAATACCGTTAATGACAAAGTCCAAATACTCTGAAAACAGATGCTAAAAGTCCACAATGATACCGTCAGTAGAACAAGCAGAGAAACAGGTTAGTTTACAGGTTAATTTAGCAGCTGAAACCGTTTACAGAAAACACTAAAATACACCACGCTGACATTTACACACATTTGTAATAAGACCCCGATGATCTCATGGACAAAAATAATCGTGAAAAATATGAGTTCAGAATATTTTTTGTACCTTCCAGAGGTGGTAGAAGTATTCAGATCTTTTAAGGCAGTAAAGGTACTAAAACACACTGACAAAATACTCCACTACAAGTAAAAGTCCTGCATTCAAAACCTGACTTTAAAGTTCCTGTTAGGAACTTTTAAATGGCTCTGAAACAGTCTCAGTTTAATCCTGATGCCTCCTATATGACTTACTAACCTGATCTCACAGGAAGGCGTATAAATACCTAGACATTACAAGGACATTCAGTGTGTCATGAGGACGCATTTTAGCATGTCAGTTGTACACCACGCAAACGTCCGCAGTTAGATTCAGGCAAGAAAACCACTTAGTTCACTTACTTATTTTAAGCTCAACCATGATGTTTTGCCGTATCCTAAGTAAAACAGGTACGGAAAAACTACGGAAAACACATCACCAACGTCAATAAAAAAACACGTCAAACATCAATAAAAAAACGCATCGCAAACGTCAATGAAAAACACGTCACTAACGTCAACAGAAAACACGTCCCTAACATCAAAAAACACGTCACTAACTTAACAAAAAGCACGTCACAAACGTCAATAAAAAACGCATCGCAAACATCAACGAAAAACACGTCCCTAACGTCAAAAAAAAACACGTCACTAAGTCAACAAAAAATACGTAGCTAACGTCACAAATAAAACGTACAAAACAAAACACTGATCAACAACGATCTCCTGGTTAAAGTCCTGTGTTTGTTGGACCCGTCCTCCATCAGTGGTCATTCTCTCTTCTTTTTCTACGTCACTAACTCTCTAAGGCGTTCTTATTGCACGCTAAACGCCTTGCACATTATCGTGGCATTTATACGCTTTTTCATGTGAACGGGCTGAACTTCCATCAGTAACAGGACCATCAGAGAGAAGATGTTCTATATACTGTAGTTATTCTGAATGCTCGTCCTCGGTGCCACCAGATCTGATCTAGACGACATCATGCAGGTTCACCAGAAACTCCTTCAGCTCAGACTCCAGCAGCGACCAGCCCACCGTGGTCGGACCCAGATCCGGCTTTGCTACCGCCTTCTGGTTCATATCCACGTTTTTTATGGTGAGGGATCGCCTCTCTTCCCAGCATTGGACGCTTGATGGGCCGCTACTAGACACCTGATTGGACGAACCTCTTCCCTCCGTGGGCCGCTGCTCCCAGCTTTCAAGCCGTAACCAACATGGCGGCTCGTTTGTAAACTTTCTTCTCTTATATCATGTAAATAGTTCACTGAGATGTTTCTGGAAACATTTAATGAGAGAAATAATCCGAGTTGATGAATCTGTCTTCATTTTAGATCAACCACGGTGAGTTTAAACGTTTTTTCCAGAGGCGGCGAGTCGCGTCGAACACCTCTGATTTACATCAAGTATTCCAGACCTCAACTTTATGCAAATGAGGAGCGGGCCATGTGACGCCCTGTCTCTGGAATCGTGCTGCCACACTCCCAGAACGCATTGCACCGCTGCTGATATGAATGGGAAGCGTGGAGAGGACGGAGGCTATGGACCATCAGACCTGCAGTCGGAGTTCCAGCGGGAGGTGGAGAGCTCGGCGCCCGGCAGCAGCGGCTCCTCCTCCAGACAGAGTTTCTCCGACGGTCCCCGCTGATGGGAGCCAACACCGACGCCACGCTGCTGGAGGACCAGGCCGTACTGCTGGGCCCGCTGGAGGGAAGGGAGGCAAGGGAGAACCAGAACCAGGACTGAACGGGGCAGACTGTCAGACCCTGCTGCAGTAAAATGAGGTTTTCTAAAGGGACTCTGGTGCTCACTGACTGTAGTAACTGTACGTTACTCTGCACAACGGCTCCCTTCAGACCGACAACACTGGTTTTCTGTTTCCTGTCAGTCACGACGACTCGGTCTCAACTGAAATGTCTCAAATCTGTTTGTGTTTCTTCTTTTAAAGCGTCAGTAGAAACATCAGGAAGCGTCAGAGAGTTTTAGTGAAAACATGTCGACACAACTGGAGGAGGAGGAGGAGACGCTTCACCTCCACCTTCCCTCTGTTTCCTCTCACAGAGAGAGGAGGAGGAGGAGGATTATGGAGTCTGATAAAGAATGACTTCCATCTGGACTCAGAGACCAGTGTGAGAGTGTTTGGGGATTTGTCTCCCTGTAAAACATCTGGAGGAACAATCTGCTGTAAATAAGCAGCAGCGAGTCGCTGCCACCCGATAAATAAAAAGAGAAGAAGAAGAAGCTGCAGCCTTTCTGCTGAATCTACAGGACACACACACACACACACACACACACACACACTTGATATGATGGATTTCTACACACGCTCATAACTGTGTTGTTGTGTTTTCTCTCACTGATCCTGTTAGAACACGTTTCTGTTTCACTGAGTGTGTTTCAGTGTTTCTGAGACACGTCTTCATGTTTGTGTTCGAGTGCATGAAGATGAGTTTAACCGTCTGGATCCACCTCGTACTGACAGGTCATAAACATTAATACATTTTTAAAAAGAGTAAGCATGAAAATACTCTCTGCTCCTCTGTTCTGATTAAAACATACTTGTTGAATATCAGATTTGGATTTAGGAACACAAATCATCTGTGAACTAAACATCTGTACGTTAAAGGACCGACGGTGTCGTCTCCTGTTCAGGTTGTAAAGCTCTCTGAGGCAGATTTGTGATATTGGGCTACACAAATAAAATTGACTTGACACGTTACTGTGTTTGTCTAAAATACGTTTTAATTAGGGCTTTCAATCGATGGAAATATTTAATCACGATTAAGCACAAATTAAGATGGCGAAGACCAAAAACCAAGATGGTGACGTCCGAAAACCAAGATGGTGAAAGTTAAAAACCAAGATGGAGATCGATCTCAAAATCTGTGTGCCGTTTTTTTCTAACTTCCATTAATGTCCATCACTTTCTGCTCCTCTGGAAAAGCAGCAAAAAGTTTCAGAAATAAATAAGCAAATAGTTATAATAGTATGGATATTTATAATATTGTTATTGTTCAACACAGGACATTTGGATTTAGGAACACAAAGGAGGACGTTTTACTGACGTCTGGTAGTCACTTTCAGTCCAAAATGGCGGACGCGTAGCTCTGCTGCTGGAACCAACTACTGACTTTCACTTCTTGGTGATAATTAACATTGTTTGTCATTTCTTTTCTCATTTTAACAATAAACATTTTGTTTTAATAAGACCGTTTTCACATTATGACAAGAAACATTTTCATGTCATAATGACACATTGTTCTTACTAAATTACTGAGTTCTGTTTCTGTTATTAGAAGATGTCTCATTAAAAGATGAAACTCTTCTCATTAAGACACATCAGCTCCTCTCTGGTTAGAACCAGATGAGTCAGTCTGTTGTTATAACGACGCTGATGTTAAACTCTGTTAGTTGGTTTAGATTATCAGGCCACATATATGTAGTGATGTGTGTGTGTGTGTGTGTGTGCGTGTGCGTGAGCGTGTGTGTGTGTGTGTGATACTCTCTAACAGCCTCTAACAAGCACATGTGTGTTCCTGATACTCAGATATCCTTCAGTGTGTGTTTTTAAAACACACACATCCATGCGTCCCCGCGGGCCTCTCTTGGCGTGCTCTCCCATAATTCCTCTTGTCCACACCACAAAGCGTCCTCCCTCGGCAGCCCGCAGTCCATCAGAGAGAAGAGCGTCGAGCCGCCGCCGCCATTACGGCGAATTGCGGCGGCCTCGCGGGAGCGCGGAGCCGGCGCTCTGCCTCTGAACCCGAGAACACGGCGCCGTTTGTGTTGTTGTTGTTGTTGCCGTTGTTGTGTTTACTTTCCTGCGTTCAGATCGACGCGCTACACAAACAGCGTGTTGGCTGCTTGGGTTGGCACAGACGCAGCCCGTTAATTATGTTTTCACTGCCAAGCATACAATCACACGGTAATTGGAGTTGGAGCAGAGGATTGTGGGAGTGAAGTGAATGATAATGACTGTGTGGTCATCTGCATCATCACCATCATCATCATCATCATCATCATCACCAGCAGCAACACGAGGAGCTGCTGATCACACTCAGACACTGAGAGCACGACGCTGGAGAGGAACACGTTAAACACACTGAACATGTTAAACACACTGAACACACTGAACACGTGATACACTGAACACGTGATACAATGAACACGTGATACACTGAACACGTGATACACTGAACACGTGATACAATGAACACGTGATACAATGAACACGTGATACACTGAACACGTGATACACTGAATACGTGATACACTGAACACATGATACACTGAACATACAACACGTTGAACACACTGAACACATGATACACTGAACATACTAAACACATGATACACTGAACACATGATACACTGAACACATGATGCACTGAACATACAACACGTTAAACACACTGAACATACTAAACACATGATACACTGAACACACAACACGTTAAACACACTGAACACACAACACGTTAAACACACTGAACACACTGAACATACAACACGTTAAACACATTCTCTCTCCCAACTGGTCAAATACCGCCGCTTGGTCAGCGCCCCTCATCATCAGAGACCGGCGTACAGCGTAGCCCGATAGTGTTGGACGGACAAGAGACGGCGTGTCAATATACGTTCGTTACATGCATATAGTGTCCTTTCAAAATAAACTTCTGTTTTCACAGGAAGTTGGTTTAGACAACACAAACACTTAGTTAGAGTTAGGAAATGGTTGTGGTTGACGTTAACTTCACTGGCTAACGACTCACAGGACAAAATGAGTCAACGTTACCTTTAGTTAATACTACATCACTGCTCCGACCGTTGAATAACGCCGCGGGTGAGTTTACTTTGGAGTTAGTTGAAAGCCCGGTTCATCACAGTGTTAATATAAAAGGCGCCTCTGTGCGTCGGTTTCTGATGCCGATGGCCGCTGACCAAACGGTGGTTGTTTACGTACGTATTATACTTAGTTTACATGATGAATTTAGGCCCAACCGTGATGTCTTTATTAAACCTAACTGAGGTTTTGTTGCCTGAACATAATCACAACCGTTTCATATTAACGACGTGAAATGACTCTTTTACGTCTTCCATGAGATCAGGTTGTTTCATTCGTACCTTCCTACAGAATCTGTGAATGTCAGCAGCTCTCTGCAGGAATCACTTTTTTATCATTTAATTATCAGAGCTGTTTATCGTCTTCTTGTCCTCTTATTCATCTCTCTGTCCTCCATCATTTAGTCTCGTCCAACTCTTCTTCATCTCTTTATCTTACTCTTCTTTCACACACTTCTTCTTGCTGCATCATCCTCTCTCTCTCTCTCTCTCTCTCTCTCTCTCTCTCTTTCTCTCTCTCTGCCTCCTGCAGTTTTCTTATTTATCACCATCACTAATATCTCTCACCTCTCTCCTCCTCCTCTCCTCTGAGGCTCACCTCCTCCCTCCTTCACCTGCTCCTCTCCTCTTCTTCACCTCCTCCTCCTCCTCCTCTTCCTCATTAACACTGAGCCCTGATGGATGTCGAGGCGAGGCCCGGCTCACCCTCAGCATCATTCTCGCCCCTGTTGCTCTGTGTAGGAAACCCCTCACCTCTCGGCGGGAGGCGGCGGTCGAAGTGGCCATTCGGGTTCCCGCCGGGGCCGCCCGCCATCTGCCGCCGCCATCACCCCCCGAGTAGCGGCAGCAGCAGCAGCAGCTCGCCGGAGCCCGTTGACTCCCGACACAGCTGGAACACCGAGGTGATGATGGGAAGAAGACCTGCTGCTGCATTCAGGGCCCACAGGGAGGATCGTACATGTGAGTTTCCTACAAGAAAATATGAGAAGGTAAAAAATGCTGCAGACGCTACGGGTCAGAGTTTAGATGGTCGGTTCTCTGCTGGTCCGTCATCGATCCATTAGTCCAACACTTTGGTTCGGGGCAACATATCCAACAACTATTAATCAGATTTTCATGTAATTAGCAACGATCCATCAATCTGGATCAATATATCGGTTAACGCCATGAAACATTTAACGGCACGTGGTCATACGCCATCAGTGAGACTGGGCTGGCGTCTCTCAGGTTAGACGACCTGTCTCATAAGAGCTGGTGAAATTTAAACCTGTAAAGCGCCGCCACAAAGAGAACAAGAGAAGAAGAGTAGCGTGGCGTTCCTCAGGGTTCGACTCCGGGCTCCTGTCAGTTCCAGACGCTCGGAAACTTCTACACCTTTAGAGGAGGAGAAGAAGAAGAAAGGATCCTCCAGGAGCTCCACTCCATCACCACCACCTCTCCCATCATGCCTCACCTGACAGGACATTACAGATGCATTATGGGATCTGAGGGGGACGCAGAGCTTCATGAATATTTGATAAAACATGAGAGGACCAAACGGAGGTCGTCGGGAGACAAGGAGGGTCATCAATATTACATCACAGCGCCACATGGAGCTCTCTTTACTCATTTATTCTCTTCTTCTCTTTGTCTCAGGGACATTTAGGGAAGTGTGACCACAAAATAACTCAAAGTTTGACAGAGAGAGAAGAAGAGTTTATCCTTAGCCCACCTCACACCGCGGCGTCGGAGAACCACAGAAGAAGAGTCTGTTTGCTCCTGGAAGTGTTGAGAGTTATATTTATATTTATCAGATATTCCAACGCTTTAAACTGTTGGTAATAATGTGTCATTTACATCAGATTTCATGCAAACAACCTATATTGATAAGAGGTAAAGTGTTCCAGCAGCAGAGCTACGCATCCGCCATTTTGGACTGAAAGAGACGACCAGACGCCAGTAAAACGTCCTCCTACAAAGAGACGTACAAAAGTAATACTACATTATTAATATTCTATCCTCATATTCTATCAAAATGCTCTGTGTTGAACAATAACATATTATAAATATATAAAACGTTTCAATCAGAAATTTTGTAAAACGTCCGAAAAATATACAAAACTTATTAAAATATGTAAACAAAAAAAAGTTAGTGAAAAGTCTGAATAATGTGAAAAATATACAAAAAATATTAAAATATGTGAAAAAAATATTGAAAAATCAGAAGAATATCCCAAACATTTGCAACATCAGCCCCCAGCAGCAGAGCTACACGTCCGCCATTATGGACTGAAAGTGACTACCAGACGCCAGTAAAACGTCCGCCTTCAAAGAGACGTACAAAAGTAAAACTACATTATTAATATTCTATTGTCATATTCTACTGAAATGGCCTGCGTTGAACAAAAAAATATTATAAATATAATAAGAGTTTTCAGTCCAAAATGGCGGCAGCGGCTGTTCTCTTTGATTCTAAACTCTTTGTCTGAGTCCTGCAGATCAACAGTCAGTGTTTGTGTTAGAGGAAATAAAAAAATGATTTAACATAAAGTTAAATGATAAAGTAAAGTCGACATGATGTCATCACATTACAGGTGATGATGTCACACATCCTCCATTAACACACCTGACAGAGACCTGCAGAAACCATCAAGAGACAAAGAAACCCAACGATGAAGAGCCGGAGGATCAGGAGTCCAGAAGCTTCACAGTTTGGACCCAAGATGGACGTTTAAAGATGGAAATCTCCCAGGATGGTAATCAGATTACATGACAGTATCTACAGGTGTAAAAGCACCTAAAACACACGGAGGACGGATCGATCCTCTCAGCAGAACCTCCTCTCAGCGACCGGCTGAGACCACACTGAACACTGAAGTGTGTTCTGTGTTTCTAGTATTTTCCTCCCCTGGTAAACATCTGGGAGGAATCTATTACTCTCTTGTTTACTTCCTGTTATTGTTCTCATTGGTTGTTTTAGTCATGTGACACAAACAGGTGATCAGGAAGTGCTTCAGCTCCATGTGGTCGTCTCTCAGCTCTCAGTTCTCCGGTACCGTCCCCTCTCCGTCCTGTTTCTACCTGTAAGTTCTATTCACACTTTTAGTATTTTGTTAAGTTACATTTACATACTTCATACTTTTAGTTTATTTACATGTGAACACTGTGAACCGATGTTGAACCGGCCGTGATGCGGTTTCCTTTAAAGGTCCCGTATCGTGCTCATTTTCAGGTTCATACTTGTATTTTGTGTTTCTACTAGAACATGTTTACATGCCGTAATGTAAAAAAAAAACTTTATTTTCCTCATACTGTCTGCCTGATTATACCTGTATTCACCCTCTGACTGAAACGCTCCGTTTTAGTGCATTTCAACGGAATTGCGTTGCTAGGCAACAGCTTGGGTCCATGTTTACTTCCTGTCAGCTGATGTTATTTACATACACTGCAACAGGAAATAAACTGGGACACATTTAAAATGTTTACGTTTAAAACCGTGTGATGGTCTAAATATTGTATATTGTGACATCACAAATGGACAGAAATCCTAACGGCTTGTTTCAAACACACAATTTCTTAATACGGGCTGTGTGTGTTTCTCTGTATATTGAGCGTTTTGATAGTTTAACAGTATTTATAAAACACTTAAACCTGCTTTATAATATAAAAGACATGAAAATGTCACTTTTTACAATATGGGACCTTTAATAGCTATCATTGTTTCTATTAGTGTATTTAAGCTGGTGAAGTTTGTGGACATTATTTATAAGATATTTATTATTTATATACAGATGTTTACAGATTTAAATGTGTAGCTGTCATTTACATCCTTTTCCATCCGTGGATGTGTGATGTTGTTTAACCCTTTAAGACCGAATGCAAGGTGCACGTGTTTTAGATGATGTCATCGTTTTCAAGACACGTGACCGATTACTGGTATCGTGATTCTCAACAAAAAAAAACATGGGTAAGGAAAAATGCATTATGAGAAAGCTATTTTTTTCCTGGACTTTGTGTGGAAGTTTTTAAAGTGTGATGACTTCAGCGAGGGGAGCGATATCGATGCCGACTACGGTTACGTTGAGGAGGAGAATAATAATGTTGAAGAATTTGAAGGTTCTGACCCAGAATAAGAACCGCTAACCGAGGCGGTCTGGTTTTAGAGTGTTTTTATAGGCGGCCCCTCCGGTCTTAATGGGTGTTTAAATATCATTCAGTCAGTGATGCACCGACACTGGATCAGATATCAGTTATTATAATAATTCAATTCAATGTTTATACATTATTTACTGACAATTTGTTGCTGCATTAAAAAGGTTTACACTTGAATTATAATTCCTGTTAATTTTTAAGAGTTTTTTACCAAGTTGCTGTTGAATTGTTTATTATTTTAATAATAAATATAAATTAAATAAATTTATATTAAAGTATTTATTAGTCACTTTTTGTTTTACAAAGTTAGGAGAGTAACATTTAAGTCCAGTCTGATGTTGTTCTATAAATAACAGAATCACACAGTGAGGCATACAGCTGATTAATTAAACTCTGGTATTGGATCGGTACTCGGTATCAGCCGATACCCAAAGCCCAGGTATCGGTATCAGTATCGGTATCGGGACTGAAGAAGTTGGATCAGATCCCCTCTATCAGTCATTTTCTATCTTTCTGCATCATTTCAGTTTTATAAAAATCCTTTAAATATAATAAGAACTTTATTGTTCCTAAAAAGGGAAACTCAATCAGCAGAGGAACCAGAACCGATGCACAGATAGAACTTCACAGAACTTTAACAGACAACAAGGATATTAATTATATTATGAATATCATTGTCACACAAATGAAGCACTAAAAATAAAATTTAAATAAATAGCAACTATCAAATATATTCAGATAAAATATATATACAAATAAAATTAGACTAAAAATTTAGTAAAATAATGTCTTTTTCATATTCATATTCCAAAACATCAGTAGATAACTGAGATAACACACATTAAAATGTATTAAACACACACTGGTTTCCAGTCGGTGACATTTCTATAAAACCACAGCAGACGCGTGGCGGCGGCGGCGGCGGCAGCGGCGGCGGCGCCGGACGCTGACAGACGATTGGATGAGATTTACGGTCGATCCAAAGTTTTTACAGTGAGAGATAAAAACACGCTAAGGTCATGTTTTATTTATTTGTTCCATCATAATTAGCAATTTAAATGACAGTGCTACATTCACAAGAACTGTTATGTTGAATTCTCCCGCTGGGAGCCATCAGATCGACCAGCGGAGGGGCCCAACCTGAGGCCCGCGGCCCCGCAGCGCGACGCTGAGGGACGGCTGACGGAGCGTCTCTGTTTCTACTGAACACATCTGAACCACATAGAACCAACGACTCCAGATACGATGAGATAACACCAATTAATGAATGATAAATAAATTAAATCTAACCTGACAGCCGTGGTGCATTCAGGAACTTAAAGTCCCAGTGAAATGAAAATACATTTTCCCAGTTTTAATCCTGTGTCTCTGTGTTAATCATTCATTTATCTCTTGTTGTATTTTTAGTTAGTTTAATTCATTTACTTTATTTCGGTCATTTTCAACTTATATAAAAATAATAATAAAATAGTGACAAACCAGAGAAAGTTTATGCCGATTGAACAGGCTGAAGCCTCATTCCACCCTCATTGTTTTAAACAGTTCTCATTACATTTACACACTAAAAATGTCCGAAAAAAGTCTTAAAAATTAAAAAAAAAAAAAAAAGGTAAAAGAAAAGTCCGAAAAAGTCAAACAAAGGTAAAAAAAAAATCAGAAAAATGTAAAAAAAAAAAAAAAAAAGAAAGGTAAAAGAAAAAAAAGAAAAAGTCCGAAAAATATCAAAAAGGTAAAAAAAAAAATCCGAAAACATCTGAAAAATGTCCGATAAATAGTCTGAAAAATGTCTGGGAAAAAAAGTATGAAAAATGTTGAAAAAGTAATGTCCAAAACAGAAAATAAAAAGTCCGAAAAATGTTTAAAAATGTCCAAAAAAAGTCTGAAAAAAACGTCAAACAAAGTTAAAAAAAAAAGTCTGAAAAATGTAAAAAAAAAAAAAAAAAGGTAAAAAAATAAAATAAAAAAAAAGTCAGAAAAACATCTGAAAAATGTCCAATAAAAAGTCAGAAAAATGTTAAAAAAAATTCCAAAAAAAAGTCCCAAATCGTCTGAAAAATGTCCGAAAAATATCTGAAAAATATCCAACAAAAAGTCTGAAAACTGTGCAAAAAGTAATGTCCAAAACTGTAAAAAAAAAAAAAAAAAAAGTCAGAAAATGTTTAGAAATGTCCAAAAAAGTCCCAAATAATTTGAAAAATGTCCAAAAAATGTCTGAAAATGTCAGAAAAAGTCTGAACAATACCAGCTTGTCATGAAGGAGGTTAAATAACGCTCCAAACTAATTTATGTTTCTAAATTGAAACACACATTTAGTTGGTTGATTTCTCCTCGTTCTCGTGTCGTGGATGTTTAATTTACCCGTGTTTTTTTGGGGGACACTTTAAGATCTTGTGGTGTGATTGTTTTGTCTTCCTCATGACTGAACTGTTCTCTTTCACTTCAGCTTGATTGTATGCAAAGTGTTACATAAATATAAATTAACTCATCTGATTAATATTTTACCGTAATTTCACTTAGCAGGTTTGTCTTTCAGACGAGGACACGGACAACGTGAGCCGCTCTTCCATTTTAATGACCAAACAAAACACCGGATTTAAACATTTATGTTGCTGCAGATGTATATCTGGAGGAGGAGGAGGAGGAAGAGGAGGAGGAGGGAAATGGGGCAGAAAGCTGAAGGAGGAGCTCATCAGGTTGGAGAGACTAAGTGCTCAGATGAACATCGTCCCAACAAAACATCCATCCATAATGCAGAAACTCACATTTATCATCTCTGACTGTGAGTCTGACAGACAGCTTATTGTTATTATTATTATTATTATTATTAAAGAGTTTTAAAGTAATAAAATACAAAAGCAGTCCTGTCAGGGAAGTTCGGAGGAATCCTTTAAAACACCTGAATGTGACTCAGTATTAATGAGACATGATGAGACATTATAGTTCTCCAGCAGCAGATTCTTAATTATCCCCTCAGGACGACGCGTTGGACACCCATCAGCTGATTAAAGACACAAACTACTTTTAATCACTTGATGGACGAGTGAGTGGATCCATATCAGACGTATCAGACTGGAGGTTTGTCCCGTTCAGATCCGTCCGTCCGTCCCGCCGTCCGTCCACTCGTCTCTTCAGTACGTCTCCACTCGTGGGGCTGATGGGAGAACATTAGTGGAGTTATTAAACTTGTTCTGAGTGAACGCCGTTCTTATAAATAAAAGACAAATCTTGGCTCCAAGCAGGCGTTGGTTTCTCCATCTGGTGACAACAGAATAATATCAGGTCTGTGGCGGCTAGCGTCGGTGCTAACGAGCCCCAAAATACCAAAGAAGAAGAAGAAGAAAGATATCAGAAACACCGCAGAGACTTCTGAGTCGAGCAACATTACAAATAAACAAGTTATACCCATCATGCACCAGGAGACTGGAAAGACTTTTAAAAGACTGAAGTCTGACACCGTCTCACACCTGAAGACAACCTGAAGTTACAGACTATAATATGTTACTGTTCTTTAGGGCGTGGCTACCTTGTGATTGACAGGTCGATACCACGGCGGACAAAGATGGCGACATCCAAAAACCAAGATGGTGACGTCCAAAAACCAAGATGGAGGCGACCAAAAACCAAGATGGAGGCGACCAAAAACCAAGATGGTGACGTCCAAAAACCAAGATGGAGACGACCAAAAACCAAGATGGAGACGGCCAAAAACCAAGATGGAGACGGCCAAAAACCAAGATGGAGACGGCCAAAAACCAAGATGGAGACGACCAAAAACCAAGATGGTGACGTCCAAAAACCAAGATGGAGACGACCAAAAACCAAGATGGAGACGTCCAAAAACCAAGATGGAGACGGCCAAAAACCAAGATGGAGACGGCCAAAAACCAAGATGGCGACGGCCAAAAACCAAGATGGAGACGGCCAAAAACCAAGATGGAGACGTCCAAAAACCAAGATGGAGACGGCCAAAAACCAAGATGGAGACGGCCAAAAACCAAGATGGAGACGGCCAAAAACCAAGATGGAGACGGCCAAAAACCAAGATGGAGACGGCCAAAAACCAAAATGGAGGCAACCAAAAACCAAGATGGAGACGTCCAAAAACCAAGATGGAGACGTCCAAAAACCAAGATGGCAACGGCCAAAAACCAAAATGGAGGCAACCAAAAACCAAGATGGAGACGTCCAAAAACCAAGATGGCAACGGCCAAAAACCAAGATGGAGGCAACCAAAAACCAAGATGGAGACAACCAAAAACCAAGATGGAGACATCCAAAAACCAAGATGGAGACGTCCAAAAACCAAGATGGCAACGGCCAAAAACCAAGATGGAGACAACCAAAAACCAAGATGGAGACGGCCAAAAACCAAGATGGAGACGTCCAAAAACCAAGATGGAGACAACCAAAAACCAAGATGGCAACGGCCAAAAACCAAGATGGAGACAACCAAAAACCAAGATGGAGACGGCCAAAAACCAAGATGGAGACGTCCAAAAACCAAGATGGAGACAACCAAAAACCAAGATGGCAACGGCCAAAAACCAAGATGGAGGCGGCCAAAAACCAAGATGGAGACATCCAAAAACCTTTTTTTATTTATTAATTTTTTTTATCTCGATGCAGAAAATGAGGAAGGGCGCCCACCGTTTTTTATTTATTTATACATTCTTTTAGAGGGCGACCAGCGCCCCCCATAAGCTACGCTTCCACCATTTTGGATTGAAAGCGACATTATTACATTATCTCTATTCTGTTGTCAGATTCTACTGAAACGGCCCGCGCTGTGCTGAACGATAAAATATTACAAATATAATAAGCATTTCAGTCCAAAATGGCGGCAGCAGCTGTTGTCAAAAAAACACCAGAGTTTTGTCTCTTTGCTTCTAAACTCTTTGTCTCCACGTCCACTGGATTAAAATGGAGGCTGTGCCTCTTATCTACCTGTTGCCATGGTGAATCATTGTATCAGAGCTCCATCGATGATGTCTGTTTCTGTTCAGGTTGATTGATCTGACTCTGATCAGTCAGGACGAGTCGACTCAGAGTTCAGGATCAGAGTTTGTTAAAGCTGAGACCAGGTCAGAGTCTCTGAACAACCAGCTGAGTGTTCACATATAAAACTATGAATTAACACATTTAGTTTTTCTAATATGAATAATATAAAGTCCACTGAGGCCTGCAGCGCCGAACACACAGATCCAGAGTCAGTTGATTTCATTATTTATTGTCAGACAGGTGTTTAACAGGTGATTCACGCTGACAATTAACAGGCTGATTAGACATTAACCTCACGTCAACACATCAGCGTCCACGCTTCACATTCACTGAGCGGGACAATATGATTCTTTATTAACCATTAAATACACAAAGAAATGTCAACAACTGTATTGAAATAAACATAAATTAAACTTTGAACTAGAGCTGTCAAAGTTAACAAGATAATAATAACGCAAATTTGTTTCATCGCCACTAATTTCATTAACACAACTTGAGATTTTTCGGTTGTAGCGGCTCAGTTTTAAAACTAGAATGAAAAAGTGAAAAAACTCCAGAAAAGTCTAAAAATTAAAAAAAAAAAAAAATCCATAAAAAGGTGGAAGAAAGGCAGAAAAATGTCAGAAAAATGTCTGAACTCCCAGAAAATGTCCGAAAGAAAGGCAGAAGATACTGGTATCATAGTAAACTAGAAAACCTGATAAATCCATCGGTACCAACATGAGAAATGTCCAAAACAATGCAGAAGAAAAGTCCAAAAAATGTCAGAAAAGAAGTCAGAAAAATATATAAGAATTTTTTTTAAAAGTCAGAAACAAAATGTCCAAATATGTCCAAATAAATTTCTGAAAAATGTCCATATAAAGCCGAAAGAAAGGCAGAAAAAAAACTGGAAAATATTTTTTTAAAAACTGAAAACTCTCTGAAAAAAAGCCCCAAAATGTTCATAAAAAGGTGGAAGAAAGGCAGAAAAATGTCCGAAAGAAAGGCAGAAGAAATGTCAGATACTGGTATCACAGTAAACTATAAAACCTGATGAATCCATCGGTACCAACCATGTCAGACTAGCTGGTCATGAAGGAGGTTAAATAACGCTCCAAAACTAACACTAAATGTTGGCGAGGAAAAACTGTCATGTCCATTTTCAAAGGGGTCCCTTGACCTCTGACCTCCAGTCCAATCCAAATGGGTTCTATGGGTACCCACGAGTCTCCCCTTTACAGACATGCCCACTTTATGATAATCACATGCAGTTTGGGGACAAGTCATAGTCAATTATATTATTAATATTATGTTATTATAGTTAATTGATTTACAATAATGAATATATTAAAGCATAAAGCAGCATATTTGTTCACTCCCATGTTGATAAGAGGATTAAATACTTGATAAATCTCCCTTTAAGGTTCATTTAGAACACATAAAATCACAATTAAATATGTGATTCGATCAACAGCCTTTAAACGTTAAACACAATAAAATACATTCTGATTCATGAGAAACTGTTTCGGAGGAAAGAAGTTTAAATCAGTTTGTAGTTTGTGGTTAAAGATCAGTGATGCATGTTTTCATTTATATTTGGTGTATTTTTATTGACATAATTTTATTGTTTTTATTGCACATTTGTTTTTATAAAATCATCATGTGTAATTTACATCAACTGAACTTGTATTATGTATTGATTTATTTTAACACTGTGACTCTCACACTGTTGCATTTAGCTCACAGGTGCAACACCTGTCATTTACATTTTACTGTGAACCGACGTCTTTACAGTATTTATCTATCAGAGGAGCAAAAATAATATTAATATCCAGACAAGAGAAATTCAACACAAGTCTGTTGTGTTGTTTTTACTTTTATAACGTTACGTCTACTTACTGTTTGTGTTTTACATGTTAACATACGAACTCTGACGGGATGCTGAAGCTGGTTGGATGAAAATATTCATATTGATATTATTTTACTGCTGAGTTACAACCTGAACGTCTAAAGGAGAATTAAACACAAGTCCTTTGACATGTGATTCTGAAACTAAATATAATATAAATGTAATTTAGGACGGTGAATTTATTTGCTTCTTGTGTTGAATGTTTTACAGATGTGAGCGACGGACAGATGTTTCAGAATATTTGCTTAAAAAACAATACTTTATTCTATTTATGTGACGTGTTATGAAAAATCTGACTTTAAATGATTTTAGATTCATCTGTATTGAATTATGATTTACTCAGATGTTATTTGTAGTATTTCTTACTATTCTTCTACCGGTGTATTTCTTTGCTTTATTTATTTTTAAAATGTTTATTTTATAATATTGTAAAACACTTTATTTCATTTGTTATATTTCTACTAAATATAATAAAAGCTTGATTGTGTTGTTGATGGATTTCTTTCATTCTATTTCTGTCATTTTGATATTGGGAAAATATTTAACTGATTTATTTAAATACTATAATTAAACTACATATAACTACTAGTATTCCTCTTGATTTCTAGATGCCGATCGTAGTGAAATAAACTCTGAATATTCAACTCAAACACAAACAGCTGCTGTGATTTAGAATAAAGGTCATTTCTTCTGAAACCTGACGGAGCTGTTGAATCTATTTTACACCAGAATGTTTGTTTTGTTGTTTATTTACTGAAGTTGACAAACATATAAACACAAATGAGATGATGTTTTATAACAATACAAACAGATTTTCAACCGATTTTAATGTCAAATGTCCTCCGCTGTATTTCCTGATCTTTATTTATTAGCAGAAGAACTCAGTGTTTAATGTGCGGTCTGTGGCTCCACCTGCTGTACTCTCTTCTACTGCTATTAGTACTAACACTACTACATCTACTACTACTAGTACTACTGTGGTTTTATTCCAGGAGAAAGAAAAACATAAATAGGTAATTTAATACAGTTCACATTCATTTGTACTTTTTATTTTGTGTTACTACATCTACTGTTATTGTATTTCATGTTATTTTACTGTGTATTTCTGCAGTATATTGAAGTACATTTTAAAGCCAGCGTTGACAAGAAGTCCTGAAGTGATCCATCTGTGGAGGAAGTCTGTGCGAAAGCTCCAGAACAGCTACTAAATGGACCTTGTGGTGAGATGGTTTTGTAGTTATTTATTTTTTACCATGCAGCTAATATTGTCTGGATGAATATCTTATTTTATCATAGATCATAAATGAATACATTTATAAAACAGAATTACATTTCATTCATTTATGTTTTTTTTAGGACACTAAAGTATATTTTATTTTATTTTATTATTTCATAAATTAAGAGTAATTTTACACACTAGTAATTAATTTCTATCTGCCTTTATAAAGGTTTTTTCTTGCAGTCTTTTATTGTAAGTGTTATAATTTATTTATTTTCATTCATTTTATTTGTTATTTTATATTTTTCTGTATTGCATGTGCGACAGTCAAATCCAAAAATGTGGGACACTGAGACATCTATTTAAAGTCTTGAATCATCTTAGTAAATAATTAATTAAGATGATAAATGTGCAATCACATGTTCAGTAATTTAATCACTTATGATATTACTGTTACAAAACCAGCTTACAGATGTGGATGTTACACCATCAAACAAACAATAGACTGTAATAGTTTTTAAGCATTTAGTCAGATTAGAAAGACATTAAATAGCCTATATTATTACATCTGTTATGCAAAGAAAGCATAAATAAAATGCACAGCTAAAAACAAAATCATGAATCTGCTGTGAATTGCTGAAAGTTAAAATGTTAAACTATTAGAATGTTTTTATTTCACTATACAGGGAACACATAGAACAGTAACAGGTAAACAGTAAAGGGGCTATTAGAAGCCAATATTATAATATTATTATTATTATGATGGACCGGAGCTAACAGGTTTGTTTAAAGACTCAGATTCATTGATTTGGTTTTAAAAATGGTCCTCCAGCACCATCTGATGGTTAAAACTGACACCAGGAGAAATCCAGACGCTCTGTGAAAGAAAACATTTAAAATCTAATTTAAAGTTGTAAAACAAGTGTGATGGTTCCAATAAACTAAAGTTAAAAACAACTAAAGTTCTGAGAATTAAAATCAGTATATTCTGAGAGAAAGATAATAATTTAAGAGCGTTAAGATGAAAATTTACAACAACAAAAAAAATCACAATATTACTAAAATATTTCTCTTGAAATCATGACTTGTATTATTATGATTTGTTTTCTCAAAATATTATTACTTTAATTTAAAAATCTCACATTTTTAACCCCCAAGAATAGCCCTAATATTCCCTGTTCCCACCTGGTTCAGAGACTTACTGATTATATTTTTATAGTTCTGTTTAGCTGTATCTCTCTCTCTCTCTCTCTCTTTCTCTCTATGAATGTATTTATTTCAATTCACTTCACCTTTATTTATCCCTGTAAGAGAAATGATATTCAGCAACTCGCCACTCACATCGAAGGACGCACAAAAGAAAGAAAAACACTGAGCAAAGAGACTTAATTATGAACCTCAGAAATGAATCAGAATCTGCTTTAATGGCTGACTAACTGTGAACACGTACAAAAACTAAAAACTAAACAAAAAAACAAAGAAGGAATTTGACTCTGGTATTTTTGTTACTCTCAATGTACATACAGCTAAGAACAGGTTCAACAGAGCTAAACAAGGTATTAAAAAAAAATAATAGTTTTATTTTATTGTATTTATTTTATTTTATTGCACTTAACTTATTTTGTTTTTCTTAATTATATTTTACAGTACTTACTTTATTTTATTATAATTAAATAATTTTACTTTACTTGATTTAATTTAATTGTACTTCATTTATTGTATTTTATTGTACTTCAGTCATTGTATTTGTTCTTTTTATTTTATTTTATTTTGTTTTATTTTATTGTAATCTATTGTACTTAATCTATTTTTATTTCATTATTAATTCATTTAATTTTATGTAGTTTTATTTTATAGTGCTTAATTTATTGTATTATGATTAAATCATTTTATTTACTTAATTTAATTTAACTTTACTTTGCTTTATTTTATTTTATTTTTTATAAATTTTATTTTATTTTATTTTATTTAAATTTATTTTATTGTAATCTATTGTACTTAATCTATTTTTATTTAATTATTACTTCATTTAATTTAATGTAGTTTTATTTTATTTATTTTATTCTAGTCGCGGTGTCTCCTCCACACCACTAGGTGGCGGTAAAGCGCCGTCTATTAGTTTACCAGCCGCCACAAACCAAAGAAGAAGAAAAGAGCTGCACAAGGCCTATTGAAGAGGTTAGATCATGCGTCATCACGCTTCATATCCTCGGGGTATTACACATGCGCAGTAAAATCTGGCCTACCCTCAGTTACACCGCGCATGTGCAACACCCCGAAGGTGTCCTTACCTCCTTCACCAGGCCGTGCTGCAGTCAGTCAGTCAGCTCGTCTCAACCAGCTTCAGTTAGTTAGTTTCAGCTTTCTGCTCTTTACTTCACAAATCAACGTTTAGCCTTCTGAACTTTCACTGCAGGTCTTCACGGAGCTTCGCCCGACGGAGTCCAGTGTTTCATTTACGGTAAGTCCGCTGCTGACGGTGGTTAGCCTGTTAGCTGCTAATGCTAGCTGTTAGCCGATAGCCCGGCTAACAGCTAGCAAATAAAATACAATAAAATACAATTTATAAAAAATAAAATTAAGTAAAGTCAAATTAAATTAAATTAATAAAAATAAAAAAAGTAAAAAATAATTAAATTAAATAAAGCAAAGTAAAACTATTTAATCATAATACAATAAATTAAGCACTATAAAATAAAGCTACATTAAAACAATGGAAGTAATAATTAAGTAACAATAGATTAAATACAATAGATTAAGTACAATAGATTACAATAAAATAAAACTAAATTAAATTAAATAAATACAATAAATTCAGTACAATTAAATCAAGTAAAGTAAAATTATTTAATTAAAATAAAATAAAGTAAGTACTATAAAATAGAATTAAGCAAATCAAAATAAGTACAACAAAATTAAATAGAATAAAATACAATGACTGGACCAGCTGTGTTTGATAACGTTATTCTCCTTTAGAGGCTCCAGACTGCTGTCTGTCTACATGTAGAGATCAACGGCTTATTTACTGATAACTAACTTTACTACTCTAAGTGTTTATTTATGCAGAATCAGCTGGTTTTATGTGTTAAAGAAACATCTAGCTGGTGTGTGTGTTGTGTGTGTGTGGTAAACAGAGCTGGACTGATCCTTTACTGCAGTAAAACTACTAATAACACACCGAGGAAATACTCCACTACAAGTACAAGTACTGCATTCACAACCTGAAATACGTGACAGTTGCTCTTATAAACTGTGATAAATAAGTTCGGAAACTTGTGTTTGGTGGATTATTTCTCTGTTGTATCAATGCTAGTGGTCATTGTATTTAACATGGTTGGAAAGCCTGTTTATTTACCTTCACAATGATGTCCTACTTGTAAGGATCATGTATTTGTGGGATGAGCAGCACAGCTGATTATTTGGGTAGCGCCCAAGAACAGTTTACCAAAATGCTCTGTCAATGGTAAACAGTGTATTCTCATTTGAATTGGGTGTTTTTATGCAAATAACCACAATAGATGACACTAACAAAGTAACAAAATAACATTTATAATTTTCACCAGTTGGAATGAAGCACAAATATTTTGTCCCTAATAAATAAATAATTATAATTTTGGCCATAAAATTAACGCGTTATTATTCATTGTGTTAATTTTCACAGTCTTAATATAATATTTCTACTATTAATATTTGAGAGATTTAACAAAAATCGATGATATATTGGACAATATATATTGATATATCTCTAATAGTAATTTAATATCTTAACATTTTAGACTTAGTCAGAAAAAATCCCCTTTAGGAAACCTGTATTTTTCTCCTCTTTTCTTCTGGTTGAACTGTAGACATGGATTTGGACACTTTGGTAAGTGGTTTAGTTAAAGTTCATGGATTTCTCTCAGTTAACTGGTTATTTTTCTTTACGATATCCTCTCATCCTGTCTGAGCAGTGGCTGTGTTCATGTTTTCAGCGGAGGTTTCCTCTCCGGATGAACCGTCTTCAACATTTTAACGTTTCTGTGAGTCAGATTTTACATCTCCTGTCTTCCCTGACACCTTCTGTCTGCAGGAGACGCCGCGGGCGTTTCTCCTCCCATCATGTCTCACAACTACCCGTACAGACCACCGCCATCCGACTCCGATCTCAGACCTGATACCGGACCGTACGGCTCTTCTTCCAACCGCCGTCACACCTCATCGGACCACGACTTTTACAGGCCGCCTCAGGAGTCCTTCTCCTCGTCGCACCCTCCCTCCTCCACCTCCTCTTCGTCCTCGTCCTCCTTCTCCAGAGCAGCTCAGTTGTCGCACGATGGCGCTCTCAACATCCTGAGCAGCTGCGGTCTGGAGCCCGGCGACCTAGCCCTGCTGGCCGAGCTGCCCGAACACGTCCTCACCGTCGAGTCGCTGCCTCAGGTCCTCAAACAGATCAAAGGGAAGAGGGGGACCGTCAAACCTTTCTCTCCCAGTGCTCCTTCTCCTTCCTCCTCCTCCTCTTCCTCTTATCCCCCCAGCTCCTCCCGCCGACCCGCCGCCAACCCCGATCATCCCCGCAGCAAGCCGCTCCAGGTACCACCCGGTCCTCTTTCCTCTGAGCTGGACCGCTGGGGGAATCCCAGGACCTGCAGTGCGGTCAGAACAGGCCCGCCATCATCCTCATCATCATCCAGCTACGTGGTGGACTACAACTACAGACCAGGACCCTCTCAGTATGGTAAGACATGCAGAGACGCCAGTCCAGTTTCCTCTCAGGACTACGACCACAGACCAAGACCCTCTGATTATGGTACTACTGGTCCAGCTTCCTCTCAAGATTACAACTACAGACCAGGACCCCCTGATTATAGCAAAGCTGGTCCAGTTTCCTCTCATGACTACAACCACAGACCAGGAAGACCGTTTGATTATGGCAAGAGCAGTAGAGACGCCAGTCCAATGTCCTCTCAGGACTACAACCATAAACCAGCACCTTCTAATTATGGCAAGACGGGCAGAGATGCCGGTCCAGTATCCTCTCAGGACTACAACTACGGACCAGGACCCTCTAAGTATGGTAAGGCAGGTAGAGATGCCGGTCCAGTGTCCTCCCAGGACCGACCCTCTTTCACCTCGGCAGGAAGAGACAGAAGAACCCGTCCTTCCCGTTTCTCTCAGCCGGACCCAGTTGATCACAGGTCAGCTCCTCCTCCTCCTCCTCTTCCTGAAGAACGCCGTGTGTCTGAGACCTCTTCCATCAGGAGGGCCACCGCCGCCGTTGCCGCCGTCGGCACCGTCGCCGTCGCCACCTTGATGCCCTCCAAGAAAGAAGCTCTGGACTTCCACGGGACGTCTCCGCCGGCGTTCCCGTACTCATGCTCGCTGTGTGATATCACTGTGATGTCAGAGAAGGTAAGTACACCTGTCCTCCTCCTCGAACTTCTCTCTACAGAGTCTGATGGGGGGGTGGGAGGGGTTGGTGTGCAGCTGCTGCAGCTGTCAGGTAGAAACAGTCGAGTGCAACGCATTTATTTACGCATCTTCTTCTTCTTCTTGTGTTTCAGGTGTGGATCAAACATATAAACGGGCCTCACCATGCCGACGGACAGCTCAGCCTGCTGCAGAAGTAAGTTTCTCTCTGCTGGAGGACTGTCGTGGTGCTGCTGGGTAGTATTGATGCACCAATCCAACCTTTTCTCTCCCCTTTAGGAATCAGATTTAAAGGGTTTGTGATGTGGGAGTGTTGGATTATGTAGCAGTGATCTGTTGTTGTTGTTTTCATAACTAGGTTATGTCTCTTCTGCAGGTTTCCTAACTGGGACTGTCGCATGGAGACAATCAGCAGGTCAGTGTCATACACCACTAGACCACCAGAACACACATACACTCCTCGGCCACTTTATTAGGTACACCTTGCTAGTACGGGTGGTCTTCATCTGCTTCAAGGTTGGACGTGTTGTGCGTTCAGAGATGGTATTCTGCATACCTTGGTTGTAACGAGTGGTTATTTGAGTTACTGTTGCCTTTCTATCATCTCCAACCACTCTGCCCATTCTCCTCTGACCTCTGACATCAACAAGGCATTTCCGTCCACACAACCCCCGCTCACTGGATCTGTTCTCTTGTTGGGACCATTCTCTGTAAACCCTAGAGATGGTTGTGTGAAAATCCCAGTAGATCAGCAGTTTAATACTCAGACCAGCCCGTCTGGCACCAACAACCATGCCACGTTCAAAGTCACTTCAATCCCCTTTCTTCCCCATTCTGCTGCTCGGTTTGAACTTCAGCAAGTCGTCTTCACCACGTCTAGATGACGTAATGCATTGAGTTGCTGCCAAGTGATTGGCTGATTAGCTATTTGTGTTAACAAGCAATTGAACAGGTGTGCCTAATAAAGTGGCCGGTGAGTGTGTATATAGTTCAGGTTCAGATCAACATCTTAAATAACACCTGCCCTGTCCTTTAAGGCCTGACAACCAACCAGAGAAGAGGACGGATGAAGGAAAACCTGCCCAGCAGCCCCTCACACAGCCCAATAAAAAACCTCAGAAGAAGGTAAAGACTCTAAAGAAGTCGTTAACGGTTAGTTTATCTGCTCCTCTGTGAACTCTGAAATAACATCTGTTGTCTTATTCCTGTCAGAGCGACAAAGGTAAAGTGGTGTGTGTGAAGTTTCCGGCTCAGTCTGTGGACGAGGCGTACCTGAAAAAACTGATCGAACCTTTCGGAAAGATCGTCAAGATCCTCATGTTTCCGTCTTTAGTGAGTCCACGTGGTTTTATATACACCGCTGTTAACAGATGTTATATTCATGGTCTTCTTCTTCCCTTCAATCAGATAAAAACAACTCACACCAAATGTTTTATTAGTTACATGTGATATAGTTTTGTGCCCAAAAGAAGAACGAAATGATTCAATCCTCCATTTAGTGGATGTCCCCACAGTGTTGCATGATGGGAGAATCCTGTTGAACTTGGACTTTGAATTAGTTTTCCAGTCCAGATAAGCGTCAGTGACCCTCGAACATTATTGAACCACAACGAGTTTTCTTTGAGCCCTCTGCGTCTACTCAGTGGTTAGAAGAGTCATGCACGTTGTTCATAAAACCTGGAAGAATCAGCTCTTCAGACCGCTCAGTGAAGCAGAACTCCCGTGTAGAATACATGTAGTTAAAAATCACTCTGTTGTGAACCCTGCAGGCGTTTGTGGAGCTAGGCTCCGTCGACCAGGCCAAGGACTTGGTGAAGTTCCACGCAAACTATCCTCCAACTGTGAATGGAGAGACTATGGAGTTCAGGATGTCCAACACCTTCAACTTCCTCCAGGTAGATATTCATCCAACCACTGAAGCAACACGACGGGAGCAGCGCCCGTCGGTGGGCTGCTTTAATATCTTTGTATGTAGCTTTACACATACAAGGAATGTGAGTTTTAAGATGCTCTCAATGTTACTCACAGTTCCAACAACAGTCAGGACTATAGAAACATGCATCCAGCTAAAAACAAGAACAACAAAGCTGAACAAAGAGATTTGATTTTTTTATATATTTGACTTCTGGACATCTCTGACTACATACATGCTGAAAATCAAACATTTGTACGACTCTACATGAAATTATTATTATTATTATTATTATTATATTATATTATTATTATTATTAAGTCCTCTGTTTGTCCTCACAGAGCTCTCGGGTGGTCAGTTTCTCTCCCGCTCCAGCAGGAGAGGACAGCCAATCAGATCTCATCAGCATCATCAAACGCTTCGGCTCGCCGCTCTACACCCTGTTCCTGCCGTCTAAGGTGAGATACACCAAACTGGTGGTTCTGTGGTCTGGGCTGGACTGGACCGGACCGAACTGGACTGGACTGCTTGGTGGAAACGAGCCTTAACTGTAACATCAGTCTTGTTTGTGTTTCAGGTGTTTGTGGAGATGAAGGATACTCCGGATGCTCAGAAGCTGGTGGATTATTATTCCTCCAGAACTCTGAGGATCAACAACGACTCCATCAAAGTCTCCTTCTCTGGAGAATACAAGAGCCTCATGTGAGTACGATGGACCTCATGGCTGATTGATCAGCCAATTCTGACCCATGGATTATTGATCGGTAGTGATGTTCCTTCCTCCTGCAGGCGGGTGGCTTCAGCTAAGAGGTACGAAGAGGAAACGGGTTCCACCAAGAGGGAGAGGGGTTCTAGCCCCGAGAACGAAGACCAGACGGCTGAGACCAAGAGGAAGAGGAGCAGCAAAGACCGGGAGGAAGAAATAAAGGAGGAGGAGACAACCAGAACCAGATCCAGAGAAAAATCTAGAGAAAAGTCCAGCAGAGAAGGGAGGTCCAGGTCTAGGTCCAGGTCTAAGTCCAGATCCAGAGATAAATCCAACAGAGACAGGACGACCAGAACCAGGTCTAAATCCAGGGAAAAATCTGCTCAAGAGAAAAGCACCAGAACTAAGTCCGGGTCCAGAGAGAAATCTATAGAAAGGTCCAGCAAAGAGGGGAGGTCCGGGTCCAGAGAGAAATCTATAGAAAGGTCCAGCAAAGAGGGGAGGTCCGGGTCCAGAGAGAAATCTATAGAAAGGTCCAGCAAAGAGGGGAGGTCCGGGTCCAGAGAGAAATCCAGCAGAGAGAAGACGACCAGAACCAGGTCTAAATCCAGAGAAAAGTCCACTAAAGAGAAAAGATCCCGATCCAGAGAGAACTCCAGAGAAAAGTCCAGCAGAGAGACGAAGTCCAGGTCTAAATCCAGGTCCAGGTCTAAATCCAGCAGCAGGTCCTCCGAGCAGAACCGGTCCAAAGAAACGTTGATGGTACCAGTAAAAACGGAGACAAGTAAGAAAATGAACAGCAGACTTTTAATTAATAATTTTTTTTAAATGATTTATTAATTTTCTTATATATTTACTTTCCTATTAAACTTTCCCTGATATTTATCCATTTATTTATTTATTTGTTATTAATATTTAAATTAATTTAGGTAATTTTGCATTTGATTATTTATTTTAAATTAATTTATTAATTTTTTCCGGAAAAAAAGATCTGAAAAATGGTTGAAAAAAAGGTCTGAAAAAATGTCCGAAAAAAAAAGATCTGAAAAATGTCGGACAAAAAAAGTCGGACAAAAAAGATTTGAAAAATGGCGTAAAAAAAAGTCTGAAAAATAAGATCCGAAAAAAAAGTCAGAAAAAAAAAAAGATCTGAAAAATGTCGGACAAAAAAGGTCTGAAAAAATAGATCTGAAAAATGTCGGACAAAAAAAGTCTAGAAAAAAAAGGTCTGAAAAATGTCGGACAAAAAAAGTGAAAAAAAAGATCTGAAAAATGTCGTAAAAAAAAAAGTCTGAAAAATAAGATCGGAAAAATGTCGTAAAAAAAAAAGTCTGAAAAATAAGATCTGAAAAATGTCGGGACAAAAGAAAAGTCTGAAAAATAAGATCCGAAAAAAAAGATCTGAAAAATGTCGTAAAAGAAAGTCTGAACAAAAAGATCTGAAAAATGTCGTTAAAAAAAAGATCTGAAAAATGTCTTAAAAAGAAAAGTCTGAAAAATGTCGGACAAAAAAGGTCTGAAAAATGTCGTAAAAAAAAAAAGACTGAAAAATAAGATCCGAAAAAATGTTGGACAAAAAAGGTCTGAAAAAAAGATTGAAAAATGTCGTTAAAAAAAAGTCTGAAAAAAAAATCTGAAAAATGTCGTAAAAAAAAAAGTCTGAAAAATAAGATCTGAAAAATGTGGGACAAAAACAGTCTGAAAAATAAGATCTGAAAAATGTCGGACAAAAAAAAGTCTGAAAAATAAGATCCGAAAAAAAAATATCTGAAAAATGTCGGACAAAAAAAGTCTGAAAAATAAGATCCGAAAAAAAAAGATCTGAAAAATGTCGGACAAAAAAAGTCTGAAAAATGTCTGAAAATAAAATTGATTTAATTAATTAATTTAATTCTGTATTATTTCCCCTTTGCATTCTCCAAACTTCTTTATTTCTGTATTTTCTTTATTTTACTCCATAAACGACTTAATTTGACAAATATTAGTGCAGAAGTGAACAGCTGTGTTCTTCTCTAAAATATCTTAGAAAGGAATAACGTCAGACTCTCTGTGTGTCGCTGGTAGAAATGTAGAAATACAGTATAGATATTCAGTTTAGAGCTGCAATGATTAGTCAACTAATCAATTAGTCTATCGACAGAAAAATAATCGCCAACTATTTTGATGATTGATTAATTATTAAACAAATCTTTTATGCAAAAATGGCATAAAATCTATTTAAAGACATCACCTCGGACTCTGAGAAACTGAAATGGATATTTTTCACTATTTTCTGACATTTTATAGACCAAAAGATTAATCTAGAATATAATCGGCAGCTTAATCGATAATGAAAACAATCGCTAGTTGCAGTTTTAATTCACTTATTTTAATGTTTGACAAAGAAGAGCAACAAATCCTCAGAAGTGAGTAAAACCTACATGCTGATTGTCTCCTTCTCTCTCCAGACTCTGAGTCCAGGACGGATCCTGATCTTGATCCAGCTCCTGTCAAACCTGAAGCTGAAGTCAAAGTAGAGTCTGAGGAGGAAGCAGAGTGAGTTCCTCCTGTTTGTTCTATCAATCCTACAACATCTGGATTAACCTCCTGCTGCTGCTGTTTCTCCTGAGTTTAAAAACGTGATCCACCTGCAGGTCGTCTGCAGAGGAGAGCGACATCGAGGGGATGGAGGTGATCGGAGAGGACGGAGAGAGTCTGGAGGACGAAGATATGAAAACTTTGGATGATGCTGATGGAGACGAAGATGGAGAAGACAGGATGGAGAAAGAGAGAACAGACTCACCTGAAGAAGGTAGAAATAAATAAATACAAATAATGAGCTGTTTCTGGAAAAGAAGAACCAGAGACGGATTTTAAACTGTTGTGATGTCTGTTCCAGATAAAAAGGAGGAGGTGAAACCTGTCGAGGAGGAGAAAGAACCGGAGAGACCTATCAAGAGGGAGGAGGAGCAGAGGAGGAGGAGGTGAAGACACAACACAACTTCTTTTAATATGAAATAATAAAATACATCATTATGTGTATTTAGAAATACATGTTGCAGGTTATGGACCGTCAAGCAGAGAACAATATAATAATATTAGTGATAATGATAACAATAATAATAGTAATAATAATAATAATAATAATAATTAGGGATGCACCGATACCAGTATCGGGTCCGATACTGTGCTCATGTACTCGTACTACCAAAACGGCTCCGATATAACGACAACGATACCACTTTACGGTGGTGTGCCCGAACCCGCTGGGCCAGGATCACACCTCAGCCGGAGCGCGCCTGTCCTCACTTTTATTGCGCCACGGGGTTTTGCTTGCACCCTCTGACTCGTGCGTGCGTTAGTCTCCTTGGTCCGTGTTTCAAGACGGGTCGGCCGGGTTGCCGACATCGGCGCAGACCCCTGGCGCCTTTTACGTGGGCCGAGCCCCAATCTGGCGGCACGACGCGGTTGAGGCGTACTGAAAAAAGTCAGCCCCGGTCCGCAGTCGCACCGGTAGCAGAGCCCTTTGTCCGCGGTGCGATGAGGTCCGGGCGGGCAGCGCTGTAAAGCTGCGGCCGTGAACCACCTTCGTCCTGAGCCTTTCCAAGCCGACCTAGAGCCGGTCACGGCGCACCGCCTCAGTATGCAGGACTGGCTGTTAACGAGGGTCTTTTGGCACAGAGAAGTACTCGTATCGGTACTCGGTATCAGCGAGTAACCAAATGTAAATATTTGTCTCTGTGCATCCCTAATAATAATAATAATAATAATAATAGTCGCTTTCAGCAGTGACAGAGCATAAGTTCATCAGTGTGGTATCTGCAGACTGCTGCTAGCTAGAAATCAATAGATAATAATAATTTAGTTAATGTAGTTTTACTCTGTATGTCTCTTTGTAGGCGGACGTTTTACTGGCGTCTGGTAGTCACTTTCAGTCCAAAATGGCGGAAGCGTAGCTCTGCTGCTGGAACCAACTGGTGACTTTCGTTTCTTAGCAACATAAGTTCTTTGCCGTAGTTGTCCGACACACTTGTGAAACTGCTGTAACGTGAGCCGCAGAGCGTTAAACCGTGGTACTGCCAGCCGCCGTCTGACTTCGTTGCTCCTAAAGTGGTGTTATTATGGTAAGGATGACCTCTGAGTGAGGCGAACCAGGCGTTACCAATGTTTTGCACTCGGCGGCTCACGTTACCTCAGTCTTGGAAAGGGAGGAGTTAGCGGAGGGGTACTCAGCTGGTTGCAATCTGCAACCACACCGCTAGAAGTCTGTTGAAACAGGATAAATGTATAATATATAAATGTTTAGATGTTTAAAACTATGAATCACTGATATCAGATCCTGGTCTCTCTCTGTGTGTGTGTTGTCTCCAGGAGGAACCAGATTTCCCGTTTGACCTGGAGAACTGCATCACTCTGGATGAAGTAGAGGAAGACCCGTCTGATGACCAAGGTAAACCCACATTGACCACACTGCTCTGGAACGTCATTAAATATCATATTTAACCTTTTTAATAATCTTTTATTAAGTCAAACTTTATTTGTAAAGCACATTATAAAAACACAAATGAATACGAAACAAATAAGAACAGAAGGAAACGATAAACAGGAAAACTGATTGTGGTGGTTTTTGTCTGCTGCAGATGCTGAAGAAGTCCAAGATGAACCCGAAGTAAGGAGGACGTATTAATGTTAATAAACCAGTCTGTTCAGTTGGTCCGACGTGTTGTTGAGGTTTGTTGTTGTGTGTTTGCAGTCTTCTCCGTCCAGAGTGGTTTTCCTCAGTAACCTCCCGATGTGTCACCTCAGCAACACCGACTTCCTCAAGCTGGTGAAAGATTACGGGACGGCGGTGACCTTCTACCGGGTCAGAGGACGCATGGTGAGAAACTGCTCCTCTTCTTCTGTTACCTGTAACACACAGATACAGCGTAGGGAGGGATTAGTTTGTTTTGATGCTAGGGATGTTCATAATTAACCGTTAACCGACATTAAGCATTTTAACTGATTAACGCTATCGGTTAAAACGGTTAAAAGAAATATTAATAATTGACTCAAAAGCTGAGCGGCTCGTCTCTTTGAGGAGAAAAGCTGGTCCACCTTAACAGCCCACCTTAAGAGCCGGAGTTGCAGGATACAGGAAGTCGGCTCGGGTCTCTCCGGCTCGTTTGAGCGGAGCGGAGGAGTTGTAGTTTAGTAACATTTATTCACCGACAAATAAACTGTACACTGCTACACCTACGATCACAGCTAGAACGCCACCAACTACCTCACACTCACCGCCAACACACACACACGGTCTGTTGGACACTCGTTAAAGTTACGTCGCGCTGACGAGCAAGAAGCCTCCGGCAATGCTAGAGCTGTTAACGTAGCACAAATACACACACTGTTTATCATTATTCCGGGCAGACACACAGCGGACAACCTGCTAAACTAAACTAAATGTGCGGTGGAGACTTTTACTGGGAAAGTGGCTGCATGTCCGCGACACTACACGCAGCATCGTAGCTGCTAAGTTAACGCTCCCGTACGGTGAACTGGGGACTCGGTTGTCTGTTAACGGTTAATAATCGGTTAACGAGGGTTGGTTATCGGTTAAGACATTTTTTCTAAATGAGCATCCCTAGTTGAAACCAACGTTTTTTTCAACGGAACGGTCTGCAGCAACCAACGTTTTTTTTCTATTTTACACGTCCAGCGTGACCACTCAGGTCGTGATCACTCAGGTCGTGATCACTCAGGTCGTGATCACTCAGGTCGTGGCTGATGATCAGACCGTACGGTGTGAGCTTTGGCTTTACATCTACTCGTACAGTAGGAGTAGGAAGTACACAACAACAAGTCTAAAACGACTTTAATTTTACGCCGTCAGAAGTTATCTAGCGCGTCCGCTGACACGAGAATGGCTTTACAAACAGATGTAGATGTTGAGTTATAAAATGCTTCAACATTTCTTGCCTCTCCTCCTCCTCCTCACTAGGGGCGTAAGAAAATATTGAATATCGCAATATTATGTTTAGGATACTATAGTCTAGTGTCTAGTATTAGAAAAAGTTAACAAATCGTTTTCGTCTGTTTCAGGGTTTCATCGAGATGTCGACTTCTTCTGAGGCTCTGAGGGCCGTTAAGGAGCTGAACAGTAAATCCATCATCATGCACGGCTCCAGACTCTACGCCAACATCTCCAACAGATACAAGACACTCGACAACGGGTCAGAGTCCCCAACCGGTCACCTCTTCTTCTGTTCACCCGTCACATTTCTGTGGTCATTTACCCCGAATCTCTGTCTTCACAGGTGGTCAGTTCAGTCGGCCGAGGAGGAGGAGAAGAAGGAGAGCAGGAGGAGCGAGAGACAAAACAGGGACGAGTCCAAGGGGAGCAAGGAGTCCTCGAAGAAGACTCAAAAGAAAGACTCGTCTAATAAGACTCCAGAAAAGGAATCAGTTGCCAAAAACAGGTCAGAAAAGAGCTGCAGAACAACACCAGAGAAAGAGTCTTTGTCCAAAACGAGTCCAGAAAACAAGACGTTAAAAAGAAAAGGGACTCATGAGAACGACTCGGTGCCTGAAAAGAAAGAAAAGGAGAACGAGTCGACGAGTGACGAGACTCAAAGAAAACAGGAGCTGGAGGACGAAGAAAAGTTGGTGATCCACGAGAAGGAGGGATCAGCTGAGAAGACGCCAGAGACGGACGAATGTAAAAGCAAAAAAACTTCAGAGACAGACAAGCGTGAAGACAAAAATACTCAGGAGACTGATGAGTGTGAAGACAAAAATAGTCAAGAGATGGACGAGTGTCAAAACAAAAAGACGCCAGAGACGGACGAGCGTGAAGACAAAAATACTCAAGAGACTGACGAGTGTGAAGACAAAAATACTCAAGAGATGGACGAGTGTCAAAACAAAAAGACGCAAGAGATGGACGAGTGTGAAGAAAAAAAGACGCCAGAGACGGACGAGCGAGAAGACAATAAGACGGCAGAGCGTGAGGACAAAAAGACACCAAAGACGAACGAGTGTAAAAAACAAAATACGCCAGAGATGGACGAGTGTAAAGACAAAAAGACACGAGAGACGGACGAGCGTGAAGACAAAAAGACGCCAGAGACGGACGAGCTTACAGACAAAAAGACGCCAGAGACGGACGAGCTTACAGACAAAAAGTCATCTGAACCAGGACTGAAGAATCCGGATCAACCCGACTCTACTGGAGATCCACCAAAACCACAAAGTGAACAGGTACAGCTGAAGACCCGTGTGTAAATGGAACCGTAGTGCAGCAGCAGTAGAAGCCTGGATGCTCTGACATGTGTGTGTGTGTGTATATGTGTATATACATATAGTATAAATCTTCAGTGTGCAGGTCCGATGGAAGCTCTAATGATCTGTAATGTGTTTGTAGAAAGCTGCTGCGGTGCTGCAGAAACCCTCCAAACCTGTTGGTAAGTAAATACAACTTTTATGGTGTTTACACCCAATGTCTACGTAAAAGATTTTCTTTACCATTTTTTATCGACATTTTATTATGACTTTTTTAGATATACTATACCATCACTTTTTTTCACGAGTTTTTCCGACATACTATACTATGACTATTTTTACTTTAATTTTGAGTATTACCAACATACCGTATGCTAGCTGATTTGACTCAGAAGAAGATAAAGTGGATGCTTGTTCTGAAGAGTGTTGCGTTGTTTCTCTTCTCACAGGAGCCGAGTTTGTTCGTCCGGTCGTTGGTTATTTCTGTAACTTGTGTCAGGTGATCTACGCTGACGAAGACGAAGCTAAACTTCAGCACTGCAGCAGCCTAGCGCACTACAGGAAGTACCAGGTGATTTTAATGTCTTTAATATTAGTTTAATCAACGATTTTAAGTCTTGATCTCTCATGTCAGCTGGTTTTATGCTGCTGGTTGTTACAGAAACCTTTTTGGTTTTTCAGGAGAAAACGGGAAAAGATCCGTGGACGAGCTGAACGTCTGAAAAACACAACCTCATAGAAAAACAGTGACTGAACACACAAACATCTCGATTCATGTATTAATCACTTAGTTGAAACTTGATGGTGAACTTCTAAATCAGTTCAAACTTTTCATAATTTAGGCCGAAGAACTTTGAATTTCAGATTTAGAGATTCAGCATTTTGCTCGAGAACACCATGTTTTATAACTTGTTGTGGAAACATCTGGAACGAGTTATTTCTGTTAAAATCAGCTGAAGGAAAATAAACACTAAAGATGCTACTTTGTAATTTAAGGTTTTTTGTTAATGTTTTTGAGCCTTAAATATTTTTAAGGACTGTAAAATGACTAATAAAAAAGTTTGAGTTATTTGTAGTTATTGTCCTTTTCCAATTGAATTTGTTGCTATCCTATCCTTTCAATAAATTCAACTTTTTTTCATGAAATTTTTCGATATACTATACTGAGTATTTTTTCATGAAATTTTTCAACATGACTTTTTTTCATGAAATTTTTCGACATGACTTTTTATCATGACCTTTTTGCGATATACTGTCTTTTTTTTCATGAAATTTTTCGATATACTATACTGAGTTTTTTTCATAAATTTTTCGATATGACTTTTCCATGAAATTTTTCGACATGACGTTTTATCATGAAATTTTTCGATATACTATACTATGTTTTTTTTCATAAGTTTTCAACAAACTATACTATGACCTTTTTTCATGCCATTTTTCGACATGACTTTTTTTTCATTAAATTTTTCAATATACTATACTATGACTTTTTTCATGAAATTTTTCAATGACTTTTTTTCCATGAAATTTTTCGACATGACTTTTTATCATGACATTTTTCGATATACTGAGTTTTTTTCATAACATTTTTCGACAAACTATACTGACTTTTTCATGAAATTTTTCGACAAACTGACTTTTTCGACATGATTTTTTTTCATGACATTTTTCGACAAACTATACTGACTTTTTTTCATGACATTTTTCAACATGACTTTTTTCATGACATTTTTCGACAAACTATACTATGACTTTTTTTCATGAAATTTTTCGACATGACTTTTTTTTCATGAAATTTTTCGATATACTATACTGAGTTTTTTTTTCATGAAATTTTTCGACATGACTTTTTTCATGAAATTTTTCGACATGACTTTATCATGAAATTTTTCGATATACTATGACTTTTTTTCATGAAATTTTTCGACATGACTTTTTTCATGAAATTTTTCGACAAAGTGACTTTTTTTCATGAAATTTTTCGACATGACTTTATCATGAAATTTTTCGATATACTATGACTTTTTTTCATGAAATTTTTCGATATACTATACTGAGTATTTTTTCAACATGACTTTTTTTCCATGAAATTTTTCGACATGACTTTTTATCATGACATTTTTCGACAAACTATATGACTTTTTCATGAAATTTTTCGACATGACTTTTTTCATGAAATTTTTCGATATAATATACTATGACTTTTTTTCATGAAATTTTTCGACATGACTTTTTTTTCATGAAATTTTTCAATATACTATACTATGACTTTTTTTCATGAAATTTTTCAATATATTATACTATGACTTTTTTTTCATGAAATTTTTCAATGACTTTTTTTCCATGAAATTTTTCGACATGACTTTTATTGTGACATTTTTCGATGTACTAAGTTTTTTTCATAAAATTTTTCGACAAACTATACTGACTTTTTCATGAAATTTTTCGACATGACTTTTTTTTCATGAAATTTTTCGACAAACTATGACTTTTTCGACATGATTTTTTTTCATGACATTTTTCGACAAACTATACTGACTTTTTTCATGAAATTTTTCGACATGACTTTTTTTTCATGAAATTTTTCGACAGTGACTTTTTTTCATGAAATTTTTCGACATGACTTTTTTCATGAAATTTTTCGACAGTGACTTTTTTTCATGAAATTTTTCGACATTACTTTTTATCATGAAATTTTTCGATATACTATGACTTTTTTTCATGAAATTTTTCGACATGACCTTTTTTCCATGAAATTTTTCAACATGACTTTTTATCGTGACATTTTTCAATATACTATACTATGACTTTTTTCATGAAATTTTTCGACATGACTTTATCATGAAATTTTTCGATATACTATGACTTTTTTTCATGAAATTTTTCGATATACTATACTGAGTATTTTTTCAACATGACTTTTTTTCCATGAAATTTTTCGACATGACTTTTTATCATGACATTTTTCGACAAACTATATGACTTTTTCATGAAATTTTTCGACATGACTTTTTTCATGAAATTTTTCGATATAATATACTATGACTTTTTTTCATGAAATTTTTCGACATGACTTTTTTTTCATGAAATTTTTCAATATACTATACTATGACTTTTTTTTCATGAAATTTTTCAATATACTATACTATGACTTTTTTTTCATGAAATTTTTCAATGACTTTTTTTCCATGAAATTTTTCGACATGACTTTTTATTGTGACATTTTTCGATGTACTAAGTTTTTTTCATAAAATTTTTCGACAAACTATACTGACTTTTTCATGAAATTTTTCGACATGACTTTTTTTTCATGAAATTTTTCGACAAACTATGACTTTTTCGACATGATTTTTTTTCATGACATTTTTCGACAAACTATACTGACTTTTTTTCATGAAATTTTTCGACATGACTTTTTTTTCATGAAATTTTTCGACATGACTTTTTTCATGAAATTTTTCGACAAAGTGACTTTTTTTCATGAAATTTTTCGACATTACTTTTTTATCATGAAATTTTTCGATATACTATGACTTTTTTTCATGAAATTTTTCGACATGACCTTTTTTCCATGAAATTTTTCAACATGACTTTTTATCGTGACATTTTTCAATATACTATACTATGACTTTTTTCATGAAATTTTTCGACATGACTTTATCATGAAATTTTTCGATATACTATACTGAGTTTTTTTTCATGAAATTTTTCGACATGACTTTTTTTCCATGAAATTTTTCGACATGACTTTTTATCATGACATTTTTCAATATACGTATAGTACTTTTTTCATGAAATTTTTCGACAAACTGTCGAAAAATTTCATGAAAAAAAAGTAATGTCGAAAAATTTCATGAAAAAAAGTCAAACTATGACTTTTTCGACATGACTTTTTTTCATGACATTTTTCGACAAACTATACTATTACTTTTTTCATGAAATTTTTCGACATGACCTTTTTTTTCATGAAATTTTTCGATATACTACACCGAGTATTTTTTCATGAAATTTTTCAACATGACTTTTTAATCATGAAATTTTTCGATATACTATACTATGACTTTTTTTCATAAAATTTTTCGACAAACTATATGACTTTTTCATGAAGAAGATCACTGTTCCTCTGATCCAACACACTGAGCAAAACCTGCACTAGAAGCTGTCCTCTGTGGGACCAGGTGTAGGTGTACCTGTGGTCCGATGTGGTCTACAGCGCCCCCTGTGCCACCCTCCTGAACAGCTGCTGTCTCTGCTGGGCCGTCATGGTGTCGCAGCTCTGCAGCAGGTTGGAGATGACGAGCGTCCGCTGAACGCTGGAGGACTTCACCCACAGACGGCCGTTCATCCCGACCACCAGCTCACAGGGAAACAGCTGCTGCAGGTCAGACAGGACGTCGCTGTGGGGGGACAGCAGTCTGTGGAGGGGGGGGTAGACCAGGTGATCATCGAGTCTCAGGACAGGATATATACACAGAGACACCTGAGGACGTTTACCTTCTGACGAGTCCCAGAGAGACGGTGAAGAGCAGACCTCCTCCTCCAAACACTCCCATCCCATTGGCTCGTCCTGAACTGTCCATACACACCAGCTCCGGCTCCATGTCCTTATTGGCTATGATGAACTGAGAGAACACCAGGTCACCCACCTGTACAGGTAACACACAGAGAGGGAGGGGTTAAACACCAGGTCACCTGTACAGGTAACACATAGAGAGGGAGGGGTTAAACACCAGGTCACCTGTACAGGTAACACACAGAGAGGAAGTCTCACCTGGACTTCCTGTCCTCAGAATCTCACCTGCACCTCTCTGTGTCCTCAGTGTCTCACCTGGACCTCTCTGTGTCCTCAGTGTCTCACCTGGACCTCTCTGTGTCCTCAGTGTCTCACCTGGACCTCTCTGTGTCCTCAGAGTCTCACCTGGACTTCCTGTCCTCAGTGTCTCACCTGGACCTCTCTGTGTCCTCAGTGTCTCACCTGGACTTCCTGTCCTCAGAGTCTCACCTGGACGTTGGGGCGGTTCCTCTTGGTGGCTCCCTCAAAAGCCAGGTAGGACAGAGACGCCTGCTCACTTCCTCCAAAGTCCACCTTGAAGACGTCTCCCGATTTGACCGTCACGATGCCGATGACGGTCTCTCCTTTAGCGGGGACATACTGAGGACACAGGGACAGACTCAAACTCCCAGCATGCACTGCTCCATCACTCGTCCACTTCAGTGTTTATATCTCCTCACTTTGTTACATTTGTCTTTACATACATAGTGTCTCTAGTGGACATAGTGTCCTCTAGTGGACATGGTGTCCTCTAGTGGACATGGTGTCTCTAGTGGACATGGTGTCCTCTAGTGTCTCTAGTAGAGGACATAGTGTCTCTAGTGTCCTCTAGAGGACAGTGTGTCTCACCCTCCTCTGCTGGGAGTCCATCCAGAACACGTTGGGCTGTTTGTGTCTCTAGTAGAGGACATAGTGTCTCTAGGTGTCCTCTAGTGGACATAGTGTCTCTAGTGTCCTCTAGAGGACAGTGTGTCTCACCCTCCTCTGCTGGGAGTCCATCCAGAACACGTTGGGCTGTTTGTGTCTCTAGTAGTGGACATAGTGTCTCTAGGTGTCCTCTAGTGGACATGTTGTGTCTCTAGTAGTGGACATAGTGTCTCTAGTGTCCTCTAGAGGACAGTGTGTCTCACCCTCCTCTGCTGGGAGTCCATCCAGAACACGTTGGGCTGTTTGTGTCGGAGGACGCCGCTTTTAGAGACCAGCAGCCGGTCTCCGCTCCGCCTCAGACCCGGACCACACAGCACCTTCTCCGGCTGAACGGGCTCCGTGAGAGAGATGGTGTCGTCGGTCTGAAAGGAGAACTCATCTCCCGGTAACAGAACCGAACCGACTCGATCCTTCAACCCGGAAAACATCGCGTCTCTTCAGCAGCTCCACAGCATGCTGCTGCTGCTGTTCCACGGACTCATATCAATGTGACACACACGCCGGAAACAGGAAGCTCAGCCCTCTTCTTCTTCGTTTGTATTTAATGTGTCAGTGTTTCTATATTGTTCAGCATCAATGTGTTATATGGATTAAATCATAATTCAATTAAATTGAATTATGATGTAAGTTAATTTTATTAAAATTAAATAAAAAATATTTATTTAATTCAAAATTAAATATATTAATTTTAAATTAAATTAATTTTAAAATAATAGCAATTTTAAATATTAATAAATACATTTTATTTATTTTGTAATAGATATTTGTTTTTTCAGCTTTATTTTTAGCATATTATTATTATTATTATTATTATTATTATTATTATTATTATTATAGTAATAATACTATTTATAATGTTTGTATTTCAACAGTTTCAGTGATATATATATACTATATTATGGAAAATGAAGAGAATACTTTGATAAAACGACTTATTTTTCTTCTTTTTTAATATGAGGCTACTTTCAGTACTACTACCTCTACTACTACTACTACTACTACAGTACAGAGTACCCAGCACTTCCAGTGTTGACTCCAGCTGTTGTCCAGCAGAGGGAGCTGTGACTCTGTTTTCTTCATCTGACAGTTTTCACTCATGTCTCCTCTGTGTGGTGTGTGCGTGTGTGGTGTGTGTGTGTGTGTGTGTGCGTGTGTGTGTGTGTGTGTGTATGTGTGTGTGTGTGTGTGTCCCAGGGGTTGTGGCCTGGGGTGTGCAGGTCATACATTCTTCCAGAGAGCTGATTGGATGGAGTGGGGGGGGGATATCAGAATGTGCAGCAGCTACAGATGTCTGTAGAGAGCTGCAGGTCACGACCCCCCCCCCCCCCCCCCCCCCCACGCTCCTACCCCTCCATCTGCATCATCACCTTCATCATCATCATCATCATCACCTTCACCACCTTCATCATCGTCATGTCTGACAATGAACATGTCGTCAGATCAACAGAGCTGGAAGAAGTACTCACATCTTCTACTGCAGTAAAAGTACTAATTATTATTAGTATATATTACTATTATATTTACACTCTAATTATTAGTAGTATATTACTATTATATTTACTCTCATTATTAGTATATATTCATATTATATTTACTCTCATTATTATTAGTATATTCCTATTATATTTACTCTCATTATTAGTATATATTACTATTATATTTACTCTAATTATTATTAGTATATATTCATATTATATTTACTCTCATTATTAGTATATGTTCATATTATATTTACTCTAATTATTATTAGTATATATCACTATTATATTTACACTCTAATTATTATTAGTATATATTATTATTATATTTACACAATAGAACTAGAGAACAACGGCTGATTAAAACTCGACAGCAGACAGACTGATCACTTCCTGTATAGGACTGATTGATTGATTGATTGACTGATTGATTAATTGATTAATTGATTAATTGATTGTTATTTGCGTGTCACTGAGGGCCGTCCCTCAGAGGTTTCAGACCGGACAGTAGAACCAGACAATAATACGTTGACATGAGAAACATTCTGCTGCCGTAGAGAATAAAGACTTCGGGGACGGACACGAGACATGTCCCAATGAAAATGTCTTTTATTGAAATGTCTCTGATCATCATCGTCATGCGTCCCACATCCGTTCTAATTACTGAGCTGTGTGTTCATGCTGCTATAACAGGAAGTCTCCTCACGCCGTTTACTGACACCGTTCAACATGTGAAACCTTCAAACTGTCTCGGCTGCGTTCACACTGAACTGTTCTGAGATCAGCTGTGTGATTCCACCGGAGACTCGGAGAGAGGATCTGCTCTGGTTTGTTAGAACGTTGAGGTTCAGTTAACCTGCTGTAAACTTTATATTTATTCCTGTTTTAAACATGTTACTTTCATACATTAGCAGTGTGAACGTCAACGGAACACATCAACAGGAATATTCTGCTTTTTATTTATCCTTCGATTGTTTTCACTTGTCCTTTAAATCTTCAGCTTTCTTCTTCTTCTTCTTCTTCTCTGTCAGTATTTTACTGCAGCTGAAGAAGCACAACAAATACCCTCAAACCTGATGATGCAGGGAGGGACCCGGACCCCCCCACCACCACCACCTCCAGCCTTCAGCTTTCAGCTTTCAGATGCAAACGAAGCAGACATATGGGGAGGAGGTCCTCTCTGCTGCCGACCTCCTAAAGATTCAGATTGTATGACAAATCACGTCCAGGGCCGCTCGGCCTCCTCTTACTCCGCCCCCCCACCATCTAACCTCCACCCCTCCACCCCTCCACCACTCCACCACTCCCCCAGACAACAGCTTCATTAGGCTGAAAGAAGAGTTTTCGCAGCTTTGTCGAGTCAAGACTCACAGCTCCTTCTCTCCTTCTCAATTACTCCTTTGTTGGAGAGAATTCAAGTTATTGCACTCTAAACCATATGGCCTCTCTCTCTCTCTCTCTCTCTCTCTCTCTCTGAGTGTGTTTCCATCCACCTGTTTTTAACGCACATTTTCTATTTGCTGCAGTAGAAAATGCCGAAAATTAAAAACAATTTTCTAAATAGCAGAGTTAATCTGATGGAGCCGTCCTCACATTAACATGAAAACTAACTAATCTCACATTTACATCCAGTTTTTCTACTTTGTTCTTTCACCGTTTGAGCTTCGACTCTTCGACTCTTTTAATAACCTTCTTCTTCAGTGGTATGATGGTTCTCTATGAACCAACTAATAATCACATGAACACACATTCAGTCACATTTTCTTTAACAATTTTCTCTAAATTTGAGTTAAAATTTGCGACACATTTGGATGAAATATGAGTTCTCTCGTCAGCTCTGAGTGTCATCATGAAAACAAACAGCTGGTTCAACACAGGCTTTTCACAATAAGAGATACCTTTATGAAACAGACTGATTCATAAGGCTGCTTCAACACAGGATTTTCACAATAAGAGACTCCTTTATGAAACAGACTCATTCATTAGGCTGATTCAACACAGGATTTTCACAATAAGAGACCCCTTTATGAAACAGACTCATTCATTAGGCTGATTCAACACAGGATTTTCACAATAAGAGACCCTTTTATGAAACAGACTGATTCATTAGGCTGGTTCAACACAGGATTTTCACAATAAGAGACTCCTTTATGAAACAGACTCATTCATTAGGCTGATTCAACACAGGATTTTCACAATAAGAGACCCTTTTATGAAACAGACTCATTCATTAGGCTGGTTCAACACAGGATTTTCACAATAAGAGACCCTTTTATGAAACAGACTGATTCATTAGGCTGGTTCAACACAGGATTTTCACAATAAGAGACCCTTTTATGAAACAGACTGATTCATTAGGCTGGTTCAACACAGGATTTTCACAATAAGAGACCCTTTTATGAAACAGACTGATTCATTAGGCTGGTTCAACACAGGATTTTCACAATAAGAGACCCCTTTATGAAACAGACTCATTCATTAGGCTGATTCAACACAGGATTTTCACAATAAGAGACCCCTTTATGAAACAGACTCATTCATTAGGCTGATTCAACACAGGATTTTCACAATAAGAGACCCTCTTATGAAACAGACTGATTCATTAGGCTGGTTCAACACAGGATTTTCACAATAAGAGACCCTTTTATGAAACAGACTGATTCATTAGGGTAGGATTTAAGTGTGTAAACGTTGTTTCTCAGCAGGTTGATGAAGGTGAACAGAGAACAGGTGAGTACAGGTTGGTCGAGCTAGCTAGCTTAGCAAGTCAGCTAACTCGATGTTAACACTTTACATTATCTGCAGTGTTTTAGTCTGACTTTCAAATCACTTTTAAAACAGAGAAACAAAAAACGCTGCTGTTTTTTGGAGCGATGCTTCAGTAAACACCTCCTCCTCCTCCTCGTCCTCCTCGTCCTCCTCCTTCATCACGTCTGTGTACACCACCACTAAGCGTGATCACATACAGTGTATTGTGCGTCCTGTCTCTTGTTATGAATCTCTTCCCGTCTCCTCACAGCCGTGTTGTTGTTCAGGAAGGTTTTAATCTGAAGGAACGTCGCCGTCAATCAGCCGCCTGAATGCGGTCGCCTCCGTAGCCGCGCGGCCTCAACCCGCCGGCCTCCACCTCCATCAATCTGCCGTTGCATTCTGGGAGCAGCAGCTTCCTATTCACTTGTCTGCGTCTGTTTGCTCAGGGTCATAATTTACCTCCAGTTTACCCAACATTAGCGGCCACAAAGGGGGACAGTCTGGACCGAGGGTCTATCTGAGGCTGCCCGGCGCCATGGCAACGCCACGACCAGAAAACACAGCACCTGAAAGGACATCACGGAGCCTTCTGTTCCACCTTAACGTCCCCGTTTAAGGTGGAATGATGAAGAAGAGTTCAAACAAACTGAATTTGACCTTTAAAAGCTATAAATGTTTATCATCATTTCATCGACCGACTTCCTGAATCGCCTTCCTCTGGTGTTATTCTTTATTTTCATATCAACAACATGTTGGTCCGTCTCTCAATTCTGTCTGACTTCCTGTCTGTGCTCGCCGTAGTTTCTATCAAACAATCAGGAGGAAAGAGAGTTATGGTATATAACTATATATAGTATATACAAGTATATAAAACTATTAAACTAGTAGTTTACTGGGAGTATGCTTTAAAGTGTACTTTCATAAATGGGCTACAAGTATATACAAGTACACTTGCAGTATAAACACTAATAATTTTAAAGTATACTCTCATTAAAGCAACAGTGACACTAAAATTAACATGAAATAATACACGTACACATACAATATACAATAAATAAATAAATAAATAGAAATTTAAAAACACCAATCCAAGAAAAGAATAAGAAGGTCAGAGATAAACTCTGGAGGTTCAGGAGGTTTAAAGGGAACCCTTCAGAGAAAGTCTAAGTTTCTCCTGAACAATAGACCGTAACAGTGTTCTAGTTTTCTAGTTCTTGCTTCTTTAAAACTACGATCCAATGAAGTCGATCTTATATTTAATGTTCACGTTAAAGTGTTTCAGTGATTTTAGCTTTTTTGTTACATCATAAATATCAGACTTTCTGTAAAAACTGAAAACAATAATAAAGAGTTTAGTTGAGTGTGAACACTGCGTGTGTCTGTGTGCAGCTAAATGAAGAGCAGAAGAAGAAAACAAAAGAAAGAAAGAAAGAGAGAGAGAAAGCAGCAGAGTGAGAGGTCTGTCCGGGTGAAGCTCTGACAGGATTAAAGTCTCAGAGACACGAGATGTGATTGAATTTCAATGAAGTGAAACACGTGAGAAAATAACACACACACAATACCACACAATACCACACAATAACACACAATAACACACAATAACACACACACTGCAGAATAAAAGAGGAGAAGAAGAAGCTGGAGGACTCTGGAGGAAAAGCAGGAAACAAAACAAGAGAAGGAGCTGAAGGAGGCTCAGATTAATCCTCTAACACACTTCTGACATATTAAATCCTCCTGATGACACTCTGAGACACGCCTGAGTCTTTATTATTAATATTTATTTATTATCTGAGTCTTTATTTATTTATTTATTATCTGAGTCTTTATTATTAATATATATTTATTTATTATTCAAGTCTTTGTTATTAATATGTATTTATTATCTGAGTATTCATTATTCATATTAATGATCTGAGTCTTAATTATTAATATTCATTAAATATCATCTGTATTTCTTTAGATACTGACAGTCAGCTGATCTCTATAACATCTGAGTCTCCCAGTAACACCTAAAAAGTATTTCAAGTTTATTTTATGAAGTATACTAAAGTAAAGTTCAAGTATATATTTACAAGTATACTTTATGTATTAAATATACTAATATCGATGTGCTGGTAGTATACTTGTGAGTACTACTTTAATACTTCTTGGCCCACTTTTTAGTTTATAAAAATATACATTTAAGTGTACTTTAACGATTAGTAAACTTTGAGTTCACAACTAGTTTACATCCAAGTTTATTTTTTATTTTATACAGTATATATACTGTATATTCAGTAACACTGTATATACAGCATATATATACTGTATATACAGTATACAGTATACATATATAATGTATGTAAATGTGTTGCGTTGTTCAGCAGAGAGCGACCAGATGGTGTTAAAGTGAATCCCAGCTGTGTGACTGTAAACTACAAACCTTCTTCTTCTGTTCCTCTTTAAACGGCAGCTCCTCCCACCAACACAGACCAGAACACAGACCAGAACCCAGACCAGTACATAGACCACTACACAGACCAGTACACAGACCAGTACACAGACCACTACACAGACCAGTACACAGACCAGAACCCAGACCAGAACCCAGACCAGTACATAGACCACTACACAGACCAGAACCCAGACCAGTACATAGACCACTACACTGACCAGTACACGGACCAGTACACGGACCAGAACCCGGACCAGAACCCGGACCAGTACACGGACCACTACACGGACCAGTACACGGACCAGTACACGGACCAGAACACGGACCACTACACGGACCAGTACACGGACCAGTACACGGACCACTACACGGACCACTACACGGACCAGTACACGGACCAATACACGGACCACTACACGGACCAGTACACGGACCACTAACGGACCAGTACCACGGACCAGTACACGGACCAGTACACGGACCAGTACACGGACCAATACACGGACCACTACACGGACCAGTACACGGACCGTACACGGACCACTACACGGACCACTACACGGACCAGTACACGGACCACTACACGGACCACTACACGGACCAGTACACGGACCACTACACGGACCAGTACACGGACCAATACACGGACCACTACACGGACCCTACACGGACCAGTACACGGACCACTACACGGACCAATACACGGACCACTACACGGACCACTACACGGACCACTACACGGACCAGTACACGGACCACTACACGGACCACTACACGGACCAGTACACGGACCACTACACGGACCACTACACGGACCACGTACACGGACCACTACACGGACCAGTACACGGACCACTACACGGACCACTACACGGACCAGTACACGGACCACTACACGGACCAATACACGGACCACTACACGGACCACTACACGGACCAGTACACGGACCACTACACGGACCAATACACGGACCACTACACGGACCACTACACGGACCACTACACGGACCACTACACGGACCACTACACGGACCACTACACGGACCAATACACGGACCACTACACGGACCAGTACACGGACCGGAACACAGACCAGTACACAGACCAGTACAGAAGGGCCACTCAGCATCTGGTTCTGGAGCTTTCAACCAGATCTCACTGTTTTCATCAGAAGATGAAGTTCAGTCAGTTTCTCTTTTTCTTCTTCTGATTAAATATTCATGTTTTTATAGATTCTGATTTATTTCTTCTTCTTGTTCTTCTTTCTTCTTGTTCTTCTATTTCTTCTTCTTCTTCTTCTTCCTCTCTTCGTTCTTTCTTCAAGACAGTAAAACAGTTTTCTTCAACCTCTCGTTTCCTTCCCTCTCTCCTAGTTTCCTTCCTTTCATCCTGTTTCCTCGCTAAAATCATAAAAGCTGCAGAAACCTGTTTCACTGTTTAACCTGTTAACTGTTCTAGTTAACCGTTAACTAGCAGAGTTAACAGTTATCTCTGCTAGTTAACTGATCCATCAGTGAAATAAAGAGAACAGCAGCGTTATGAAAGTATAAAGGTTGATCCTGACTGAGTGAAGCAGGGTCTGAGGGTTTTGAGGATTTGAGGGTTTGAAGGTTTGTTGATTTGAGGGTTTTCCGAGGTGTGTGGTGGTCTGGGGGTCTGAGGGTCTGAGGTCTTTCGGAGGTATGTGGTGGTCTGAGGGTCTGGGGGTCTGAGGATTTGAGGGTCTGAGGGTTTTCCTAGGTGTGTGGTGGTCTGAGGGTCTGAGGGTTTTCCGAGGTGTGTGGTGGTCTGGGGTCTGAAGGTCTGAGGGTCTGAGGGTCTGAGGGTTTTCCGAGCTGTGTGGTGGTCTGGGGTCTGAAGGTCTGAGGGTTTTCCGAGGTGTGTGGTGGTCTGGGCCTCAGCCAGGCTTGTGCCGGCCCTGCCGCCGGCCCCCCGACCACCACAGGATGATTTGTGTGCAGCCTGGCTCTGGTTTTGTTCCTGCTGAGGATCATTTGAATAAGAATGATCCCAATAGAGTGGCTGAGGCAGAAAGAAAGCAGCACAAAGGGCCCGAGGAGCTGGATTTGGACGAGGGACGGACCAGGAGAGGACTGAAAAGAGGAGCAGGACGGACGTCCACAATGGAACAATTCACCTTCTAATGGCTTTGATATATTATACATGCCTGCAGACTCTAAACATTGTGTAATTATTTATAAATGACCGTCCCCGTCCCCCCCCCACCTCTCGGAGGCAGAAAGACTCTGCAGGTCTCTGCTTCGTCTCCGCTCAGCTGCAAACCCAATAAATGGAATAATTAATGGAAAATGGTACGGCTGTCTCATAAAGATGTCTTTAAAAACCACTAAAGAGAGCCGGCCTGCAGCGCCGCGCTGGACGGAGGACATGAGGAGACAAAAAGACAGACTTCATCAAGAGAAACAGTCCACATCGCTCCGTCTGGACTAGGGTTCATACTGGACCTGGATCAGGGTCAGTTTTAATGCTGGATCTGGACTCTCTGGGTCTCTGACGCTGCTGAAGTTCTCCACCAACCAAACTCTGTTAATTTTTCTGACTATTTAAAGGGTTTAGCTCAGTCTGGATCCACATGAAGAGTCTTAATCTTTAGATTCAGTCGGAGTTTAGAGACTGCAGCGTATAAACAGAGTTCCTGTGGCCTTTGACCTTTTATATTCCAGCTCAGTTCTATTCATATTGTGCAATTTATGTTTCTCTAATAAGAAACTTTTCTAAAAGTTAGACGTGTTTCTTTTCTTTTGAAAATGCTTTTGAGGAATGAATCATAGTTTTGGGCAGTTCGGAGTTATTATTATTGTTATTATTATTAGAATAGAATAGAAAGCTTTATTGTCATTGTATTAAATACAACGAGATTCACAGTTGCCACTTCTGGTCAGTGCTTCAAAAACAAATACTTGACAAGACTAAATGAGGCAGATAAAACATATAAAACAGGTAAAGTAGATGTAATAAATCAATATAAACAGAAGTGTTACACTAGAGGTATAAAATATAGAAATAGATGTAATGTAAACAGAGATAATTGCTCTTGTAAAATAGGAGGTAGGGTAGATGTAATAAATAAAATGTAGACAAAGTTGCACTGGAGGTGTAATTTGCATCAAGGATATATTGCACAGATAAATGTGTTATTAGTTCCTCCTCATTTAGTGACTTGATGAATAAACACAACAACAGATTAAATGTGCTGCTTCACTCACTGAGGAAACTTTCCACTGATTTAAAGTAAAGAAGTGAAACTGAATGTTTCAGAGTTTCTTTGTGTCTTTACTGAAGTGAAGGAGGAGAAGTATTAATAGATGATGGAGGGATGAATGGAGTGATGGAGGATGGATGAGTGAATCCTCCGGAGCGTGTCTCCTCCCTGCAGGGTGTGGGGGGGTTCTCCTGACTCTTCTTTATTCTTTATGTTTTTGGTTTTAACTCTGAAGGTGGATCTGGTCTCTTTGGTCTCTTTGGTCTCTCTGCCTCCCGGAGGGGGTGATGTTTTGTGGGGGGGTGGTGGTTTGGGCTTGGGGGGGTCTTACGGGGGGGTTATGTCTCCCTGCGTGTCGCTCGCGTGGCCGGCCTCCTCCTCCTCTGATTGGCTGGCCGTGATTACCGGCACGCTTCTGTGCGCGCGTCATTATGTTAATGAGCTCCCCCCCCCCTCCGGCACGGGGCAGACCTGCAGCCCGGTGGGGGGGTACCGGAGCAGGGGGCCGGGCATTGTCCCGGGTTCTGGGTCTATATATAAGAGGGCTGAGGCCGGTCGTGTGCCAGGCTCACCACGAGCACGAGCTCATCCAAATCATCCAAAACTAAAAAGCAAAGAAGACTCAAAGAGGCGCGTGCCATCAGCTCGACCTGCTCCACAACACCTGATCCTCATCCTCATCCTGATCCAGATCCTGATCCAGATCCACTCTGATCTCAGACCAGAAACTTCAAACTTTCAAACTTTCAGCTGACTTCAGGTGAGTTCAGAGCCTCTCACACCCAGCAGCACCACTGCTTCTGTTTCAGCAGGAAGACATGTCTCTAAAGAAGTTTATTCATTTGATACTAATAATTCACTCACTGCATAGTGTCCCTTAATTCTTTAGTAATGTCCAGAAAGAAGTGACTCTAACGGTCCTTTAACGGTCCTTTAACGGTCGTTTAACGGTCGTCTAACGGTCCTCTAACGGTCATCTAACGGTCCTCTAACGGTCATCTAACGGTCGTTTAACATTCGTTTAACGGTCATAGAGCTTCTTCTCTGCTGATCCAAAGTTTTCCAAAGTGATGAAGTTCTTGGCTCCTCCTGTAGCTTCAGAATGTCCTGCTCTTTATCTGTGATGAATTCCTCCTGGTCCTCTAGCAGTCCTCCATCAGGTCTTTAACGGTCCCCCATCTCTCTCTCCCCGCAGACCGCAGACAGACCTCCGTCATGGACTCGGTCTACTCGGACATGGACAGCAGCAGCTGTGACTTCTTCTCTCAGACGGACGATGAGGACTCTGGTTCCCCCTCCAGCAGCAGTCTGTCCCCCGGTCTGTCCCCCGGTAGACCCGGGTCTCCGGAGCCCGAGGCGCCGGTCCCGCAGCAGAAGAAGCGGCGTCGTGGTCGCGGCTCGGTTCCGGTGGTGAGGAAGAACCGGCGCGTGAAGGCCAACGACCGGGAGCGGAACCGGATGCACAACCTGAACGACGCGCTGGACTCTCTGAGGGGGGTCCTGCCGGCCTTCCCGGAGGAGACCAAGCTCACCAAGATAGAGACGCTCCGATTCGCCCACAACTACATCTGGGCTCTGTCCGAGACCATCCGCATCGCAGACCTGCAGGGCAAGACCACCGGAGGAGGAGGAGACGGTGCTCTGCTGCGGGTACCCGGTCCGGGAGCCGGTCCGGGACCCGGCAGCACCTCCACCTCCTCCTCTTCCTCCTCCTCCTCCTCCTCCTCCTCCTGGAGCTCCGACGGCTCCTCGTCCTCCTCCTCCCCGGCCTACAGCGCCTCCAGCCCGGGCAGCCCCGCCGGACCGGACCGGTACTACCTGCAGCAGCACGACGCGCTGTTCGGCTTCCGCAGCTTCGCACCCGGTGTCTACTGACCGGAGAGACCGGAGGACACCAGAGGACACCGGAGGAGACATGCAGACACATGCAGAGACCGGAGACATGCAGACACATTAACTGGACCCACCGGACCCAGATGGACAGGTTCTGTTGGACTAGAGAGAGAATCACTGTTTGCCTTAAACTGACTACTGAGCTGATGATGATGATGATGATGATGATGGAGAAGAGAAGAACTCATCTCCTTCTTTATTTAGTTGCTGTTTATGTTATTTTATTTCTTCCTCCAGAACCTCTTTGCACTTTGCCCCCCTCCTCACTATGTATCTGGTTTCAGGTTAAAAGTCAATTAAACAATTAGCGGAGAGAAGCAGCAGAAAGAGAACCGTGATAATCCGGTTTGATCGGTCCTTCAGCAGACTGAATGGAGCTGACCCCCCCACACACATTCATTATGTATTCTGACCCCCCCACTGTTAGATTATTATTGTTGTTGTTTTTATTTATTTGATTTATTCGTTTGGTTTGGACTCGTTAATATGAAATGTTGTATTTTGTACATAAAGAGATTTTTATTCTATTTACTGCTGCAGAAGAAATAAAGTTATAACGTTTCTATGAACATCACGTGACTGTCTCATTTATAATCTCATTTATTATATCATATATAATCTCTTTTGTAATCTCATTTATGATCTCATACAGCCTTTATAATGACAATAATCTCATCTGATTATTCATATTAACAAAATGACGGTTAGTTTTCAGCATCAGAAACTGGTTCAACAATCATCTAAAGTTTCATATCTGTGATAAAAACCACAATATTCTGTTAAACAGCTCACATTAATTATGACTTTTATATATTAAAAATAGGATATACTGTACATTATATATTTAAAAATAGTATTTTATTTTTTAAATATTTTTTGTAGATTATAAATTATTTATTTTTATTTATTTATTTATTTTATTTGTTGGAAATAGGACACATTGATAAACTTAAAGATCAGTAGAATCAACCTGCAGGTCCTTAGATTATTATTATTATTATTATTATTTTATTATTATTATTATTATTATTATTATTATTATTATTATTATTATTATTATTATTTTTATTATTATTTTTATTATTAATATTAATAAATGAAAACAAACTCTTTATATTAACTGATTCGTTAGACTGAATCTCAGCTCAGAACAAAAAGTAAAAGAGCTGCATGAACTTTAATAAAAGGATTATAAGGGAGGGGGGGGCGGTCTTGTTTCTGCACGTGTTGAGGACAGACAGATAATCAGGGGACACCAGGGACAGACTGGAGACCCGAGGAAAGACATGAAGAAGAAACAATAATCTGTCTGTGAACAGGCCTTATAATAACAATAATAATAATAATAATAATAATAATAATAAAACAACAACAGTAATAGTAATAATAATAGTGAATTATTATTATTATTATTATTATAACAATAATAATATAAATAAATTATTATTATTATTAGTTGATGTTGTAAAAGATTGACTTCCTTCGTTAATAACTGTATTTTCAGGGTGAACAGTAATAAACCGGATCAGAGCTGAACGAGTTGTTTCAGTTTCAGTCTTAATATATTTAAATATGACCAATAAATAATAATAACTAAATAAATCAGTCAGTATTTATTACTGAGATTAATTCAGTGAAAGTTTAACATGAAGAGTTGGTGATAAATATCATTTAGATCTTCACATCAGGAAACATGTTGTGTGATATATTTATGTAATCTTTAATAAAATGATATGATATAACAGTAACATGTGTGACAGTAATGAACCTCTGTGTGTTGTTACTCTTCATCATTCTTCATCATGAACTCTAAACAAGGATCTCATCTGAGTGATGTCATTCACTGAATGATGACGTTTACAACTCAACGGTTCCCTGCTCGTGTCCGCGGGGACGCGTTGATTGCGCGCTCCTGACGCTGACTCTGGTGCATTGTTGGTGTGCGCGGGGGCGTGCGCTAATTGAGCGGGATTAACCGCCGCCGGCTCGCGCACCTGCAGACTCTTAATGAGGTCCAGAAAGTTTAAATTAGATTTCTATTGTGAAGAGAGGATGAAGACAAATCTGTCTACTGATGGAGGAAGAGGAGGAGGAGGAGGAGGAAGAGGAGGAGAGAAGGAGGAAGAAGAGGAGGAGGAAGAAGAAGAGGAAGAGGAGGAAGAGGAGGAAGAGGAGGAAGAAGAAGAGAAGAGGAGGAGGAAGAGGAGAAGTGAGAGGAGGAAGTGGAGGAGAGAAGAGGAGGAAGAAAAGGAGAGGAGGAGGAGGAGGAGGAAGAAGAGGAGAGGAGGAGGAAGAAGAAGAGAAGAGGAGGAGAAAGCGGAGGAAGAGGAGGAAGAAGAGAAGAGAGAGGATGAAGAGGAGAAGAGAGAGGAGGAAGTGGAGGAGAGAAGAGGAGGAAGAAGAGGAGAGGAGGAGGAGAGGAGGCAGAGGAGGAGAGAAGGAGGAAGAAAGAAGAGGAAAAGGAGGAAGAGGAGGAGGAGGAGGAAGAAGAAGAGAAGAGGAGGAGGAAGAGGAGAAGTGAGAGGAGGAAGTGGAGGAGAGAAGAGGAGGAAGAAAAGGAGAGGAGGAGGAGGAGGAGGAAGAAGAGGAGAGGAGGAGGAAGAAGAAGAGAAGAGGAGGAGAAAGCGGAGGAAGAGGAGGAAGAAGAGAAGAGAGAGGATGAAGAGGAGAAGAGAGAGGAGGAAGTGGAGGAGAGAAGAGGAGGAAGAAGAGGAGAGGAGGAGGAGGAGGAAGAAGAAGAGGAGGAGGAAAAAGAGGAGAAGAGAGAGGAGGAGGAGGAGGAGGGAAGAGGAGGAGGAGGAAGAGGAGGAACAAGAGGAGAAGAGAGAGGAGGAAGCGGAGGAAGAGGAGGAGGAAGTGGAGGAGAGAAGAGGAGGAAGAAGAGGAGAGGAGGAGGAGGAGGAAGAGGAGGAAGAAGAGGAGAGGAGGAGGAGGAGGAAGAAGAGGAGAAGAGAGAGGAGGAAGAGGAGGAGAGAAGAGGAGGAAGAAGAGGAGAAGAGAGAGGAGGAAGAGGAAGAGGAGGAGGAAGAAGAAGAGGAAGAGGAGGAAGAAGAGGAGTATAATAATAATATCAAGAGTGATGAAGGAGGTTATTAACAACGTTAACTGATGGTGTTCATCTGTAAGATTATATTGAGTGTAACCATGGAAACATGTTTTCTTAACTCCTCTGACTGTCTTCATCTCCATAGCAACAGCAACCAACACGTTGTCACCCAACTCGTCAGGTACGTCCACATCGTCCCGCCGCTCAGCGTCTCTTTAGGGTGAGTTAACTAAACCACTGCAGCAGGTTTAGGACAGAACTACATGTTGGGTTTAAAACTCTAATGTTACAGTGAGAACGAGACTGAACGTTGTGAACACGAACCAACAGCTGATTGTAACCTGGAAATTATACTTACTGTTTCTCTCATTCAAGAGAATGTCTGTCTGTTTCTACTCTCTGTCTCTACTCTCTGTCTCTACTGTCTGTCTCTACTGTCTGTCTCTACTGGCTCTACTCTCTGTCTCTACTGTCTGTCTCTACTGTCTGTCTCTACTGTCTGTCTCTACTGGCTCTACTCTCTGTCTCTACTGTCTGTCTCTACTGTCTGTCTCTACTGCCTGTCTCTACTGTCTGTCTCTACTGTCTGTCTCTACTGTCTGTCTCTACTGGCTCTACTCTCTGTCTCTACTGTCTGTCTCTACTGTCTGTCTCTACTGTCTGTCTCTACTGGCTCTACTCTCTGTCTCTACTGTCTGTCTCTACTGGCTCTACTCTCTGTCTCTACTCTCTGTCTCTACTCTCTGTCTCTACTGTCTGTCTCTACTGTCTGTCTCTACTGGCTCTACTCTCTGTCTCTACTGTCTGTCTCTACTGTCTCTACTGTCTGTCTCTACTGTCTCTACTGTCTGTCTCTACTGTCTGTCTCTACTGTCTGTCTCTACTGTCTGTCTCTACTGTCTCTACTGTGATTTCATGTTGTGGAGTTTCAGTTAAGAGTTTTACTGTTTTATGAGCTCATTAAATATTGATCAGGACAAGATGGAGACAGCAGGATGTCCCCCCCCCCCAGCTTCCTCTCTAGAGGGGGAGGTCTCAGCTGTGTCCCCGTCCCCCGTCCCTCCCAGCAGGTCGTTATTGTAACTGAGGACCAACAGAGTGATTAAAGTCCAGCTACAGTTAATGGACAACAGATGGTGGAGACACACTGAGACACACTGAGACACTCTGAGACACACTGAGACACTCTGAGATACACTGAGACACTCTGAGACACACTGAGACACTCTGAGACACACTGAGACACTCTGAGACACTCTGAGACAATCTGAGACACACTGAGACACTCTGAGACACACTGAGACAATCTGAGACACACTGAGACACTCTGAGACACACTGAGACACTCTGAGACACACTGAGACACTCTGAGACACTCTGAGACAATCTGAGACACACTGAGACACTCTGAGACACACTGAGACAATCTGAGACACACTGAGACACACTGAGACACTCTGAGACACACTGAGACACTCTGAGACACACTGAGACACTCTGAGACACACTGAGACACTCTGAGACACACTGAGACACTCTGAGACACTCTGAGACAATCTGAGACACACTGAGACACTCTGAGACACACTGAGACAATCTGAGACACACTGAGACACTCTGAGACACTCTGAGTGTCTCTTGGTTCCATCAACAGTTTCTATAGTTACTGAAAACACTGAAAATTAAAAAACAAACTATAAATGTATAAAAGGTGTTTCCTGTGAGGTGTTACCATGGTTACAGCTGTTTATAGATATTATATTCATATTATATTCATATTATATTAATATTCACTCAACTTCAGTCACATCTGAAGGGTCAGAGTCAGTGTGAACGGGACCTTTCTGATGGTGGATCAGAGCTCCTGATCCGCTGCCCGTCCTGAGGGGACAGCAGACACACTTCCATCAGCTCTGATCCAGGTCAGCCTGAGCAGCACCTCAGGGTCAACCAGCCACCTCCAGCCAGCGACCTTTGACCTCCGGCTCACAGCAATCTGCTCAACAACAGCAGCTCAGTTTGAGGTCTGGGAGACAAGTTAGAGAACACAAGAACAACTCAGCAGTAATAATAATAATAATAATAATAATAATAATAATAATAAATTATAAATAAATAAGTAAATAAATAAGTACTACTAAAAATAATAATAATAGTAATAATAATAATAAAAAATAAATAAATAATTATAACAAATAAATAAATATAATTATAATTATTATAAACTTTATTAGTATATCACCTTTCATGCAAATTGTTTTACAAAACAGGATTAAAATGACTGTTAGTCCCAAAATAAAAATAAATAAAGGTTTGATAAAATATAAAAAATCAAACCAATAAAAGCAACAAAAAAATAATAAAACTATTTAATTAAAAACCACATACTAGTACTAGTATTAGTACTACTTAGTACTAGTAGTACTAAGTGTATATAAAGTGTACTAGTATAACATTTCTGTTTCTGTCTCCTGACTCCTTCTGGACTCCTGGACTCCTTCTTCGTCCTCTGAGGTAACGAGTTGTTATTGGACGTTTGTTCTGTCATTGATTCACCTGTCACCTGGCCCCGCCCCTCACCTGTCACCTGGCCCCGCCCCTCCCTACGGTGACTCCTGTCAATCAAACAGACGCTGATACTAAGAGGACCAATTAGACTGAAGATAAGCTCCTGTTTTATCAACAAGTCATTATGGAGGAGGAAGAGGAGGAGGAGGAGGAAGAGGAGGAGGAGGCGGAGGAGGAGGAGGACAACGAGAGGAGGAGGAGGAAGAGGAGGAGGAGGCGGAGGAGGAGGAGGACAACGAAAGGAGGAGGAGGAAGAGGAGGAGTCCAGAGACCAGGTCTCTGGTCTCTGGACTCAGGTGGTCTCAGGTCTCTGGGGGTCCTGCAGTCTCTTTCATTCAGCTGGTTGTAAATTCCTCCACATTGTTAAAACTCACTTTACGGTCTTTGTGTGAGAGAACTAAAGCTCTCTACATGTCCTCCTCCTCCTCCTCTTCCTCCTCTCTCCTCCTCCTCCTCCTCCTCTCTGACATCATGTCCTCACTAATGCAGGTAAACACATTCACTGTTTCTGTTCACACAGAACAACATTAGAACGTTATTAGAAAGTTATGATCTTGTGCACATTTTTTCCTCTTGTTAGAACAAAGTACAACTTTATTATTATTATTATTATTATTATCATTATTATTATTATTATTATTATTATTATTATTATTATTATTATTATTATTATTATCATTATTATCATTATTATTATTATTAGTAGTAGTAGTAGTAGTAGTAGTAATAGTAGCAGTAGTAGTAGTAGTAGTAGTAGTAGTAATAGTAGCAGTAGTAGTAGTAGTAGTAGTAGTAGTAATAGTAGCAGTAGTAGTAGTAGTAGTAGTAGTAGTAATAGTAGTAGCAGTAGTAATAGTAGTAGCAGTAGTAGTAGTAGTAGTAGTAGTAGTAGTAGTAATAGCAGTAGTAGTGGTAGTAGTAGTAGTAGTAGTAGTAGTAGTAGTAGTTGTTGTAGTAATACTAGTAGCCTGCATGATGGTGACCTCATGTGACCCCACCTGCAGCAAACGTGAGGAAGAAGCGATGCATCACAGCGAGCGGCGGCCATGTTGGAGAGGACGTTCCGTCGGCCACATGAAGAAGAGCGAGCTGTTTGTGTGACAACAGAAAGAGAAGAAGAAGAAGAAGAGATGGAGAACTTCCAGAGCAGCAGGAAATGGACCAATCAGTGCTTTATACCTGAACATTAGCACTTTATTGTGGCGGGGCAGCTTTCCTTTACAGCGGAGCAGAGAGGACGTGTGACGTCTTTTAAACCTCATTTATGGGTTTCTGCAGTTAAACTCTTCAACTCTTGAAGCAGCATATCTGATGAAGTAGGTGTAGTAGGTTATATTTATATGGTTAAAGGCACTAACTGTACGTCTCTTTGGATGAAGCTTCAGCTAAATAAATAAATGTAATCAGACAGATCACTCACCGCAGAGGCCTGTACTACGAAGCGAGTTCAACATACCCGGGGTATGTTCTCGTTATCTGGCTTCACTTAACCTAACAAACGAGATCTCGCTAAACTGTACTACGGAGCTGGTTATCAACTCGGTAAGTCAACCCGGAGTTTTCCAATCTCGTTATGAGCGCGTTCACATGAACGAGGAGGTGTTTGCAGCATTTGACCAATCACAGACATGAACAAGACTACTGACAGACAGAGCTGCACATTTAACGAAGGAAAAAACTTTATTAGACAAATACGAAGAAGTTAAACATTTAATCTAGACTAAAAGTAACACAGTTCAAGTGGTCAAATACAGGAAGGACAGCTGGCAAAAGGAAAAACTCCCGATGTGTGAATGCGTAAATTAACAAATTTATTAATTTAACGGAAAACTCAAAAGTAAGGTAAACTTGTCTAAATATAAACAGCATTTACAAGAATAATAGACAAATGGATTACACTTAATTTTACTCAATGATTACCAGAGGGCGTCTATGAGTATTTAAACATCCTTTCAGCTGCTTCCCCCTCTCCGGCGGTGTGAAACGGACTCAAGACCAAGTAAAAAGAAAAATATATAAAAATATAATTCAAAGCATTAAACACCCCAGCATAAAGTCAGCTGTCCTTCCTGTATTTGTCAGTTCAAACTGTGTTGTTTTTAGTCTGGATATTATCATGCAATCACCTCACAGAGCTCTGATTGGTCAGTAGGAGGTGCTTTCATAGGAGTTGATCTCTTATGCTGAACGGCTGACCTGCTCCGGAGCAGGTCAGCCGTTCAGCATCAGTTACCATGGAGATCTACCCCGGTAAGAAGTGAACCAGCTTCGTAGGACCAAAAACCCAGAGTTAACCCTGAAGTTACCTCGATAACCGCAAATCCTGCTTCGTAGTACAGACCTCAGGAGAACACTAGTAAAGATAAAATGAATGTAGTTCTTTTAACTCTTGAATCATCAGACTCGTTGGAGATGAGCCGGGCCTCAACAGAACCAGTGCTCATTACAGAAGAGCTTTACAAGGCCAACATAAAGATAATAAAGGATACAATCCAACGGCAGATAACTACACACATTCCCACAAAGATTTACTAATAAATATAATAAACCCAAACGTGGTCTGAAAACTACAAGTGGTCAACAGATCGGATCTAACAGGAAGTAACTCTCTCTGTCACTTCCTGTAAATCCAGTGAAGGAATCTCCAACGAGGTGGATGATGATTCACTTCTTCTCAACTCCCTCATTTCAGATCTGCTTCAGCGCAGATGACCAGATCTGAAAGGAATCAGGAAAGGAAGCAGAGAAAGGAAGCAGAGAAAGGAATCAGGAAAGGAAGCAGAGAAAGGAAGCAGAGAAAGGAATCAGGAAAGGAAGCAGAGAAAGGAAGCAGAGAAAGGGCAGAGGAGGTGAAGGAGGAGGAGTGATGGCCTGAGGCTCTCTGACCTCCCACAATGTAAAGATATGTTGTCTTCATTTGTAAAGGACACACACACACACACGCACACACACACACACACACACACACACACACACACACACACACACACACACACACACACACACACACACACACACACACACACACACACACACACACACACTCAGTGACCCACGCTCGCTCACACGAACACACACTTACAGACACGAGAACACACACACTGATACACAGTTCACCATGTTATGATCTGAGCATATTGTTTTATTTTTATAAATAATGTGTGATGAATTGACAGCCCTAATATAAATATATATGTAGATGTCTGTGTAATCACTTTACATGTAAATATGTGTATTATAATTCTATTGCTGACATGTTTCTGCTGTATTTGTGTTTATAAACGGTGAAACAACATTTGAATTGTTCTATAATAATATATTAAGTTATTATCACTAAAGATTTGTACATTTTGATAGTCGTCTGTGTCAGAAGCATCGCCCTGAAGGGGTTTATATCACAACAATGACCTGCTAGCTCAGCGGTCTGCAACCTGCGGCTCTTTAACCCCTCTCCAGTGGCTCCCTGTGGATTTATAGAAATGGAAATGAATAACTGTGTTTTGTTTACATTTTCATTTTTATTTATTATTGTTGTAGGTCTATGGTACGACGGTACGACGGAGTATTAGGGCCACATTGAGGGAAAAAAAAAATCTGAGATTTTGAGAATAAAGTCATAATATTATAAAGAAGTAATTTTACGTGTTATTTTCCTTTTTGCTCGTTAAGTTATGATTTTATTCTCGTAATATTACGACTTTATTCTGTAAATCTCAGATGTTTTTTCCCTCATTGTGGCCCTAATACTCCGTAGTACATTGTCTCTTTGGCCCTCACTGCATTAGATTTATATACTATATACTTAGACTATAAACTGAGTTACCTTCATCACAATGATCACGTTTTGCGGATCCAGACAGATTATTTTTTTTTTTTGCCTAAAATGTCTCTTTAGATAGTAAAGGTTGCCGACCCCTGGTCTACCTGTACATTATCCCGTTTATTACGCGGCTACTTACTGAAGAAATCAATGATTTGATTAAATTAAATCGGTATCCGATAAATCGTCTAAAATGCAGCTGGACTCTGGTCTGAGAGACTCTGATCCTGGACGTACATCAGCCGCTGCAGAACCACAATCAGACAACATGGATAAGAATAATACAGATAAAATGTAATAAAAACTGTTACACATCTAATTTAGATAGTTTTATATAAATATTATACTGATATTAATACAACAAGACTTCAGCTTCCTGTAACCATGTTTCCTCAGCGTGTGTGTGTGTGTGAGAGAGATCAGAGGTCAGCAGGTCGACAGGTAGAAGTGGAGGCTGAAGGACTCTCACAGCAGACTGAAGAGACTCTAATGATCTCTGAGAGGAGGCTTCAACGCTCCGTCACCTCCGACACACACTCACTGCCCCGGGGCATGATGGGATGTCGGGGGGGGTGGGGGGATGGGGTGGTGTCACTTAGTTTCCCTTTAAGAGCCCACAGAGGCAGAACAGAGTCACAGGAAAGTGTCAATCAAGAGATCAGCCAAGCAGCATCAACACACACACACACACACACACACACACACACACACACACACACACACACACACACACACACACACACACACACACACACACACACACACACACACACACACGCACACACACACGCACGCACACACACACACTGTAAAAACTCAGTAAGTGGAAAGGTTCTGAAGCTCAGAGTTCTCGAGTTGTGACGTGTTTGTTGACGTCAGAAATGGCGGAGGACATGGAAGTTAATGTTTCGGTGCATAATAAGTAAATATGTTGTGATTTTAGTCGTGTATTGTTTTTCTTGTCTGATGAAGATGTTGATATTAACGGCCTCGTCTTCTTCCTCTGTCATCGTGTCTTTATATTTCCTGCATCATGTCACTTCTTTGCTAGCTCGCTAAATCGATAAGCCTGGTCTACGGTCGCCGCAGTGAAGCCGACACGAACGCTCCGCAAGTTATCGCTGTAGTTTTGTCGTGCACGTCTGAATTTCTCTAACTGCGCGCCGACTGTGAGAGAATCTGAGAGATCGTTTAGTGAAAGCTTAAAGAACAGTTATGATGTAAAGAGTGAAGCATCGAGAGACAGGAAGTCATTCAGGCTCGGAGGTCAGTGACAGTAATAGTTCCAGGACACCGATGCGATGTTTGGCGGTACGTACATCGGTGTTTAGTGTTTACTACTGTTGCCAGGCAACCTACTCTCCTTTCCGGTACCACTCGTTGACTTCTTGCCAATCCACAGACTGTTTTGTTTTGAGGCCTTGTGGCGTTTCGGAGCAACGAACAACGCGCTGAGCATAAACAGCTCTGTGCGTGCTCGTAGTGTGCACACGGAGGCCCACGGAGGCCAACGCCACAGAGTGTCTACGGAGGCCCACGCCACGGTGAGTAGAAGGAGGCCAACGCCACGGTGAGTAAAAGGAGGCCAACGCCACGGTGAGTAAAAGGAGGCCAACGCCACGGTGAGTAAAAGGAGGCCAACGCCACGGTGAGTAAAAGGAGGCCAACGCCACGGTGAGTAGAAGGAGGCCAACGCCACGGTGAGTAGAAGGAGGCCAACGCCACGGTGAGTAAAAGGAGGCCAACGCCACGGTGAGTAGAAGGAGGCCAACGCCACGGTGAGTAGAAGGAGGCCAACGCCACGGTGAGTAAAAGGAGGCCAACGCCACGGTGAGTAAAAGGAGGCCAACGCCACGGTGTGGTAATAGAGACGTTTTTTGTTTTAACTTTACATTGTGAAGTAAATGTTGATGCTCAACGTGATGTCTGTAGAATAATGACTCCATCAGGGTTTAGACTTTAAACACTCTCCGTTAGAGTCTCATAGTGAAGCTGAACTTTATGTCTCCAACCAGAGAACCCAGAGGGGGGTGGGTCTCTGCAGGTCTCTGCAGGGCCAGTAGTGGTCCTCAGGTGAGGGTGGAGGGGGGGGGGGGGGGTCAGGTAGGTCAGATAGAGATCAGGAAACTGAGCCTCAGAGCTGCTGCTGATCTTTAGGTAAACAGATGGGAGTCTCTCTGCCCTCGACACGATAACCTCTGACTCCCCCTCCTCCCCTTCCCCCCCCGCCATGTGCCACTGATTGCACCTGTAACGCCCCCCCCCCCACCCATCCCTACCCTGTCCCTGTCCTCACTCCACTACCTGCCCCCATATTGGAACAAATTGCAGCAAAAGTGCCCACTATGGTGTCTCTCCAGAGGAGAAAACATGATGCAGTACCCTCTAGAGCAGAGGTCTTCAACAGGGGGTCCGCGACCCCTGGGGGGTCCGCAGAGGTACTGCAGGGGGGTCGCGAAATTTTCGTATTATTATTTTTTTTAATTATTATTATTTATTATTATTATTTTATATTAATTTTTGGTTGATTAGACAACATCACTCATTTTCGTTTCCACATTTGTTTAAAATCAAAATGTCAATTTGAATAGCTGGTATGCCTGATCATCATGCAACTGATTGGTATCAGTTAATATGTTTATAAATGGCAGTGGCCTGGCCACCCTACTCACTGTACCGTTCACATGTTTAAAAGTTTAAAATAAAAACATGAATATATGAACCTGTGTATTATTTGAATAGCTTAGTATTGAATGCACAATAACAAGGTACATTTATACATGGCACTAGGCCCAGTTTAATATAAACCACTATTTTATACAATATATATAGTAGGGGGTCCCTGCTCCATCTCTCCATCAGTTTGGGGGTCCTTGGCCTGAAAAACGTTGAAGACCCCTGATCTAGGGTGTCTTTCCAGTAGAGAAAATGTGATGCAGTGCCCTTTAGGGTGTCCTTCCAGTAGAGAAAACATGACGCAGCGCCCTCGAGTCCTCCACTGAACCAATAAAAACTCTCATTCTAGTGTATTGATTGATCTGTGATGTTCTCTAAAACAACAGTAAAGACTCTCTATTGTATTCTATTCTATAAATAATCAATGATCTGATTGATTAGTGGTGTGAGATATTGATTCATAATTGATAAGTGATCAGGTTGATGAGTGATTTGATGTTACTGCACACACACCAGTACAAGAGTGGGGGAAGGGGGGGCTGCAGAGGTCAAAGGTCACCCCCCCTTGTCTTCCAGAATTACCATGAAATTCTTAATGTCCACACGGCTCACTGAGGCCGGAGTCATCCAGAGGACGAGCCCCCCCCCACCGAGACTTTTAGGGTTCAGCCCGTCGTGTCCCGGTTGAACCTCTGACCTCTGACCTCCGGTGCTCCGAAAAGACTGAAGCAATTTCCAGAGCAATAAACGGTTTCTATGGCGACGACGGACGGGGTGTCCACAATGTGGCTGCTGCGTAGATTTATGAACACAAGAGTGGAGACGTTTTCAGAGACGTTTTCAGAGACGTTCTACACGTCTGGAACATGTTCTCATGTTAAACTCTTCATCATGTCTTCTGCAGCGTCCACTTCCTGTCTGTCCTCAGATGTCTCTCCACTTCCTGTCTGTCTACTTTCTGCCCCTCCTCAGACGTCTGTGCGTCCACTTCCTGCCCGTCCTCAGACGTCTCTCCACTTCCTGCCCGTCCTCAGACGTCTCTCCACTTCCTTCCCGTCCACAGACGTCTCTCCACTTCCTGCACATCCTTAAGACCTCTCTCCACTTCCTGCCCGTCCGAAGACATCTGTCCACTTCCCACCCGTTCTCAGAACTCTGTCCACTTCCTGCTTGTCCTCAGACCTCTCTCCACTTCCATCCTGTCCCCAGACGTGTCTCCGTCCTCAGATGTCTGTCCACTTCCTTCCTGTCCTCAGACCTCTCTCCACTTCCTGCCCGTCCTCAGACCTCTCTCCTCTTCCTGCCCGTCCCCAGACGTGTCTCCGTCCTCAGACATGTCTCCGTCCTGTGTCCTCTGGACTGAATAATGAGTCCTCTGTATGATAATAAAGCTTTCAGAGGGATTTTTTCTCTTTTAGCCGCTGGAGGAGAAAAAACAGCCTGAAATTCACCGTGAAGAAAAGTATAAATCAGACATTTAAGTCGGCGCGGCGCGGCGGCCGGGGCCACAATGGCGGCGCGGAGGGCGAGGACGAGGGGAGCGGCCATAATGTAAAATAGTTAAAAGCTTATTAGAAGCGCTGAAAGGCAGAGTGATTTCCACTTTGTTTCGGAACACCCTGAGCTCATCCTTTCAAGTGATTGTGAAGGAGGCAATTCAAATCTCTTTGGGCCGTATGAATGAAGGCCCCTCTTAAAGCTCCTTTATACGCCGGCAAATTCCCCACAGGCGTCTGCCCTTTAGCTCCATTACTGATTTACCCCGAGCATTCATCTGCAGCCTTCTGCTGCCATTGTTCTGCTGCAGCCACCCCTGCACCTGACAACAGCAGCAGCCGACACACTCCTCTCCTCCTCGCTCCTCTTCTTCTTCTTATCTTCTTCTTCTACTAACAGAAACCGCTAGATGTGAGAAACTAGACGCTGCTGTTTTCTGTTTTTCTGCTGCAGCAACAGAAGCCGAGTTGAGTCGAGGAGCTGCAGGACGACGGAGCAGAAAGAAAAGAAATCAGAGTGATTGATTCCAGCGGGGGGGGGGGGGGGTGTTAAACATGGAGGGGCTGAATGAGGCGGGTCCGAGGATAGAAAAGGTGGAGGCCTGATCCCCTCTCTCTTTTCTTTTCTTTCTCTTTTTCTTTATTTTCTCCCTCTAACCCTCCCCCACCCCCCCTTTCCCTCCCATTCAGATAAAGGGGGTGAAAAAAGCTCCAAGTGGGCCTATTGCTGCTGTACTTAGATTAATTAGGCTCTCCTTTAGAGCCCATTGAGCCCCTCCTCTCCTCTCTGGAAACTTTTCAGACCCATTTGCATTTGTTTGTGTGGTTTTGCTGCTGCAGCGAGGAGGAGGCGGCGGCGGAGAGGAGAAGGAGGTGAAGGGGTGGGGGGTGGAGAGGAGGAGAGGAGGAGAGAAAATATTCTTTTAATGGCTTTTTCACTGCGTTACTCTGTTTTCTTTGGCTCCTTTCAGCCGGCAGCTCTCGTCCACCAGAGAGGAGACCAGCAGAGAGGAGAGGGTTGAAATCAGATCCATGTTCACAAAGACATGAGGGTCTCTCAGAGTGGGGGGGGGATGGCTGTGCATGTGCACTCATGCATTAACAGCATCTCAGCTGCAGCTGATGCAGCTCTGAATGTGCAGAAATGTTTGATAGAAACAGGAAGTTTCATTTCTAGTGTTAGAAAGTATTCAAGTTTCTCTTTCACATTACCTGTTTAAAATGATCAAGTTGAGAAATAATTCTGTGTCTCAAATAGTCTTTTTAAATTTTAGGAATGTAAATTACATTTTATATTTTATATTTGTGACGACTGTGAACCGGGCCGGACCGTCCTCAGGGCGATGGTTCTGTCTGCAGCGATGTGGACAACCCGTCTCCTTTACCGTGATTCAGCATTCATAAGCAGACATCCGTTATGATGATATTGTTTACTAGAAGTTCTTCACAGATCTTCAGACTCCAGATTGAAGCATTTAAACTTTAAAATGTTATATATACAAACAGGAAGAAGAATGTCTGTTCTACAGGATTTCAGCTGTTTATCACACTTTTAGCAAAAACTCATTTGTTTGTGAAACTACATTTATATTTATGAAATAGTGTTGTGGTGAAGTGCAAGCTGGACCAGAGGACCTGGACCAGACTGGGTCCACATCCTGGTCCAGTTTGTGGTTCAGACAATTAACGAGAAACTGTAGATGAAGGTCGTCACACTGCAGCTCCCTTTAGGTTCAGTTTTAGTCAGAGACGTTTAGAGCAGAAGCTCTTCTTCAGAAGACTTTATTCTCATATTACAACTTTTTTTCTTTTAAACTTACAATTTTATTCTCATAATATTACGGCTTTATTCTCGTAATCTCAGGTTTATGTATTCTCCCTCAGTGTGTCTCTATAATATATAATTCTCCGTCGTCACAGAATACAGAAGTCTTCATTCAGACCTGGAGGTGTGAGAATCCCCAGAGTCAGACAACTGACACAGAAACACTTCAGTCCTTATCTGAGTGGGGCTCTGCAGCTCTCGTGCACGCTGTCAGAGCACAGGGTAGTGCACGTGACATGACAACAGGTCAGAGGGGAGGGGGGGCGGGGCTTAATCCAAACACACACACACACACACACACACGTTTGGAGTGGGGACCCCTCATCCTAAATCCTAATCCTAAATCCTAAATCCTAAATCCTGATCCCTATACAGCCACACACACCCGACACAAACACCCTCCCCCCCCCATTGCAACCCCTCCCCCTCCCCCCACACACACACACAGAGTAACACCCCCTCACACACACACACACACCCAGGTGTGTTGAAGGCAGGTGCAGCAGGAAACCCATCCATCACATCATGTAGCTGCTCTGAGGTCAGTTGATTTTATTGACACACACAGATAAAAGTCTGCAGCACCTGCTGATACCTGCAGCATCTCTCACCTGCTGATACCTGCAGCATCTCTCACCTGCTGATACCTGCAGCATCACTCACCTGCTGATACCTGCAGCATCTCTCACCTGCTGATACCTGCAGCATCTCTCACCTGCTGATACCTGCAGCATCTCTCACCTGCTGATACCTGCAGCATCTCTCACCTGCTGATACCTGCAGCATCACTCACCTGCTGATACCTGCAGCATCACTCACCTGCTGATACCTGCAGCATCACTCACCTGCTGATACCTGCAGCATCTCTCACCTGCTGATACCTGCAGCATCTCTCACCTGCTGATACCTGCAGCATCACTCACCTGCTGATACCTGCAGCATCACTCACCTGCTGATACCTGCAGCATCACTCACCTGCTGATACCTGCAGCATCTCTCACCTGCTGATACCTGCAGCATCTCTCACCTGCTGATACCTGCAGCATCACTCACCTGCTGATACCTAAAGTACAGTAAAAGTACAATACCAAAGTGTAGAAATACTCTGTTACAAGTAAAAGTCCTGAATTTAAAACTTTACGTAAATAAAAGTGCAAAAGTATTATCATCAAAAATACTAAAAAGTAAGTAAAGATATTATTATCAGAGCTGTCAAAGTTAACGTGATAATAACGCGTTAACGCAAATTTGTATCAATGCCACTAATTTCTTTAACGCATTAACCCTACTTGTGATTTTTAGGTTGTAGCGTCTCAGTTTTAAAGATTGAGAGAAGATACTGGTATCATAGTAGACCTAAAGAATCCATTGGTACCAGCCCGGAAAGTGTCTGAAAAAAGGCAGAAGAATGGCAGAAGAAAAGTCTGAAAGAAGCCCGGAAAAAGTCCAAAAGAAAAGTAGAAGAGAAATCTGAAAAATGTCTGAAAAAAGACCCAAAAATGACCCAGAAATGTCTGAAAGAAAGGCAGAAGAAAAGTCAGATACTGGTATCATAGTAAACTAGAGAACCTGATGCATCCATCGGTACCAACCTGGTCATACTAGCATGAAGGAGGTTAAAAAACGCTCCAAACTAAAAAAACAACAACTGTCATGTCCATGTCCAAAGGGGTCCCTTGACCTCTGACCTCCAGATCAGTGAATGTAAATGGGTTCTATGGGTACCCACGAGTCTCCCCTTTACAGACATGCCCACTTTATGATCATCACATGCAGTTTGGGGCAAGTCATAGTCAAGTCAGCACACTGACACACTGACAGCTGTTGTTGCCTGTTGGGCTGCAGTTTGCATGTTATGATTTGTTTTACACTGAAACACGGTGATTTATCTGCAGAGTTTAAGTTCTGGGGACGCGTTATGGGACCTTCTTTTACCCCAGAAAAAGGTCCTGGTCGGGGGGGTAGTAACAGAACTTTCAGGGTGGAGTTTGCAGACTCTTTAGTTGCAGGAACTACTTCAGTAGGAACCGGCTCTAGTTGTTCTGAGACATCACCGTTCTACACCGACTCTCTTCTTCTTCTCTGCTATAAAAGAGAGCAGCTACAAAGTGGCCTGGAGGTCGGGGTGAGGAGGTGAGGATGTGAGGGAGGAGGAGAGGAGGTGAGGAGGTGAGGGGGTGAGGAGGAGGTGAGGTGGGAGGAGGAAGGAGAATAGAAACAGTGTGTTGGAGAGGCTGACAAACCCAGAGGTCACCTGTAGACATCAAACCAATAAAAACCTAAAGAAGAAGATCCACCTCAACCTTCTGACAGGACCTCCTCCTCTTCCTCCTCTTCCTCCTCTTCCTCTTCCTCTTCCTCCTCCTCCTCTTCCTCTTCCTCTTCCTCTTCCTCCTCCTCCTCCAGAGGTCGGAGGCCAGAGGTCAACTCAACAACTGGCAGCAGTCACACTTCTCTGACCTCCAGCTACTGTTGAGGATCTTATTACCTTCTGAGTCTGACTGCAGCTGCAACCTCAGGACTCCACTGGACCCAGATCAGATCTAGACCACCTCAGGACTCCACTGGACCCAGATCAGATCTAGACCACCTCAGGACTCCACTGGACCCAGATCAGATCTATACACAGTCTACTGGTTGATCCTGAATGGATGAATCAGTGATGGGTGGGTCTGGGGGAGTCTGGGTGGGTTTTGGGCGGGGGGGGGGGTGACGTGAGGCCAACAGGGCGCCGAAGTGTGCCGCCTGGCAGCCAAAAGGCTGATCCTGAATTGCCAGGCAGGGATCTGGCAAAGCTCCTTGGAAAATCCTATTAGGTCCCCAAAAAACCCCAAAAGGCACTTGTTGCCTCGGTCGAGCCCCCCCCACTATAACACCCCCCCCCCGGCTACATCTCTGCCTCTTTGTCCACCGTCTTCTTCTCAGATTATATCACGTTAGTTCCACTGGGAGCTGAAATCAGCTGTAATTACGACTTCTGTGAAGCCAGCAGGCAGAAGGGGGGAGAGGGTGAGGGAGGGGGATGGTGAAAATAAAAAAAACGTTGCTCTCCTTTACTCTGGAGGAATTTTGTGATCAGGATCAATAGGTGTCATCAGTACAAACCTTTCCTGTATATATATATATATATATATATATATATAACTAAAAAATGACAACAACATCAGCAACATCATTAACGACAACATCAGCAACATCAGCAACAACAACATCAGCAACATCAGCAACAACAACATCAGCAACATCAGCAACATCAGCAACAACAACATCAGCAACATCAGCAACAACAACATCAGCAACATCAGCAACATCAGCAACAACAACATCAGCAACATCAGCAACAACAACATCAGCAACATCAGCAACATCAGCAACAACAACATCAGCAACATCAGCAACAACAACATCAGCAACATCAGCAACGAGGAGAAACCCTCACGGAGTATAAAAGATCCAAACGTTTCCACGTCAGCTCATGCCCGTGTGAATGTCTGTACAGTAAGTATAACCGAAGCTTCGTACCTCCAGTCTCTACCTGAAGGACCACAGGTGAGACGGAGAAAATTAACCATGTGACTGTGACCGTGTGGTCATCAGAGTCGACTCTGGATGACGTATTAACGGTCTGATGTTTGGAGCCCGACACCAATCACTGCAATTCTCACCAGTTCTGAGGCGTGTGCCAGTTTGTGCAGCAGAATAATAATTGATATAAAATAATAATAATAATAATAATAATAATAATAACAATAATAATGAATAAATAAATTATTAATAATAATAATAATGATAACAATAATAATAATAATAATAATAATAATAATAATAAATAAATAACGTGTGGTGATGCTGATGCAGAATAAAAAAGGGAAAGCCGACACACTGAAACAGAGGTTGTATTCAAAACCTCCTACTGCATACTACTAATGACGCAGTATACAGTATATACTGCATACTGCGTTCCTCAGTAGTAAGAAACGGTTAAAGCGATGTATTTTGCAGTATGCTAGACATGTCTAGTCTGAAAAATGTCGGAAAAATTTCTGAAAACAAATTGGATAAATGTCCGTAATATATCCAAACATAAATCAGATAAATGTCCAAAAAATTTCCGGAAAATGTCTGAAAAATATCTGAACAAAGTCATAAAATTGTCTGAATAAAAGTCTGAAAACTTTCTAAAAATTGTCTGAAAAATGTCTGAAAAAATTCAGATAAGTGTCGGAAAAATATCCAAAAAAGATCAAAAAAATGTCTGAAAAAAGGCCGAAAAATGTCAATCTATCAATTTGCATTGTGGGATGCAGCAGGCGAGGTGGACTAGTACGATGCAGACTGGAGATTTTGCTTTTGTTTGCATACTGCATACTACATGTTGGCCAAATCAGTACGTACTACTAGTATAGTATGAGCTTGTACTACTAGTATAGTATGAGCTTGTACTACTAGTATAGTATGAGCTTGTACTACTAGTATAATACCATACAGCCATGATGTTGTTTTGTGTTTCTTCAGAGCTGCTGCCACTAATTGGTCCTGTGAAAACACAGCAGACACAATGAGAAGCGGGTTCTGAGGCAGGTCTGAGGCGGGTCTGAGGCGCCCTGCGTGGCGAGGCGAGGCGAGGCGAGGCGACCCCCATTCAGCCCAGATATGTAACCGGAGCCGCCGTATTATTATTAGACCTGCTAGTTAGAGCCCGGCCTCGCGGTGCCACCTTCAAACCAGCTCCATTGTGTGGACGCTCCAAGGCTGAGATTATGTGGTGGGGTTAAAAAACAAGAGAAAGACCCCGACCCAGCCCCCCCCACACCGCCGCCCCCCCACCCCCAGCTCTCTGGGAACCGGCTTTAAATGGAGGCTCTATAGAGGGTCCCATTAGGGAGCAGCTCAGGGAGCTGGTCAGGTTGCTGGGCTCACCTGGAGCCGCTGGCGCCCAGCAGGACGCTCGCTTTCATCCTTTGTACCGGCGAGCAGGAAGGGGAGGGGCTTCTATTGGCCATGCAGCTGGTAGAGACGCCCCCCCCCCCCCCCCACTCAGGATTACACCCAGGACAACAAGACCAGGACACGCCTTCAGGTCTTCATCCTGTTCTGGACTTCACCTCAGGTCACCTCAGCTGCTCCCAGTCCAACACAGACTGCTCTGTTCTTCATCCTCATCTTCATCACATTATAGTCTCATGATGAGTGTTTCCATCATCATCATCATCACCATCATCACCATCATCATCATCATCATCATCATCATCATTCTGCTTTCACTCTGTATTCATCGGCTCCTCATGTCTGATATTGCACTTTGCTCTGCGTTCAGTCTGCAGCACAAATAAAACTCAATATAAACGATCAATAAAGTGCAAAAAAACAATTGTACCCAACTTAAAGCTCTGTAACTCATATATATTAAAGGTGGGAAAACATTTTTATTCACCTATGTACCGCAATTATTATTTTTTAAATGACTCATTTGAGTCTGTGTGGAGGTAGAAGGAAGTTACCGCTTTTATTGTGGTAGTCTGAGTAACGTGAGGTCATATCCGTTCCGTATCCGTCAACCGAAACAAACCTCAGAGAGTCTAAAACGTTGGAGGGTCAGCGTGGATACGACCTGCACCCTCCCATGTTAAATCCAGCGTGGTAAACACTACACATCCAGTAAAGGATGGAAACACTTTGGGTTTCACACATTGACAGGAAAAGCAGAGCTACACAGAGCAGAGCTAAAGCTGCATGCTAACTTATTTCTGAAAAATATCTGGAAAATGTGAGAAAGAAAAGTTAAAAAAAAGGCTGAAATATGTCTCAATAAAAGTAAAAAAAAAATGTGAAAAAATTAAAAGAACTGCAAAAAAGTTAGCAGGAAACGTTATCATATCACGGTAACGTGCAGTCGAGTCGGCCGCCACTCTCGTCTCCGTGGTCAAATGGGCCGACGCTACGACTGTAGAGCACCCAGATACTGACATTTGTGTTCTCTGCATTGAAACGGCCCCGATGGAGCTGACCATGGATGGATAAAGAGAACGGAGCTGACGGGAGAGCTAGAGACCACCTTGGAGAAGTTAGAGGAAGTAGACACGTGGGACTACGTCCGCTTTTCAAAATAAAGTGTTAACATTTCTTTTTTCTAACTTGATAACTAAACTTAAAGAAGTAGAACATTTTATTTTGTTTTTGTATTTTATTTTTAGCTTGTAACTTTATATTTTTCTTGTTAACTAACTTGAACATTTTATTTCATTTTTGCAGAGACCTTGAATCGTGTCGGTGAGCCTCATTCTTCCCCAATCTCCCTCCGAAAACCCTCCACAATCTCCCCCTATCTCCCCCCGAAAACCCTCCACAATCTCCCCCTATCTCCCCCCGAAAACCCTCCACAATCTCCCCCAAAACCTTCCACAATCTCCATTAAAGAGAACGGCGTTGTGTTTCTTTTATGTTTTTCAGTGGTAACATGTTGAACCAGATCGACTTGATGTGTTCGTTTATCACACTTAAAAAAAAAAAAAACGGCGAAGTGCCTTCGAACCGTCCTCCAGTTGAGGGAGAATCCAGTCTTTAGGTCCACTCTCTGTTCCCAGTCTTTGTTGTACTTTTTGCAATATTTTGCCCACTTAGTACGTGACATTGTTAAACTCCATCAACCCAGGAAGATTTGTTTCATGACAACAACAACACCACTTTGAGTGGCGGCGGTGAGGAGAGAGACAAGAACCCTTAAGAAACGCATCTCCTACCGATATTAGTGAGCAACTTTTCATGAAAACAAGCTCAAAGTCGCTGATAATAAACAGAGTACCGGTCAGTTTAAGAGCTTCTCAGTATCCTCAGTGAGGAGTTAACAAGCTGCCCCCCACCTCCCCCTCCGGTCTCAATAGGTGGGGGTCTGTCGGTTGGAGTGCTCCCTCTTTATCCTCCACCCGTCCACTGATCACTGAAGTGTGATGTCAGCAGGACGCCGCCTGCTCTCATTGTGTGGGACACTTTTTTTTATTGGATAAGTGGAGCAGCTTCCTTTGTGCCTTTGAGCCTGAGGTGGCCTGTTGGGCTCTTAATCACCGGCCCTCTGAGGTGCGCTGCGTTCAGGGGGCACCGGATAAAGCAGCGCCGCTTCATTCAGACCGAGCTGTTGATCTACCAGCTCATTGTCCGTCTCCTGCCGCACCTCGGCCGAGCAAGGTAAACAAATGGACAACAAAAGGCGGATCTTCAGAGGCGAGCCGCCGCTGTGGGGGGGCTGCTGAAACGTGACCGCTATCCTCCTAACGCCCCCCCCCGAAGACTCTCAACAATCTCCCCCCTAAAACCCTCCACAATCTCCCCCAAAAGCCCTACACAATCTCCCAAAAAAACCTCCTACAATCTCCCCTTCTCTCCCCCCTAAAACCTTCCACAATCTCCCCCAAACTCTCCCCTAAAACCTTCCACAATCTCCCCCAAACTCTCCCCTAAAACCTTCCACAATCTCCCCCAAACTCTCCCCTAAAACCTTCCACAATCTCCCCCAAACTCCCCCCAAAACCCACCCCCACAATCTCCCCCAAAAACCCCTCACAATCTCCCCCAAAAACCTTCTACAATCGCCCCCTATCTCCCCCAAAACCTTCTACGATCTTCCCTTAAACCTTCTACAACATCCCCCCTAAAACCCTCCACAATCTCCCCCAAACACCTACCCCCTGAAAACCTCCCCAATCCCCCTCAAAAAGTTCTACAATCTCTCCCAAACTCCCCCCTAAAACCTTTCACAATCTCCCCCAAACTCCCCCCTAAAACCTTCCACAATCTCCCCCAAACTCCCCCCAAAACCCACCCCCACAATCTCCCCCAAAAACCCCTCACAATCTCCCCCAAAAACCTTCTACAATCGCCCCCTATCTCCCCCAAAACCTTCTACGATCTTCCCTTAAACCTTCTACAACATCCCCCCTAAAACCCTCCACAATCTCCCCCAAACACCTACCCCCTGAAAACCTCCCCAATCCCCCTCAAAAAGTTCTACAATCTCTCCCAAACTCCCCCCTAAAACCTTTCACAATCTCCCCCAAACTCTCCCCAATCTCCCCCACATATATTGATTTCATACTTTCGGTTTGACTCAGTCTGGGTGTTTTTCCATGTGACCTTGGATTTATCTCGGGACCTCTTGGGGGGTCTAAACCCGGAGTTTGGGAACCACTAAGAGTTTTAGAGGATTTACTCTCTTTTCTTTCTTCCTGAAGACAAAGCTCAACACCTTCTCAACATGACTACTTGTACTTTGAGTACATTGCTCTCGTGTACTTTAACTGAAGTCGAGGTTCTGATGCGTACTTGTACTTTACTCGGTTGTATTTCTACTAATCTAAATAATCTAAACCTAATTTTTGTTCACTCATCTCGTCTCGTTCCAAACTTTCCCAGACATGTAATTTCTTCCTCCCCCCCCCCCCCCCACCCCCCCCCCCCCCCACCCTCACCCGACATGGCCCTAATCCCCCTCCATAGTCTCCCTCTCTTTCCCTCTATTCTCCGTCGGCCTCGCTCGCTCTCAGGGATCAGATCCGCGGCGAGGAGCCGTCGCTGCAGTCGTGTGACCAAACTGCAGCTTTAGTGTTGGATTGTGGTTTTTACTATTCAGCTGAAGCTCTGTGTGTTCAGTGAGGATCATGATGCTGAAAGGCCGTGACACCGGTTCAACAAGTCACATTCATACATGTTTAAACGTTAATGACATTTCATATTTTACATGCCTCTTTCATTTTTATATCATATAATGTTTAAGGACCCTCAATAGAAACCCATTTTTATTCTGTTGTTCCACATGAGGTTTAACAGTATGTCCAACCAAACTTAATTTAGTCTGAAGACAGACTGTAATCTACACACGCAGAGTTGCATATAAGACGGTATCATCTGCATAAAACTTTATATTGGAAGTCTGTATTGTAAAAGTTGTTTATGTAGATTTTAAATAATAAAGGACCGAATACAGAACTAGTTATTCTCACCTGTGTTCTATCAGACAAATATTCATAAAACAATTTCTGATCATTCACTTTGTTACAGGGCTGTTAAAGTTAACGCGATAAGAACGCGTTAACCCATATTCATTTTAACGCCACTAATTTCTTTAACGCATTAACGCAACTAGTGATTTTTAGGTTGTAGTGGGCTCAGTTTTTAAGCTAGCTAAGATACTGGTATCATATGAAACTAGAAAAACCTGATGGATCCATCGGTACCAACCATGTCATACTAGCTTGTTGAGAAGAAGATTAAATAACGCTCCAAACCTACACTAAATTTTGGTGAGGAAAAACTGGCATGGCTGTTTCAGAGGGGTCCCTTGACCTCTGACCTCCAGATACGTGAATGTAAATGGGTTCTATGGGTACCCACGAGTCTCCCCTTTACAGACATGCCCATTTTATGATAATCACATGCAGTTGTTGCTGTAACTGTGTTCAATAAAGTTTGAATTGAAGCCATTATTTAGAAATCGTCTGGACATGTTGTTGCTGTAACATTTTGTTAATAAAGTTTGAATTGAAGCGTTGCCGCAGCGCCGCTGTGAGCACATTCCTGACCGTCTGAACGTCGTCTCGATGAGATTTAGATATCGAGGAAGTTTTAAAAAGCTAGTTAAGTGCTATTCAGCCGCGCTGAAAGGCGAAGCATTGAAGAAGCCAAAATGAGAGTATAAAGAGCGTGGCGGCGGGGGTTCGTGGAGAGGCGAAACATCGGCATTATAGCACGGATGCCATCTCTTCACCCGGACAGAAAACCCTCCCCAGATGGCGGCACAGAGCTGGTCGGCTGAAGGCTTTCAGGCCAGGACAAAAGATATCTAATTGAGAACAAACTGTCAGTGAAAGAGACGAGACCGTGACCGGAGAGGGGGCCGCTCCGGGCCGCGGGCCAGCACCGGGGGCCCGGCCAGCTCCAGGGCCTGGGGCTCGGTCCACCGCCGACCCCCGCGGCCCCTGCGGCCTCCTCAGACCTCTTGTGACTGACACAAGAGGCCACGGAGGATAAGACGCACAGCGGCATCCACACAAAGGCCTTTCACTGGAGACACAGGACGGACTCAGCCGACTGTCAAGTGTGAAGGAGGGCAGAGACACAGATAAGTGTGAGGTCTGAGGGAGGACCGCTGCAGGCTGATCTGAGGACAGTCCTGACACCAGAGGGTCAAACATCTGCATCACAATCTTAGTTCTCTCCTCACGTGTGATCACCTCGGAGAGTCTCAGCTTTACAGTGAGACCCAATTCAAGACTGTCTCGGGACCCCAGCCTGCAGAAATATTCAAACACACCATTTTAGAATAGGAAACAATAACACATTTATACTGCATGTGATTATCGTAGAGTGGGCCTGTCTGTAAAGGGGAGAATAAAACCCATAGAACCCATTTACATTCACATATCTGGTGGTCAGAGGTTAAGGGACCCCTTTGAAAATGGACATGCCAATATTTTGTGTAAGTTTGGAGCGTTATTTAACCTCCTTCATCACAAGCTAGTCTGACCTGGTTGGTACCAATGGATTCATTAAGTTTTATAGTTTACTATGATACCAGTATCGGACTTTTCTTCTGCCTTTCTTTCGGACATTTTCTGGACAATTTTCAGGTTTTTTTTATACTTTTTTCAGACATTTTTCAGATATTTTTTTTTACATTTTTCACAGATTTTTTGGACAATTTTCAGGCTTTTTTCAAACTTTTTTCGGGAATTTTTCTGAGACGTTTCTGACTTTTTTGGGACATATTTCAGGCTTTTTCTGACATTTTTCGGGCTTTTTAAGACATTCATCTGACATTTTCTGGACCTTTTCAGACTTTGTCCGGACATTTTTCACATATTTTTCTAACTGTTTTCAGACATTTGTCTGACATTTTTCTGACATGTATCAGGCAATTTTTTCTGAGATTTTTAGACTTTATTCTGAGATTTTTTGGACATTTTCCGGGCTTTTTTCAGACTTTGTTCGGACATTCAAACAGATGTTCCAGGTGTTGGTGTTCTGCTGTGATTAAACTGGTTGAGTGTGGTGGATTTGGACCCGTCCATCCTCTCGGTGGTGTTTCTGTGGAGGATGTGCTGTTTGGAGAGGATGGAGAGATGAAAAGCAGCTCTACCACCAACAGAGCTGAATGCTCATTGTGAGCGTCACAAAGACTCAACTCGTCTCAATGGTTCACTTTAGGAGGACGGACAAAGGCGTAAAAACACAGATAGAGGAGCACCACTCGAGTGTGAGGACTCATCTGTTAAAGACGCCATCAATCACCCCATCAGTCCTCATCCAACTGACCTGATTTACATCAACCACCACCCCCCCCAACCACCATCACCCAATCTGAAGGAATGTCCTCATAACGCCGTCCTGCAGCTGATCCTCTCTGGTTTACACCAAACTGAAGACAAGTGGACCAGATCAGCTGATATCTAGACACAGATGACTCCCAGATCTACTTCTGGTCAAACGACCCTCCTGTCTGATGGATGTTAAAAAACGGTTTCACAACATTTTCTTCAGCTAAACTTCAACTTCAACTAGATCACAATGCTGCAGCGAGAAGACCCTCAAAATCCAACACAAGAGTCCACAAAACACCTGTTGTACTCTCTCTATGTTGGATATGTTATACTATCTCTATGTTGGATATGTTATACTATCTCTATGTTGGATATGTTATACTATCTCTATGTTGGATATGTTATACTATCTCTATGTTGGATATGTTATACTATCTCTATGTTGGATATGTTATACTATCTCTATGTTGGATATGTTATACTATCTCTATGTTGGTTATGTTATACTATCTCTATGTTGGTTATGTTATACTATCTCTATGTTGGTTATGTTATACTATCTCTATGTTGGTTACTTACGACGGAGTATTATGGCCACATTAAGGGGAAAAAAATAAAATCTGAGTTTACGAGAAAAAAGGCAGACGTTTCGTTTATGCGTTCCCGTGGAGGGTCCGCCATATTAAGTTCCGTCCCAAACCAGTCAGTGGGGAGTGGAAGTGGGCTATAAACCCTCCAACAGCGAGTCTACATCGACGCCGACTTACTGGACACTAGAGATGGAAAAAAAAATCCACCTATGTATTTCTAAATAGATGTTTTAATGCCAAAATCGATATATTTACATCATTTGAGGAGGTAGAAGGAAGTTACCGCTTTTATTGTGGTAGTCTGAGTAACGTGACGTCATATCCGTTCCGTATCCGTCAACCTAGAAAGTATAAAACGTTGGAAGGGTCAGCGTGGATACGACCTGCACCCTCCCATGTTAAATCCAGAGTGGTAAACACTACACATCCAGTAAAGGATGGAAACACTTTGGGTTTCACACATTGACAGGAAAAGCAGAGCTAGACAGAGCAGAGCTAAAGCTGCATGCTAACTCTGTCACGGACAGGAAACGTTATGGTATGGCGGTAACGTGGCGGTGGAGCCGGCCATCGCTCTCGTCTCCGTGGTATAACGGGCCGACGCTACGACTGTAGAGCACCCAGATACTGACATTTGTGTTGTCTGCATTGAAATGGCCCCGATGGAGCTGACCATGGATGGATAAAGAGAACGGAGCTGACGGGAGAGCTAGAGACCACCTTGGAGAAGTTAGAGGAAGTAGACACGTGGGACTACGTCAGCTTTTCAAAATAAGGTGTTAACAAAGGGAACTGTATTTACTAAATACATATATGGAAATCAGATTGATGGATTATATTCACCAGAAGTATAAAACATTATAAATTAAAAAAAAAAATACCACTAAGTATAGCCCTGCTAGCCGGAACCGGCCCTGCTAACTAGAACCGGCCCTGCTAGATGGAACCGGCCCTGCTAGCCGGAACCTGCCTTGCTAACTAGAACCGGCCCTGCTAGATGGAACCGGCCCTGCTAGCCGGAACCGGCCTTGCTAACTAGAACCGGCCCTGCTAGATGGAACCGGCCCTGCTAGCCGGAACCGGCCCTGCTAGATGGAACCGGCCCTGATAGCCGGAACCGGCCCTGCTAGCCGGAACCGGCCCTGCTAGCCGGAACCGGCCCTGCTAGCCGGAACCGGCCTTGCTAACTAGAACCGGCCCTGCTAGATGGAACCGGCCCTGATAGTCGGAACCGGCTCTGCTAGCTGGAACCGGCTCTGCTAGCTGGAACCAAGCTCAAACCCTGGATTTATGAAACTTCCCATCCAATAACAGCTAAAGTCCTGCGGGGATCGAAGAGACAAAAGTCATGAATCAACTTCCTGTGTCCACCGTCCCGTCGGCGAGGACTGACTGATTATTCCTCCCCTCTAAGTCCTCACATCTGTCCCCATTTCTGCCGGACGGAGTCTCTTTCAGGAGCCTGCAGCCAAAAACAGAGCTGGTTGGGGGGACCCGGGGCCTACCTCAGAGCCTCACCCATCCACCGCCCCCCCACCTCAGAGCCTCACCCATCCACCGCCCCCCCACCTCAGAGCCTCACCCATCCACCGCCCCCCCCACCTCAGAGCCTCACCCATCCACCGCCCCCCCACCTCAGAGCCTCACCCATCCACCGCCCCCCCCCACCTCAGAGCCTCACCCATCCACCGCCCCCCCCACCTCAGAGCCTCACCCATCCACCGCCCCCCCCACCTCAGAGCCTCACCCATCCACCGCCCCCCCACCTCAGAGCCTCACCCATCCACCGCCCCCCCCCACCTCAGAGCCTCACCCATCCACCGCCCCCCCCCACCTCAGAGCCTCACCCATCCACCGCCCCCCCCCACCTCAGAGCCTCACCCATCCAGCGGCCCCCCGATTGTGTCCCTGCTCACCAAAGCACTTCTCTATAGCTTTTTGATTGGCTTTCAATCCCCTCACTGACAAGGCTCTGTATGGGTGTGTATGGGTGTGTGTGTGTGTGTGTGTGTGTGTGTGTGTGTGTGCATGTGTATGTGTGTGTGTGTGTGTGGTGGGCTTAGTGAGGAGATTTAGTGGAGGGGGGGTGCACAGAGGTGATGTTTCAGGGGGAGGAAAGTAAAAACTGGGACAGATGGGACTGATTGTTGCTCGCTACGCAAATGAAGCAGCGAGACATCTGCAGGGGGGGGCGGGGGGGCAATTAATACTGGGGTCGGGCGGGGGGGGCGGGGGGGTTGATATTTTGAGATGCAGAGATTCAGTCGGCCTCACATTACAATGGAGGAGAGTGTGTGTGCATCACGGACGTATAATCAGACCCGATACGCCGCCGCTCAGCGCTGCTTCCTGTTTCTCTGGTGGCCGCTCGCTGTTATTACATCATGCTCTCCAGAGAGCTCTATTATAAAGAGACGACAGTAGAACTGTTGACAGGATGCCTCCATTATGACTCTTTATGTTCTGGATGTTTGATCCATGCAGGTTCTATGTTTGTAAACCCTCACAGGTACTGCATCTAGCATAAAACAATATGCTCACATCATAACATGGCAAACTGCAGCCCAACAGGCAACAACAGCTGTCAGTGTGTCAGTGTGCTGACTTGACTATGACTTGCCCCAAACTGCATGTGATGATCATAAAGTGGGCATGTCTGTAAAGGGGAGACTCGTGGGTACCCATAGAACCCATTTACATTCACTGATCTGGAGGTCAGAGGTCAAGGGACCCCTTTGAAAATGGACATGACAGTTTTTCCTCGCCATAGTGTAAGTTTGGAGCGTTATTTAACCTCCTTCATCACAAGCTAGTGTGACATGGTTGGTACTGATGGATTCATCAGGTTTTATAGTTTTCTATGATGCTAATATCGGACATTTCTTCTGCCTTTCTTTCGGACATTGTCCGGACAATTTTCAGGCTATTTTAAAGATTTTTTTCAGGCTTTTTTTCAGACAATTTGCAGTCTTTCTTTTTCAGATATTTTTCTGGCATTTTTCAGACATTTTTCTGATGATTTCTGGGCTTTTTACAGAAAATTTTCGGACTTTTTTCAGAACTTTTTTCGGGCATTTTAAGGAAAATTTTTTTTTTTTTCTGACATATTCCGGGCATTTTTTAAGATATTTTTCAGGCTTTTTCAGACATTTTTCAGACTTTTTTTCAAACTTTTTTCTGGCTTTTTTTCAGACATTTTTCTGATAATTTCTGGGCTTTTTGCAGACATTTTTCGGAAAATTCTCAGACTTTTTTTGGACATATTTCAGGCTTTTTCTGAAATTTTTGGGGCGTTTTTTAAGATATTTTTTGGGGCTTTTTTCAGACTTTTTTGGACATTTTCTTGGCTTTTTTCGGACAATTAAACAGATGAACAGATATTCAGTAACAACAAATGGTTTTGTAGTTTACTATGATACCAGTATCTTCACTCTAGTTTTGCGTTAATGCGTTAAATAAATGAGTGGCGTTAAAATTAATTTGCGTTATTATCGCGTTAAGTCTGACAGCCCTGGTATTTACATAAAGTGACCATGTAGAGTTTTATATTTCATTTACAGAATTAGTTGAGTTACATTTTGGCAGCTTGGAAAAAACAGCCTTTATTTTGTTGTGATGGACTTTATTTTGAAACTCTTTGAGAACTGTATTTTAAAAAAATGCTGGACAAAACTTCCAAAATAAGAGTTGTTAATAAAATGAATGAAAAAGAAAAAGAAGAAAAGGAGGAACTCGACATTACTACACATCTCTCTCTGTCTGCAGAGGTCAGAGGTCACGGTATAGAAGAGCAGTGTGCTGGATTTAATGTGAGCACACACACACACACACACACACACACACACACACACACACACACACACACACACACACACACACACACACACACACACACACACACACACACACACACACACACACACACACACACACACTGGTGTGACAAAGCGAGGTCATCAGCAGGATTATTCCTGTTGAACGCTGCTGCTGTTATTGGACCGTTTTCAGCAGCAGAAGAAGAAGTGTGTGTGTGTGCGTGTGTGTGTGCGTGTGTGCGTGTGTGTGTGTGTGTGTGTGTCTTTGTTGTAAACTGGGTCTGACAGTCTGAACTCATGAATCCGTCTTTGTCTCATATGTAGGTTTGTAGACTCACAGTTTGTCTGTTAAAGGGTTAATCCTCAACATGTCACCTGCTCCTCTTCCTGTCCGGGTCAGCTGATCAACAACAACAACAACAACAACATCAACAATTGTTTATCTACATGTGGGAGGCGTACGAGGGGTCTGCAATGATTCATCTATCTCCTAATTGGATATGAATTGTGATTTTTAAGTAATGTGATTCAATATTACGATTTATTGTGATTTTTGTTAACTTTGTTAACACGGAAAAAGTTGAATCATACACTTCTAGGGACTTTTACTTTGGAAACTTACTTGTCACTTACAACCAGCATCTCTCTCTCTCTTATATACGTATATACATATATATATATATATACATATACTGTATATATATATATATATATATTTATATATATTTGCAACCGTTAAAAGTGTGATAGTTACGTTAAAACTGCGACTTTTGCGCGAAAGCTGCAACCATTATGTTAAAACTGCAACCTTTGCGTTAAAACTGCAACTGCAACCATTAGACTAATACTGCAACCCTTACGTTATATATAAAACTGTAACAGTTATATATAAAACTGCAACCGTTATATTAAAACTGCAACTGTTATATTATAACTGCAACCATTATATTGTATATAAAATTCCAACTGTTATATTACTGCAACTGTCATATTATATATAAAACTGCAACCGTTATATTAAAACTGCAACCATTATATTGTATATAAAACTGCAACCGTTATATTGTATATAAAACTGCAACCGTTATATTAAAACTGCAACCGTTATATTGTATATAAAACTGCAACCGTTATATTAAAACTGCAACCATTATATTGTATATAAAACTGCAACCATTATATTGTATATAAAACTGCAACCGTTATATTGTATATAAAACTGCAACCGTTATATTAAAACTGCAACCATTATATTGTATATAAAACTGCAACCGTCATATTAAAACTGCAACCTGGTCCTGGACTTGTGTTGAACTCGACTGAGGTGGTCTGATCACAGAGATCACTGCAGCTGTCCACACAACACAGTGTGTTACTGTGTGTTACTGTGTGTTATTGTGTGTGTTACTGTGTGTGTGTGTGTGTGTGTATGTGTGTGTTACCTCGGGGCATTTAGTCACTTAGCGGAGGACATTTGGTCCGGTGGGTTCTTGGGTTTTCCTCCCCCTGAACTGAACGCTTCAAAGAGCCGGATGAGCAGATGAGGGGTCAGCCGGCTCAGGACTAACTGATTTAGGAAGGTTTAGTCTTCACTCTGAAATCCATCCTCTTTGTTTGGCCTCACCGCGCCGCCGGCTCCGTTCTTCTTCTCGCCTTTTTAATTCCTTTTTCTCTGCTTCAGTGAGCTACAGATGTCTGCGGAGGACAAAAGTGTAACTGATCACAAGTTTAACAGCGGAGACGACAGGAAACACTGAGTTCATACTGTTGTTGTCATGTGATCACCTCAACAGGTATTCTGATGGTTCATCATGTGATCACCTCAGCAGGTATTCTGATGATCCATCAGGTGATCACCTCAGCAGGTATTCTGATGGTTCATCATGTGATCACCTCAGCAGGTATTCTGATGGTTCATCATGTGATCACCTCAGCAGGTATTCTGATGGTTCATCATGTGATCACCTCAGCAGGTATTCTGATGGTTCATCGTGTGATCACCTCAGCAGGTATTCTGATGATCCATCAGGTGATCACCTCAGCAGGTATTCTGATGATCCATCAGGTGATCACCTCAGCAGGTATTCTGATGGTTCATCATGTGATCACCTCAGCAGGTATTCTGATGGTTCATCGTGTGATCACCTCAGCAGGTATTCTGATGATCCATCAGGTGATCACCTCAGCAGGTATTCTGATGGTTCATCGTGTGATCACCTCAGCAGGTATTCTGATGGTTCATCGTGTGATCACCTCAGCAGGTATTCTGATGGTTCATCAGGTGATCACCTCAGCAGGTATTCTGATGGTTCATCGTGTGATCACCTCAGCAGGTATTCTGATGGTTCATCGTGTGATCACCTCAGCAGGTATTCTGATGGTTCATCATGTGATCACCTCAGCAGGTATTCTGATGGTTCAACAGGTGATCACCTCAGCAGGTATTCTGATGGTTCAACAGGTGTGACCAAAAACCAAGATGGAGACGGACGAAAACCAAGATGGCGACGGTCAAAATGCTGAAGGTGACGTCGTCTACTTCCAGTCTGTGGTAGAAACCTGCAGGAACAACTGAAGGCACTCAGCTGATTAACTGGTTGGAGATCAGCCTGTTGACTCTCTGTGAAATCATTTCACCTGTTGAAACATGAACATCTGCTGCCACCTGCTGTTCACTGAGAACATCACATCCTGGAGGAGGAGGAGGAGGAGAGAGGAGGAGGAGAGAGGAGAGAGGGAGGGAGAGGAGAGAGGAGGGGAGGAGGAGGAGGGGGAGGAGGAGAGAGTAGGAGAGGATTCGTCTATCTGGAACTCTACGGAGGAGGAGGGAGGAGGAGAGGAGGAAGAACAGACCTCCAGGGACTCTCTGCAGTGAAATCTTATCACCTGTTGAAACATGAATGTCTGCTGCCACCTGTGTTCACTGATCACTGAGAAAGAAGCACAGAGGAACATGAGAGGATGAGCGGAGAGGAGGAGGAGGGAGGAGAGGAGAGGAGAGAGGAGGAGGGAGGAGGAGGAGGAGGAGAGAAGAGAGGAGAGTCAGGGACTCTCGGCATGACTTAGTGTTCTGAAGTTGGAGGAGAGGAGAGAGGAGAGAGGAAGAGAGAGGAGAGTGAAGAGAGGAGGAGAGAGGATAGAGGAGAGAGGAGAAGAGAGGAGAGGAAGAGAGAGGAAAGAGGAGGAAAGAGGAGAGAGGAGAAGAGAGGAGAGGAAGGGAGAGGAAGAGAGAGGAAAGAGGAGGAGAGAGGAGAGAGGAGAGAGAGGAGGAAGAAGAAGAGGACAGAGGAGGAGGAGGAGGAGGAGGAGAGAGGAGGAGAGAGAGGAGAGAGGAGGGAGGAAGAGGAGAGAGGAAGAGGAGAGAGGAGGAAGAACAGAGACTCTGCAGTGAAATCTCATCAGCTGTTGAAACATTCATAAATAGAAGTTCTTAAATAAATAAATGTCAAATTTAAACAGAAGAATAAACAAAAAAATAAATTAATATGAAGATAAATAAATAAAAAAGGCAAATTCAATTTTTTGTCACATTTTAATCAGTCAATTTACTGGCTACCTTTATTTTTCATATAATTTTTATAAATACGTCACAAATGTTTGGACCACTTCACCGTAGCTACCAGTCTGACTCGTTTCTGGGAGATTCCTTCCCTCCCTGAGCAAGATGGCTGGGTTTAAAACCACTGAGACATCAGGTTGGTAGGAAGAACTGTTGTTTGTGATTCTCTACCGAGAACAGACTGTCCCTCCGGAGGACACAGAGACACGGAGGAACTTTGTATGCCAGACATGAACATAACGGCGTCAGACATGCGTCCTAACGCTTCGGACGAGAGCCTGAACCCGGGATAGAGAGGTTCAGTGAACGTGGCGCTGAAGGTGTGGAGGTGGATCAGTGAGTCCGAGGAGACTCTGTAGAAGGACAGAGTGCCAGCGGGACAGTCCAAATACACTGCTACCCTATCGGAGACAAAGGTGAAGGAGGCGGCGATGGAGGTCCTGCTGTTGTTGTGGCAGGCGGAGTAACGACCGTTAGAGCATCTCAGACTCCAGGAGTGATCGTTACCTCCGAACACACAGTCATTACTGTCTCCTCTCCGTCTGATTCTTCTGTAACTCACCGCTATATCAACATCTCCATTCAACTCCACCTCCCAGTAACAACGACCAGTCAGACCGTCACTACACAGCAGCTGAGGACACTCATCAAATCTGTCTGGGTGATCGGGGTAATGCTGCTTCTGGAACACACTTGTCGCCTTCTTGTCAGACAGTTTGATGTTTCCATTCACTGTGTTTACGTCGATTGTGAGTTCACAGGAATCTGATGGAGAGAAGAAGACACACAATACAGCAAGCAGGTATTATTCTATGACCTCAGACTAGGGATGCTCATTTTGATACATTTTCTTAACCGTTAACCGACAAGATTTGTGCCTCGCGCCAGCTGCAGTGTATGAGCACAACAGACAACTGAGAACCCAGTTCACCGTCCGGGGGCGTTAACTTAGCAGCTGCGATGCTGCGTGTAGTGTCGCGGACATGCAGCCACTTTCCCAGCAAAAGTCTCCACCGCACATTTAGTTTAGTTTAGCAGGTTGTCAGCTGTGTGTCTGCCCGGCGTAACTTTAGCGAGTGACCAACAAAAAGTGTGTGTATTTGTGCTACGTTAGCAGCTCTACCGTTGCCGGAGGCTTCGTGCTCGCCGCCGCCACACAGTCTGCGTAACTTTAGCGAGTTTCCAACAGACCGTGTGTGTGTTGGTGGTGGGTGTGAGGTTGTTGGTGGCGTTCTAGCTGTGAACATAGGTGTAGCAGTGTGTGTACAGTTTATTTGTCGTTGAATAAATGCTGCAAAACTACAACTCCTCCGCTCCGCTCCGCTCAAGCGAGCTGGAGAGACCGGAGCCATCTTCCTGTATCCTGCAACTCCGACTCCGCCTTTTAAGGTGGGTGTTACGGTCGCAGAAGTGACCATTCGTTATTGTTTGTAGTGTTGTATGTTACTGTGCGGCGCTGTTCCCTGTGCTCTTCTTTTGGTGCGCTCTGCTGTCCCGTCTCTCCAAGATGACGTCACGTCTTGGGGATTCCCTTCGGGGCCACGCCTCCGGAACGCCCTCAGGTGGATGCCCTACGTTTCCCGCCGTTTGTGGTCCTGCCTCTGACGACGTCACATGTGATTAGCCAATCACCAGCCGGCTGGGGCGCGTGGAAAGCATTAAAGGCCAGCTGTGACTTGACCAAGGCGGGCAGTGATTTCAATTGATCTGTTCCCCGTGCCTCTCGATTGTGTGTGTTAACTACAATGTGTACGGGTCCCACTGGAGTCAGTGGACTTTCGCTTGTTGTAATTGTTAACTAGTCTGAGGTACTCGTTTAGTTATATTTTGTTGTGAATAGCGCAGTTGTTTAATTTGTCTGTTGGTTAGGATCATTCAGGGCTAGGGTGTGTGCCTTTTGTTTTCTCCTTTTCGGCCACCCTACACCCTCGTTTTCATTTAGTAGTAATTCAATCCATTGTATGTTTTATTTTGCTTTAATTTCAATCACTCATCAATAAACAAGTGATTGCCTGATAACATCGGCTCTATGTTACTCCCTTTACCCCTACACCAACTCCGGGTTGTAACAGTGGGCTGTTAAGGTGGACCAACTATTCTCCTTAAAGAGACGAGCCGTTCCTCTGAGCCGATCAGCTTTTTAATTAATTATTAATATTTCTTTGAACTGTTTTAACCGATAGCGTTAATCGGTTAAAATGCTTAATGTCGGTTACCGGTTAAACGGTTAATTATGGACATCCCTAATCTATGACATCAGACTTTTGAAGTCAGTGATGTCACATTTTTCAGTTGGTTGAATGTTTTTCGCTTTGTTTTCATGAATCAAATTAAAAACACACTTACACTTCTTCAGACCTGGTGTCAACCATTGAACTCCAGCAGGCTCCACCCTGAAAGGAGGAGGAGGGGGGTCAGAACAGAAAATCCTCCATCAGCATGGAAACATGGATGATACATCGTTCTAACATGAACAAGATCAACTGCTGTTTTTTGTTCGTCTTTCCCTACAAGAATCAAGGTGGTGGGGGGTATGCGTGCCTCTGTGACCCTGGGAGCTGTGCTGTCGGGTGGCAGTAGCTCCTGGTAGGGTCGCCCAAGGCAAAGTGGTCCCAGAAGAGGGGCCAGACCAAAAGAGATTCACAGACCCTTTATGAAGAGACCAAAAAGGAGATGTAGCGCCTCGCCTGGAAAAGGGAAACTGGAGCCTCTTTCTAGAGCCAGACTTGGGAGGGGAGCTCACTGGCGTGCATCTGGTGGCCAGGCCTTGACCCATCGGGCTCAGGCGCGCACAGCCCATAAAATCTACATGGAGCCGCCGCCCTGTGGGCCCACCACTCGCAGGGATAGGCATTGGGGTCGGCTACATTGTGAGCTGAGTGGCAGGCAAAAGCGGGGACCTTTGCGTGTTGGGAGGAGGTCTCTGACGGTTGTTTGTGCTTATGCACCGAACAGCAACATGGAATCTGAGTGGGCCATGTTCAAAACCTTCATTGTGGAGGTGGCTGCTAGGAGTTGTGGTCGGAAGGTTGTCAGCCTGTCGCGGCGGCAACCTAAGAAACCGGCTGGTGGACACCAACAATGAAGGAGGTCGTCAAGCTGAATAACTGAACTGAACTCCTTCCACACCCAAAGGACTTTCAGTTGGTCTCAAAGTTCTGGCAAACTGTTAGACGACTCAGAAAGGGAAAGCGGGGATTGGCTGAGGCTGTGTTCAGCCTCGGCAAAAAGTCAAACACGTTTCCGGTGGGTGTTGGCCTCCAACAGGGTTGTCCCTCGTTACGATCCTGTTTGTAATTTTCATGGACAGGATCTCAAGGTGCAGCCGGGGGGAGGAGAGTGTCCGGTTTGGGGACCTCAGAATTGCGTCTCTGCTCTTTGCAGATGATGTGGTTCTGTTGGCTTCATCAGACCGTGACCTTCAGCACGCACTGGGGCGGTTTGCAGCCGAGTGTGAGGCAGATGAGAATCGGTACCTCCAATCTGAGGTCATGGTGCTCTGCCGGAAACTGCTTCCTCCGTGAGGGGAGTGAGTCTTTGCCTAAAGCAAAGGAGTTTAAGTATCTTTGGGTCTTGTTCACCAGTGAGGGTAAAATGGAGCGGGAGATGAACAGGTGGTTCATTGTGGCATCAGCAGTGCGGGCTAACCCTCTAACCCTCACCTATAGTCATGACCTTTGGGACTGAATTTCTGTGGCTGCAGCAGGTCTCTTCATACCTCAGAGTGTCCAGTCTCCAGAGTGGATCCTCCAGTCCAGCAGACAGAAGATTCACTCCTGACTCTCCTGGATGATTGTAACTCAGGTCCAGCTCTCTCAGATGGGAGGGGTTGGACTTCAAAGCTGAAGCCAGAGAAGTGCAGCCTTCTTTTGTGATCAAACAGCCTGACAACCTGCAAACACAAAACAACACACGTCACATAATCTGAGTAAAGACAGGAAGGTAGTGTGTTTATTACTGTCATCCCCTATGTGTTTCTGTTTAACTTAGTTATTGCCCATGGAAAGTAATTCACAGGTTCACCTGAGAGTCTCCAGCGTACAGTGTGGACTCTTCAGTCCAGAAGACAGCAGCTTCACTCCTGAATCCTGCAGGTCGTTGTTACTCATGTCCAGCTCTCTCAGACTGGAGGACTGGGAGCTGAGAAGTGAGGACAGAGCTTCACAGCTTTTCTCTGAGAGGTTACAAACACTCAATCTGAAAAGACAATAAGGGAAGAATGAAAAAAGTTTTCAATCTTTCTCTCCTGAAAAGACATTAGAGTAATTAGAATGGTTCCAATACTTTTGTATCTCTGTACTTACAGAGCTTTGTTGGAGGCTTTGACCACTGGCAGCAGCCTCAGAAGAGCCTCCTCTGAATCATAGTATTTCTTCAGGTCAAACACATCCAGATCTTTATCTGACGACAGTAAGATGAAGACCAGAGCTGACCACTGAGCAGGAGACAGTTTACATGTGGAGAGACTTCCTGAACTCAGGTACTGTTGGATCTCCTTCACCAGAGAACCATCATTCAGTTCATTCAGACAGTGGAACAGATTGATGCTTCTCTCTGCAGAGATATTTTCCTGGAACTTCTTCTTGATATACTGGACTGTTTCCTGATTGGTCTGTGAGCTACTTCCTGTCTGTGTCAGCAGACCTCGTAGGAGAGTCTGATTGGTCTGCAGTGAAAGACCCAGGAGGAAGCGGAGGAACAAGTCCAGGTGTCCATTTGGACTCTGTAAGGCCTTGTCCACAGCACTCTGGTAGAAGTGTGTCTCAGACTTCTGGGAGGTTGTTTGTCCTTCTGCCATCAGATTGACACCCGAGTTGATGAATGTCAGATGGACGTGAAGAGCAGCCAGAAACTCCTGAACACTCAGATGGACGAAGCAGAACATCTTGTCCTGGTACAGTCCTCTCTCCTCTTTAAAGATCTGTGTGAACACTCCTGAGTACACTGAGGCTGTTCTGATATCGATGCCACACTCTGTCAGATCGGACTCATAGAAGATCAGGTTGCCTTTCTGCAGCTGATCAAAAGCCAGTTTTCCCAGAGACTCGATCATCTTCCTGCTCTCTGGACTCCAGTGTGGATCTGTTTCAGCACCTCCATCATACTTGATGTTCTTCACTTTGGACTGAACCACCAGGAAGTAGATGTACATCTCAGTCAGGGTCTTAGGCAGCTCTCCACCCTCTTTTGTCTTCAACACCTCCTCCAGAACTGTAGACGTGATCCAGCAGAAGACCGGTATGTGGCACATGATATGGAGGCTTCGTGATTGCTTGATGTGGGAGATGATTGCATTGGCCTGCTCCTCATCTCTGAACCTCTTCCTGAAGTACTCCTCCTTCTGGGAGTCGGTGAACCCTCGGACCTCTGTCACCATGTCAACACACTCAGGAGGGATCTGATTGGCTGCTGCGGGTCGTGTGGTTATCCAGAGGCGAGCAGAGGGAAGCAGTTTTCCCCTGATGAGGTTCGTCAGCAGCACATCCACTGAGGTGGACTCTGTAACATCAGTCAGGATCTCCTTGTTGTGGAAGTCCAGAGGAAGTCGACACTCATCCAGACCGTCAAAGATGAACACGACCGGGAACTCTTCAAACCTGCAGATTCCTGCTTCTTTGGTTTCAGTAAAGAAGTGATGAACAAGTTCCACCAAGCTGTACTTCTTCTCCTTCAGCACATTCAGCTCTCTGAAAGTGAATGGAAATGTGAACTGTATGTCCTGGTTGGCTTTGTCTTCAGCCCAGTCTAGAGTGAACTTCTGTGTTAAGACTGTTTTCCCGATGCCAGCCACTCCCTTTGTCATCACTGTTCTGATTGGTTCATCTCTTCCAGGTGATGCTTTAAAGATGTCTTCCTGTCTGATTGTTGTTTCTGGTCTGTCTGTTTTCCTGGATGCGGTTTCAATCTGTCTGACCTCGTGTTCATCATTGACCTCTGCAGTCCCTCCCTCTGTGATGTAGAGATCTGTGTAGATCTGATTCAGAAGGGTTGGGTTTCCTGCTTTAGCGATCCCCTCAAACACACACTGGAACTTCTTCTTCAGGTTAGATTTGAGTTTACATTGACAAACTCCAGGGTGACTTCCTGAATGAACACACAACAAACAAAATTGATGAATAAATGACTAATTAAATATTTCAACATTTACTCTCCCTCTTGTCCTGCTGACTGATGCTTCAAACAGGGCCATGGCTGGGGCCATGCTGTCCCAGTGCTTTACATCAGCCGGAAGCTGTCCGAGAGGGAGTCGAGGTATGGCATGTTTGAAAAAGAGTGCTTGGCTATCCGGTGGGCGGTTGGTGCCCTGCTGTACTACCCGCTGGGTTACCAGTTCAACCTCTGTTCGAACCATGCCCCCCTCCAGTGACTCCACTGCATATAAGGCCCTGCGCAGACCTGGCATTAACATGCATCCTTGGTGCGTGCTGGACGCTTGTCTGCCTCGTGACATGGAAACGGCTTCTGTGTACTGTATCCTAACGGTACAACTGTATTTTATTCAAATATATGTTATCTATAGGCTACATATCTACAGACTATCGGACTAGGCTCATGAAGCGCTGTGCCAGGTGCTGCAAGCCACGCCGTCAGTACCGTGGACCAGAGGGCGTAAAGCAGTGCTTTTTGCTGAGCTGTGAGTTGGAAGCAACTGGATCACCATGCGCTGGCAGGACCGGGCAACCACGGGCGTACCGTCCAAAGAGTTGTACATTTGTGTCAAACATATGTGTCATCAGTCACACAATGAAGTGTTATTGTTGGCAGCAGTCTGTTGTCCGGCTACAGTCCCATTTATCCAGCATGTTAAAGCTTTATATAAATCTTCTTACTGCTCTGCAGACGGTCAGCCAGCTCCTCCTGCTTCATTCTCCTCAGGAAGTTCAGTGTGATATTCAGAAATGCATCTCTGCTGCTCTTCCTCTGCTCTTCATCATCCTCTTCCAACACCTCGTCATCCTCCATCGGACTCTCCAGGTACCATGCTGGGTAATCTGGACTCAGAACCTTCTGGATCTTCGTCAGCTCGTTCTTCACAAAGGTGACGATGTTGTCCTCCAGCAGCTGGAACAGAATATTATATGAATGACACAATCAAACATCAGATCCATGTTGGACAGACTGACAATCCACTGATCTAAATAGTGCAGTATGGAGATTATTGTCAAAATAATAGATGTAAAAGGATTTGTTGTACATGTACAGACCATAAATATGGAGTCCAGGTGTGTTTGATGCTGCTGGGCGGACTGACCACTGGGAACCTCTGAGCTCTCCTGGTCAACTCTGTGGAGGAATCATGAAGAATTAGATCGTTTGGAAACTTTCTTCTCCTATATCACGAAAATAGTTCACCAAAATGTGTTTCTGAAAACATTTTATGAGAGAAATAATCCATGTTGATGAATCTGTCTTTATTTTAGCAGCTTTAACAGCTTACTTCAGACCAGCAGGATGTCTTCGTTTAAAATCAAGAATAAAATCCTTTGAATCGTCACTTTTGAGTGAAACACAGCTGGGTTCAGGTCCAGGTCCAGAAGATCCTGGTCTCACATGGATCCTGAAACAAAAACAGTATTAATAAAAAAATGTAATGGCCACATATTCAGTTAAACTCTGTGTGGTTAAAATACTACATAGTTACATTTTAATACTGATAACAACTTACTTTTTGTCAGGTTTAAAATCAAGAATAAAATCCTTTGAATTGTCACTTTTGAAGGACACACAGCTGGGTTCAGGTCCAGCAGATCCTGGTCTCACATGGGTCCTGAAACAAAAACAGCATTAATAAATGCATAAAAGGTCACATAATCAGTTAAACTCTGTGTGGTTAAAATACTGCATAATTATGTTTTACTACTGACAACTTACTTTTTGCCAGTTTTAAAATCAAGAATAAAATCCTTTGAATTGTCACTTTTGAGGGAAACACAGCTGGGTTCAGGTCCAGATCCAGCAGATCCTGGTCTCACATGGACCCTGAAACAAAAACAGCATTCATTTAATTATTAAAGGTCACATATTCATTTAAACTCTGTATGGTTAAAATACTGCATAATTACAATGTTTTAATACTGAAAACTACTTACTTTCTGTCATGTTTAAAATCAAGAATAAAATCCATCGACTGGTCACTTCTGAAGGACACACAGCTGGGTTCAGGTCCAGGACCAGGTCCAGGTCCAGGTTCAGGTTTAGGACATCCTGGTCTCGCTTGGGTCCTGAAACAAAAACAGTATTAATACATCTAACTATAGAGCGAGGAATCTGTCTGTCTGTGTGTCTTTCATATATCTCAAGAACTGTTCATCTGATCTACTTAACCCTTGGTTGGTGTGTTGACGGGGACTCAAGGACGTGCATGGGAAACTACTGGGAAACTACTGGGAGACTACTGGGAGCCTACTAGGAGCCTACTGGGAGACCACTGGGAGACTACCGGGAGCCTACCGGGAAACTACTGGGAGACTACTGGGAGACTACCGGGAGCCTACTGGGAAACTACTGGGAGACTATTGGGAGCCTACCGGGAGACTACTTGGAGACTACTGGGAGCCTAGCAGTCCTTCTGAATGGCCGCGGCTCGTTGACTGCCGCTCACTTAACAACCGAACTCTTCTTCACCTCCCTGGAGTCAACAGAGCAGACAGCCAACTGGAACCAGAACCAACCAGAGAGTATTTCACCGGTAGGACTGCGAGTAAAGCCACCACCTGTGTGTGTTTTTCCTCTGTGGGTAAGACGGTATTTCCCCGGTGACAGACTGATACTAACTTATATCACTAATAACGTTACTGCCAGCACAGAACCTCCACTAATTAAATCCACGCTCTACTTTATAACCGCGGTGGTTGTGTCAAGGCAAGCAACTGATTGGTGTTGAGTTGTTTGTCTGAGCGGTTCTCCAGAACGCTGCAAGCAGCAACACAACTGGCCAAGATCGGCCGGTTCTGAACAGGTATGTTTTCAACGGACACGGCACTAGTTTAATAAAGGTCACATCATCAGTACTACTCCGTATACTACTACTACTAATATTGCACAATTACAATGTTTTAATATTGACAACTACTTACTTTCTGTCAGGTTTAAAATCAAGAATAAAATCCATTGACTGGTCACTTCTGAAGGACACACAGCTGGGTTCGGGTTCAGGTCCTGGTCCAGGTCCAGGTCCAGGTCCAGGTTCAAGAGATCCTGGTCCCAGAGGGATCCTGAAACAACATCAGCATTGATACATGTTGAGTAAACTTCTTCCTGGACAGAGTACTGATGTACAAACACTGATTGTCCACTTTATTAGGTATACTACTATTACTAGTACTACTGTTACTAGTACTACTATTACTAGTACTACTATTACTAGTACTACTGTTACTAGTAGTACTAGCAGTAGTACTTGGTCTGACTGAAGACTTCCTGAGTTCACGTTCAGTTTGAAAACAACAAGGAAGTTGAACAGACCACCGTTTAGTTGGTTCTTCTTCTTCTTCTTCTTCTTCACCTCCTCTTCCTCTTCCTCCTCCTTCTCCTCTTCCTCCTCCTCCTCCTCTTCCTCACACGGTGTAAACCAGTCTGAACTGGAACTAAACCAACTCTATTCCCGCAGTGTAGTCTCTTACTGACCTGTTGGTAGACGGAGAGAAGAAGCTACGTCATCACGTCGAGCAGGAAGGACCCGGAAGAGAGCAGCATTGACGCTTCAGCCCGTTACGGAGATACGTCAACGTGGGCGCCATCTTGGACCGGGCAAGTTGCCGTTTTTCTGGATAAAAAGTATTATAACGTCTACATTTCTCAACCGATTTCAACAAGTCGTTATTATAATAAAGAGTTGATGATCTACGAGGAGTAGAAACATAAAGTTTTATCTCCAGTTACTTAGAATCTGGATAGTTCAGCTATAAATGCTGCTAAACAGTAATTTTCCTTGTTTAAGGTTAATACTTTTAAAGAGGTCCCTTTATAATATAATACAATATATGATATAATGTAATAAAATATAATAAAGTAAAATATATTATAATATAGTATAATGTCATATAATACAATATAATATAATACAATATATAAGATATAATATAATATAGTATAATAAAATATAATAAAGTATAATATATTATAATATAGTATAATGTAATATAATACAATATAATAAAGTATAATATATTATAATATAAAATAATGTACAATGAAATGTCTTCCACCGTTTTAGCGATCATGCTTAATGCACTAATAAGATCAATCAGAATAACAGGCAAATAGTAGTACATAAATAAATAATGGTAACAATAAATATTAGTATAATGATATTATGATATGAATTTATTGAAATAATGTTGATAATACAGCAATTTGAATAAACAAATTACAAAAATAACACTGTTAGAGTCATACTGGGACATACCTTTTCCTCCTCATCATTTCTTCTTCACTTTGAATTCTTCATCACATTTCATTTATCTGATTTTTAACAAAAGAAGACTCTAAATGCTGACTATTACTTTGTAACGGAGTAGTTCATGGTAGTAGTACTACAGGAGGAGGTTTGCTTGGGTCACACTTTATATTAACATTTATGGATTAAACATTAAATGATCATACAGAGAAGCTGAAACACATTTGAAATAATGAACGTAACAGTAATACTTATTAAATGAGGTATTAATACTAATAGCCATGCTAGTACTGATATTAATGAAATGATATAAAATATAATTACAGGTTAGAACTCTGACTGTTCATATTGATGTTGTGCACGTCTACAGAAAAGACCAGCAGAGTTTACAGCCCTCAGGTGGTCACAGTGAGAAACTACAACACATGATCAACAGTCATTATGAACACCAGTATTGATCCGTCTAATGATGTCAGTCTGAATGTTGGTATTGTAAAATACAGAGAAGAAGTGTTTACACCTGGCTGAGATAGAAAAGTTGGTGTATTGAAAAAAACAAACTGCAACAAATATCAGCAGAGGAAACCATCAGACTGTGGATCGATGAGGAGACTTCTTCACATGAATACATAAAACAAACAGAAATGTCATATTTCCTTCATATTTTCGACATTGTTTTTCACCGGTTGAGGTTTGACTGGAGCTCTTTTGATGAACTCATCTCGCTGAGTCCTCTTCTTCTGCAATGGTTTCATGGCACCAGACTGGAAAATTACCACCACCAACCACCAGCTTTTTAACTGGATGGAACAACTCTCAGACAAAACAATATCAGATGGAAACCAAGCCTAAAACCTCCGGTGCTGAGCAATGAAGCCAACACCAAAGTACCAAAAACTGCAGTTCCTCTAATGGCCACTTGAGGCTCCAAAAGGGAGTCAATCCCCAAAGACCTCCATGTTACAGCCTGGTACTAACAAACAGGTTGGTCTCTAGAGCTAATTTCCCCGTTCATGACAACTGTACAGGGGTGAATTTTATATAAATCACCTGTTTAAATAATATTAAGATATCAAGTAATGCATAATTAAGGGCAATGCCGCTTTGATTGACAGGTGAGTGGCATCACAGCCGCTAGCGGTGTGCTAGGCGTCACCTCAGCTAATTCGAGTCCTGAACTTAAGCTCTCGGCAATGTTTGTGACACATATCACATATCAGACGAATAATATGTCTTGCTGTGTGGTTAATTGTACGATGGGGATCCAGCTGGCCAATGTGTGGGCGCTGGATAATCGCTATCATCCAGCGGTAGACCAGCAACTCCCCTGTTCTGAGAGGTAAAATTACTGTTTTGTTTTTTTAATGGAGTCTGGTGGCTTTGAAAAGAGCGATAAAACGGCTTCAAACCCCGTCAGAAAGGGCTGTCTGATGGCGAGGTAAAGCAGTGAAAATATTCTACATATAATGTAAACTTGTGGCTAAAATGAGTTTGTCTGCTGCTCCCGTCCACAGCTGCTTTACCTCGTCATCAGACAGCCCCAGAACCAGATGGATCCGCCCTTTAAGATTTGCTCAACATTCGGATGAAACCCTGACTAGTGACACTGAGGAACCAAGCTTACAAGACGAGAGCCCAAACCCAGGATAGAGAGGTTCTGTGAATATGGTGCTGAAGGTGTGGAGGTGGATCAGTGAGTCTGAGGAGACTCCATAGAAGGACAGAGTGCCAGCAGGACAGTCCAAATAAACTGCTACTCTACCAGAGGAGGAGGAGGTGATGAAGGTTTCTCTGTTGTTGTGACAAACAGAGTAACCTCCATCAGAGCAGCTCAGACTCCAGGACTGATCATTACCTCCAAACAAACAGCCCTTACTGTCTCCTTTCCTGCTGATTCCTCTGTAACTCACTGATATATCAACTTTCCCTGTCCACTCCACCTCCCAGTAACAGCGACCAGTCAGACCATCAATACACAGCATCTGAGGCCACTCATCAAATCTGTCTGGGTGATCGGGGTATGGCTGATCTTCTCTCACACGTGTCAGCTTCCTGTTGTCGTCAGACGATTTGAGGATTCTGTGTACTGTGTTTGTGTCGAATGTGAGTTCACAGGAATCTGATGGACAGAAGAAGACACAATACAGCAGCAGGTATTAATCCATGACATCAAACATTTGAAATGGGTGATGTCTCAGTTTGAAGATGGTTGATTGTTTCATGAATCAAATTAAAAACACACTTACACTTCCTCAGACCTGGTGTCAACCATCGGACTCCAGCAGGCTCCACCCTGAAAGCAGGAGGAGGGGGGTCAGAACAGCACTAGCACTTTAACTCTTTATTTTACTCTCACTTATAAAGAAACTTGAACTGATTCACTTGGGGGAGCAAGTGAAAAAAAGGCCTCTTCATACCGGAGAGTGTCCAGTCTCCAGAGTGGATCCTTCAGTCGAGCAGACAGAAGATTCACTCCTGACTGTTCTGGATGATTGTAGCTCAAGTCCAGCTCTCTCAGATGGGAGGGGTTCGAGCTCAGAGCCGAAGCCAGAGTAGTGCAGCCTTCTTTTGTGATCAGACAGCCTGACAACCTGCAAACGCACAAAACAACACTCATCACATAATCTGAGGTTACCGTCAAGACTGGAAGGTAGTGTGGTTATTACCGTCATCAACACCACATGAATCGGTAAGAAAGGAGCTGCAGCACCTCTCCTGGAAAAGAGAAACTGGGCCCCCTTTCTGGAGTCAAAGTTGGGAGGGGAGCTTACTGGCGAGCGTCTGGTGGATGGGCCATGACACATGGGGTTCAGCCGGGCACAGCCCGAAAAATCGACATATAGCCGCTCGCCACCACTCGCAGGTATAGGCATTGGGGTCGGTGCAATGTGAGTCGGAAAGCAGGCAAAGATGGGGACCTAGGTGTGCTGATCCCCAGCATCGCAGACTCGCTCTAGGGACGTGGAACTTCACCTCTCTGGTGGGTAAGGAACTGGAGCTGGTGCGGCAGGTGGAGCGGTATCAACTAGATATAATTGGGCACACCTCCACATATAGCTCTGGTTCTGGAACCAAACACCTGGAACTCCTGAACTCAACCAACACGTCCTCCATATAGGAGGCAGAGTTTGAAGACTTGGGGGAAGGCTTGTGCATATCCTTGGCAGAGGTCGCTGAGGTAGTCAAAAAGCTCCTTGGATGCAAGACGCCGGGGGTGGATGAGATTCATCCTGAGATGCTGAAGGCTCTGGACATTGTTGGACATTGTTGGGCTATCTTGGCTGACACGCCTCTTCAGTGTCACGTGGAGGTTGGGGACAGTACCTGTGGAATGGCAGACCGGGGTGGTGGTTCCCATTTTTAAAAAGGGGGACCGGAGGGTGTGCTCCAAGAATTATCGGTGTATCACGCTGCTCAGCCTGCCCAGGAAAATTTATTCTAGGGTGCTAGAAAGGAGGCTCTGACTGATTGTTGAACCTCAGATGCAGGAGGAAGAATGTGGATTCTGTCCTGGCCATGGAACCAGCTCTTTACCCCTCGTAGGGCTGTTGGAGGGGTCTTGTGAGTTTGACCATCCAGTATACATGTGTTTTGTTGAATTGGAAAAGGCTTAAGACTGTGTACCCCGGGGAGTCCTGTGGGGGGTACTGGGGGAATATGGGGTACCGGGGTCGTTGTTACGAGCCATCTGGTCCTTGTATAACCAAAGTGAGAGCTGCGTCCGTATATTCGGCGCACAGTCAAACACGTTTCCGGTGGGTGTCGAACTCCGCCAGTGTTGTCCCTGGTCACCGATCCTGTTTGTGATTTTCATGGACAGGATCTCAAGGTACAGCCGGGGGGAAGAGACTGTCCGGTTTGGGGATTTCAGAATTGCGTCTCTGCTATTTACAGATGATGTGGTTCTACTGGCTTCATCAGACCGGGACCTTCAGCAGCACTGGGGCGGTTTGCAGCCGAGTGTGAAGTGGTCTGGATGAGAGTCAGTACCTCCAAGTCTGAGGTCATGGTTTTCTGCCAGAAAATGGTTGATTGCTCCCTCCGGGTTGGGAGTGAGTTACCGCCCCAAGCAAAGGAGTTTAAGTATCTCAGAGTCTTGTTCACCAGTGAGGGTCAAATGGAGTGGAAGATGGACAGGCAGTTTGGTGCGGCGTCAGCAGTTATGCAGGCGTTGTACCGGACCGTTGTGGTGAAGAGGGAGCTGAGCTGGAAGGCTCTCATCTACGTTCCAACCCTCACCTATGGTCATGATGAGATCGCGGATACAAGCAGCCGAAATGAGTTTCCTACGTAGGGTGATTGGACTCAGCCTTAGAGATAGGGTGAGGAGCTCAGGCATCTGGAGGGAGCTCGGAGAAGAGACACTGCTCCTTCATGGTATGGGTATATGATCTGATCAGGATCCTCCTGGGCCCCTCCCGTTAGAAATTTTCCGGACATGTCCAACTGGTAAGAGGCCCCAGGGTAGATCCAGAACACTCTGAATAAATTATCTCATCTGGCCTAGGAACGCCTCAAGGTTCCCTGAATAACCGGCTGTATGTGTCAGTGACACAGTTCTTAACTTTGAATCTTAAAATTCCTTTCTGGTATTTCAGGTTCCAACAGCAGAGGCAGAACCAATGATGAAATATGTTCATGGAAAGTTATTCACAGGGTCTAAAAATTGAGACAATCATTTTTTTTTTTTTTTTAAAGTTATTTTTTTTTGGAGAGATTTTTCAAGCATTTTTATTGATAGGACAGTGTTGGAAAGGGGGAGAGAGAGGAATGACATGCGGAAAGGACCACAGGCCGGACTTGAACCCGGGTCCACCGCTTGCCAGGACACAGCCTTGGCAGTATATGGGCGCTCGCTCTACCGACTGAGCTAACCAGCCGCCCGAGACAATCATTTTGAGTAGAGAAAACATTTAGGAATTATAGATCAACATAAATCAGAATTAAAATGGTCATAAGTTGATCAGGATCAGGTTGATGAATTCTGACCTGAGAGTCTCCAGAGTACAGTGTGGACTCTTCAGTCCAGGACACAGCAGCTTCACTCCTGAATCCTGCAGGTCGTTGTTACTCATGTCCAGCTCTCTCAGACTGGAGGACTGGGAGCGGAGAACTGAGGACAGAGCTTCACAGCTTCTCTCTGAGAGGTTACAGTCACTCAACCTGAAGAGACATTAATGAACAAGAAGACAAACATTTGTGATCAAGTGAAATCACACCGGATAAGATATGATATGTAAGGGACAATACCCGATAAGTTGTATGATCCATGATTGTAATGGATGAGGTGGGGGCTAACAACCAGACATAAGAACAACTGCATTGTGATCACATTCCAACAACAGTCTAATGAAAGTACTACAAAACTAATATCAACTATGTTCATGGACAGTTCTATAAAGGGTCTAAAACTGACTAAACACAACTGGTTTTAAAATAATGTATCCATTAATGTAATTTAGAATTTAAATGACCGTTGAACAGGTTGATGAATCCTGACCTGAGAGTCTCCAGAGTACAGTGTGGACTCTTCAGTCCAGAAGACAGCAGCTTAACTCCTGAATCCTGCAGGTTGTTGTCACTCAGGTCCAGCTCTCTCAGACTGGAGGACTGGGAGCTGAGAAGTGAGGAGAGAGCTCCACAGCTTCTCTCTGAGAGGTAACAGCCACTCAGCCTGAAAAGACAATGAGGAAAAAGCTTTATTTTCTCTTCTCTTTAGAAGATAGCAGTGTATTACTTATTATTTCATCAAATCCAAGTGTCTCTGCACTTACAGAGCTTTGTTGGAGGCTTTGACCACTGGCAGCAGCCTCAGAAGAGCCTCCTCTGAATCATAGTATTTCTTCAGGTCAAACACATCCAGATCTTTATCTGACGACAGTAAGATGAAGACCAGAGCTGACCACTGAGCAGGAGACAGTTTACATGTGGAGAGACTTCCTGAACTCAGGTACTGTTGGATTTCCTTCACCAGAGAACCATCATTCAGTTCATTCAGACAGTGGAAGAGATTGATGCTTGTCTCTGTAGAGATATTTTCCTCGATCTTCTTCTTGATGTACTGGACTGTTTCCTGATTGGTCTGTGATCCTGTCTGTTTCAGCAGGCCTCGTAGGTGTTTCTGATTGGTCTGCAGTGAAAGACCCAGGAGGAAGCGAAGGAACAAGTCCAGGTGTCCGTTTGGACTCTGTAAGGCCTTGTCCACAGCACTCTGGTAGAGATGTTTTGGTGTAGGTTTGTCTCTGAAGACTTTAAACAACAAGGAGGTTGGTTGTCTTTCTGCCATCAGATTGACATCCGAGTTGATGAATGTCAGATGGACGTGAAGAGCAGCCAGAAACTCCTGAACACTCAGATGGACGAAGCAGAACACCTTGTCCTGGTACAGTCCTCTCTCCTCTTTAAAGATCTGTGTGAACACTCCTGAGTACACTGAGGCTGCTCTGATATCGATGCCACACTCTGTCAGGTCGGATTCATAGAAGATCAGGTTGCCTTTCTGCAGCTGATCAAAAGCCAGTTTTCCCAGAGACTCGATCATCTTCCTGCTCTCTGGACTCCAGTGTGGATCTGTTTCAGCGCCTCCATCATACTTGATGTTCTTCACTTTGGACTGAACCACCAGGAAGTAGATGTACATTTCAGTCAGGGTTTTGGGCAGCTCTCCTCTGGTCTTCAACACCCCTTTCAGAACTCTAGACGTGATCCAGCAGAAGACCGGGATGTTGCACATGATGTGGAGGCTTCGTGATGTCTTGATGTGGGAGATGACGGTTCTGGTCTGCTCCTCATCTCTGAACCTCTTCCTGAAGTACTCCTCCTTCTGTGGGTCGGTGAACCCTCTGACCTCTGTCACCATGTCAACACACTCAGGAGGGATCTGATTGGCTGCTGCAGGTCGTGTGGTTATCCAGAGGCGAGCAGAGGGAAGCAGGTTCCCCCTGATGAGGTTCGTCAGCAGCACATCCACTGAGGTGGACTCTGTAACATCAGTCAGGATCTCCTTGTTGTGGAAGTCCAGAGGAAGTCGACACTCATCCAGACCGTCAAAGATGAACACGACCGGGAACTCTTCAAACCTGCAGATTCCTGCTTCTTTGGTTTCAGTAAAGAAGTGATGAACAAGTTCCACCAAGCTGTACTTCTTCTCCTTCAGCACATTCAGCTCTCTGAAAGTGAATGGAAATGTGAACTGTATGTCCTGGTTGGCTTTGTCTTCAGCCCAGTCCAGAGTGAACTTCTGTGTTAAGACTGTTTTCCCGATGCCAGCCACTCCCTTTGTCATCACTGTTCTGATTGGTTCATCTCTTCCAGGTGATGCTTTAAAGATGTCTTCCTGTATGATTGTTGTTTCTGGTCTGTCTGTCTTCCTGGATGCTGTTTCAATCTGTCTGACCTCGTGTTCATCATTGACCTCTGCAGTCCCTCCCTCTGTGATGTAGAGATCTGTGTAGATCTGATTCAGACGTGTTGGGTTTCCTGCTTTAGCGATCCCCTCAAACACACACTGGTACTTCTTCTTCAGGTTAGATTTGAGTTTACGTTGACAAACTCCAGAATGACTTCCTGAATGAACACACAGCAAAGAAGATCTATGAATACATTATAAAGTAAATATGTCAACATATGAATATATTTTGGTCCATCTCTTGAGACATTAGTAAACGTTCCATTTATCCAGCATGTTAAAGCTTTATATAAATCCTCTTACTGCTCTGCAGACGGTCAGCCAGCTCCCCCTGCTTCATTCTCCTCAGGAAGTTCAGTGTGATCTTCAGAAAAGCCTCTCTGTTCCTGCTCTGCTCTTCATCCTCACCGTCCAGCACCTCCTCATCCTTCCTCTGACTCTCTAAGCATTCTGGGTAATCTGAATTCACAACCTTCTGGATCTTCGTCAGCTCGTTCTTCACAAAAGTGACGATGTTGTCCTCCAGCAGCTGGAACAGAATATTATATGAATGACACAATCAAACATCAGATCCATGTTGGACAGACTGACAATCCACTGGTCTAAAAAGTGCAGTATGGAGATTATTGTGAACAGAACAGATGTAAAAGGAGTTGTTGTACATGTACAGACCATAAATATGGAGTCCAGGTGTGTTTGATGCTGCTGGTTGGACTGACCACTGGGAACCTCTGGGCTCTCCTGGTCCACTCTGTGGAGGAATCATGAAGAATTAGATCACATGATGATATCCGTCCACACAGAGACAAACATAAGGTAAAGGTCCATGAAGTGATATTTGGATGTAACCAATGAATCAGATGACTCCCTCTAGTGGTAAAGGTCTACTAGGTGCAGGAGGAACTCAGCATGGAGATGCCCCACAGAGTCCAAGACATCCAAAGTGCCAGAAACTTCTGTTCTAAGAAAAATAGTAGAATACTGTCGAGTAAAGTCGCCTCCAACTAACAAGTGCAAGGCATGGATGCAGTTCTAGGAGGACACACGAAAGATCACCAAGGTGCCACCATCTGAGCATCAGAACAACCTTAGGAGGAAACTCATCACCCTGCCGAGGGAGGGAGAGGGCAGTGAAGCGGGCTGCCATCTTAGGAAATCCCTTCAAATTCACCAAACAGCTACTGGGACTGAAGGGCACTAACCAGTTCACCTGTTTCCAAGAGGACTTTCACCTCTATCTTCATGACCCTGAGCAACCCAGTAAGGAAGTAGAAATTGGGAGCAGTCGGTTCAACAGTAGGTGGAAGACGTGGTGAGAGAAGCAAGAGCAAGCTGAGCCACCGTGGAGTACCTTTTACAGTGTGCAGATAACTGGCCAAAGTTCCTATGGCTTGTGTGGAAGTGATCTGGTGTATGGGGGTCTGGATTCCCAAGGAGGAGAACAAATCAGGCTCCCTGCTCAGCAAAAGAAGAGCCCAAGAGGCAGCGGAAGTCACTGAATCTAGGCTGAGACATGGGCTCTGGGACTGGGGACGATAATGACAGGTCGGGTAGGACTCGGCAGCTTCCCATCAGTCCACTATGACGAGGAACAGGGCTGCAACAGATGGCAGGAACTATTAAGTTGACCTCTGGCAGGCAGAATCCCAGCACATCAAGTTCATGATCCATATTGCGTACAATGTGCTTCAGAGTCCTTCAGCACACACTGGGGCGGTTTGCAGCTGAGTGTGAAGCAGTCAGGATGAGAGTCAGTACCTCTAACTCTGAGGCCATGGTTCTCTGCCGGAAAACGGTGGACTGCTCGCTCCGGGTTGGGAATGAGTCACTGCCCCAAGCGAGGGAGTTTAAGTATCTCTGGGTCTTGTTCACCAGTGAGTCTCAAATGGCCCGAGACCCGGCTAAGAGGAAGATAATGGATGGATGGATGGTTTTGAAGCCTCGAGTTAAGTATAACCGAACGCCGAACACCTGAGGAAATGTGTGTCTGTCTGCCTCACAGTGACTGACAGGAGAGCCTCTACCCCACTGATAGTGGCTGATACTTTAAATCAGGACTTATGGTGAACATTGATCTCTATTCTATTTGATCTATTTTAACTGCATATGCTGCAATTAAGTCCCCCAGGACCCCCATACATTGGTCTTTTTAAAAGTGTCGCAGGGTTCTACTTCAAAAGGGAGCGGAGAAATATTTGGCGTGTGTGTTTGTGCGCTGCCTGCAGCCAGCGACGCAGCGTGGATATGTTGGTCTGTGTGAGGATGGCCCTCAGGGGCTAAGAAAAGAGGATCCTTGTGTTCAACCTCTCCCAGGAGTTGACAGTAGTCTGTTCGATGGCGGCACCAAGGGCCCAAGAAAGTACCGTTGCCAACGCTGCTTTGAGAAGCAGCTGAAGTCAGCGAAGCCCAAAACAAAGAGTCCTCTGTCAAATGATATATTTCCAGGTACTGCCCATATTTCATTTGACAGAGGACTCTTTGTTTTGGGTCGGGACTTTATGGGCCCTTGGTGTCACCATCGAATAGACCACTGTGTGAAGGTCTGGGAGCGGTTGGACCCCAGCTTTCGCCTGGTACTAATTAAACAGAAAACAATGGCATGAAGTCATTAGGAACAAAAGTCATGAAAAATAGGAATGACACAAAGTGCATATGACCTCTGAGGTCTGGTGGGATGAGGGTTCATACTGACAACTACTTACTTTTGGTATTGTTTCAAATCAATTCCATATTCCATCGTATTGCCATAATTGCAGGAAACACCGCTGGGTTCAGATCCAGGTCCAGGTCCAGGTCCAGGTCCAGATCCAGGTCCAGGTCCAGGTCCAGATCTAGAAGATCCTGGTCTCAGAGGGATCCTGAAAACAAAAAAAAGCATTAATGAATTCATTATATGTCGCATATTCAGTTAAACTGTGTGAGGTTAGAATCCTGCATAGTTACAACGATTTAAAACTCACAACTACTTACTTTCTCTCAAGTTTAAAATCAAGAATAACATCCATTGAATTGTCACTTTTTAATGACACACAGCTGGCTCCAGGTCCGGGTCCAGGTCCAGGTCCAGGTCCAGGTCCAGGTCCAGGTCCAGGTTCAAGAGATCCTGGTCCCACAGGGATCCTGAAACAACATCAGCATTGATACATGTTGATTAAACTTCTTCCTGGACAGAGTACTGATGTATAAACACTGATGGTCCGCTTTATTAGGTACAGCTGTACCATCTGTTACACTGAATGAGCTGCTGTCAACAGGAAGTGGACATCATGTGAGGACAGTTAGAGACGCTCAGCTCACCTCTGAGTGGTTTTAGATGGAGGGACTCTGTCCTCACGCTGATCCATAGCAGAATCCACAACAACCTGCTGGCAGAGATCAGCCATTATTCCTCTTCATCATCATCATCATCATCATCATCATCACCTCAATACTAAATAGTAGAACTAACTCCTGATTCAATACTTTCACCATACCTGGATGCTGATTCTATATGTATTGTGATTTTAAGTATTGTGATTGGATTCAAACTTTTTTAACACTAGACTATGAGAAAGAGACACTTCTAGAGACTTTTACTTTGGAAAATCTCAAAAATAATCTAGTAAAAATGTTTGTTTTTTGTTTTTATTAAAATGTCTTCAACTGTGCAATATTTTCAGCATTATTATTTGCACTATTGTTATTGTTTAATCAATTTATTTAATTCAAATTCACATGAAAGGAATGTTAAAAAGGTGTGAGGGTGTGGTAGAAACCTATAATGGATCATATACTGTATATATATGTAAATATATATATAAAAAACACACCCAAAGGACAAACAACAGGTAAAAATAACTATCATGACAAAAAATCACTGGTACATTTTAGATATTAGTGTTCGAAACATTTCACATATCAAAATATAAAGTGTAAAGTGTCGGAGTAAAGTTCAAATAAAACAAACAAATACAAAGAAGCAGAGTGATCGCCATAGTTACAGTTTCTAAGAGGCATTTCTTCCGCAAATCATGTTTTTGTGAGCAGAGCATTTCTGAGATATATATATATAAACTGGGGGGGAAAAGTTCGGAAACTTGTGTTTGGTGAATTATTTCTTTTTTTCTATCTTTTCCCAGTATATATATATATATATATATATATATATATATACACACACACATATACAGTATATATATATACACACATATATATACACATATATATATATACTGTATATATATATATATATTATACACAGACAATGACACAGAGGAATCCATTAAATGGACATTTTCATTCCATAAGATAACTCCATGAAATCTGATAGAAAACTGACGACGAGCTGTTTTATATAAAGGAAGATGAAGATTATCAGCCTGTCTGGTTATTATATAACAAAATAATATCTAAAAAAATGAGGTAAATCTGCATTAAAGCCTTAAAGACAAACTTACAGGTTTGAAGATGTCAAATATCATCAATAAAAGCAGTTTTAATAAAAGTGGTGCACCTGGTACAGCATTATATAAAGTTGTTAATCTAAAGAAATGTTTCTGTAGCAGCAATATTTAGTTCAGAGAAGTTGGAAAAGCACAACCTATATTACAGTTTGTTAAATATGGACAAATTAAATTTGTTTTAATGGATTTCTTATTTTCATTTTCTTATGATTTCTCTATTTTTATATATTTATATTCTAGAACGGAATCAATGAATGATTTCTGATTTTATATTTATTTATTTATATTAAATATAAATATTATATCTATTACCTTGCTGCTGAGTGAGACCAGACAACAGACTGTGAATCTCTGAAACTCTCAAAGCTTTCCACCGGTAGTGTCCGTGCGTCATATGACGCGCAGAGATCCGCGTCACTGATTGGCCAACCGCTATAACGCGCGCGCACGCCGCCGGGGCGCTCTCGCGCGCATGCCTCTAACTTTTTTCTTTGGGTCGTGTCTAGAAGGTAACCATCAAACTGTGAAACCTCGCCCTATACTTACACATCTGAACAACAGAGTTTCTTGTGGGTTACCTTTTAGACTGGACCGTAACGTCTCTCTCTTCCAGTGAAACTACTACTACTACTACTAGTACTACTACTACTACTACTAATACTACTAATACTACTACTGATACTACTAATACTACTACTGATACTTGGTCCGACAGTCCCAGAGCGAAGAGAGTCTCTTACTGACCTTGTTTAGACGGAGAGAAGAACAAGCTGCGACACCACCGCGAGAAGCAGAGAAAGTGAAACTAACTTACTGTGACGTCAGCTCAGTGTCATAGTTGTGGGCGGGGTTTAGGACGGGGTGGGCGTGGCCTGTATCTGCTCTGAAAGATTCTGTCTGTCAGTAGAGGTCTGAACTCCAGGATAAAGGTCTGGTTTCTGGTCAACATGGTTTCTGTTCCAGCAGAACGACAGCAGTATCAGAGCCACACTGAGGGGAAAAATAAATCTGTGATTTCAAGAATAAAGTTATAATATTACAGGGGAATATTATGAGAATAAAGTCGTAATTTAATGAGAATAAAGTCATATTGTGAGAGAAAAAGTTGTAATATTATGTGAAAAAAGTTGTAATATTATGAGGAAAAAGTTGTAATATGGGAAAACAATTTAATATTATGAGAAAAAAAGTTCTAATATTACGAGAAAAAAGTCATAACTTTCCGAAATTTTTTTTTTAATATTACGAGAAAGAAAATTGTAATATTATGAGAATAAAGTGATAACTTTACAAGAAACAAAGTTGTAATATTACAAGAAAAAATGTGTAATATTATGAGAAAAAAAAGTTGTAATATTACGAGAAAAAAGTCGTAATATTACGAAAATAAAGTCATAACATTATACACTCCAGATGTTTCCAGCGATTCTCCAGATGTTTCAGGTGATTCTCCAGATGTTTCAAGTGTTTCTAGGTGATTCTCCAGATGTTTCCAGGTGTTTAGAAGCAAAGAGATGAAACTCCTGTGTTTTTTTAACAACAGCCGCTGCAACAAACACTTTTTATTCTTAATCATTTTATACTTAATAATATTTTATTGTTCAACATTTCAGTAGAGACGTTAAATATGACAATAGAATAGAAATATTTTAGTTCTACTTTTGTACGGCTCTTTGTATGCAGATGTTTTACTGGCGTCTGGTGGTCACTTTCAGTCCAACTCTGCTGCTGGGACCAACTACTGACTTTCACGTCTTAGTGATAAACGTTGTTTGCTACCAGTTAGAAAAGTAATTAAATGTGTGGAGTTGGAGAGGAGTGAGACCTCTGTAGCTGCTACCACACCACCATCTACCACACAGCTGTCAGAGGGAGAGGGGCATTGTGGGTAATGTAGGCGACAGGTTTATGTGGACTAAAGAAGAGGATGCTTCAGGAGTCTGTTTGTACAGGATGATGCTCTTTAATAGAACATTACAGTAGACGGTTCACAGTTATTAATATACAACCAATAACATTCATAATAACAGGAAGTGATGTAATACGTGTCCTTGGAGAAGTTCTAGTCTGACGAGAAGACGACACGGAACTTTGTTATTTGGCATTAAAAGAATACAAAGATATATAAAATACATATGTAATATAATAATATGTTACATTATAACATTTCATAATATAATATAACATAATATGATATAATATAATATAATATAATATAATATGATATAATATATTTACTGTTCTAAATCACCAGCTGTCTCAGACCTCAGAGTACTCCTCCTCCTCCTCCTGCTCCTCCTCCTCCTCCTGCTCCTGCTCCTCCTCCTCCTGAGTCCTCCAGGTCTTATAAAACCTGCAGAGTCAGGGGGAAAACTGCTCCTCACATCAATAAATCAGTTCCTCCTGACTCCACCAGACCTCCTGTTCTCTCAGACATCATACGGCCTCTCCTCCTGCTGCTTCTCCTCCTGCTGCTGCTCCTCCTGCTGCTCCTCCTGCTGCTGCTCCTCCTGTTGCTCCTTCTGCTGCTCCACCTCCTCCTCAGTCTTCTTGGTGAAAGCAGAGGACAGCTCCTGCAACAGCAGCTCCTGTGACGGCGTACAACCTCCCTGCTGCCTCCTCCTGCTCCTCCTGCTCCTCCTCCCTGCAGGCTCGTTCAGGTCCAGAGACTCTGCTCCTCCATCCTCTCCTCCACTGCTGCCTCCGCTCTGCTCTAGAGGCTCCGGAGGCTCCGGAGGCTCCACAGAGACGCCGACAGTCTGGACCGGGTCGGGGACGATCACGTGGTCCGCGTGTCCGGTTTCCAGGGGAACCAGTCTGAGCGGCGGGAGGTCCGGGACCTCCTGGGTCTCTGAGGCGCTGCTGGACAGGAAGCTGGTCTCCAGAGACTTCAGGACCTGCAGGCCGAAGTCCCCGACCTCCTCGTAGAGCGGCTCAGGGATGTCTGGAGACTCCGGACGCTCCTCCAACGAGTCCTTCTGCACCTTCATGGGCTGCACGTAAACACAGAGTACAAGTTAGAAGTATATAATACTCACAAAGTACAAGTAAGAAGTATAAAATACTCACAAAGTAGAAGTTAGAAGTATAAAATATTTCCAAATTACAAATTAAAAGTACTAAATACTCACAAATTACAAAATGAAAGTATTAAATACTCACAAATTACAAAATGAAAGTATTAAATACTCACAAATTACAAAATGAAAGTACTAAATACTCACAAAGTACAAAGTAAAAGTACTAAATACTCACAAAGTACATGGAGAGAGTCCTTCGGTCGTGTAACTTTCTCTGCAGTGAAGAAAATATAAAAAGTCTGATGAATTATTTTATAATGAGCTGAATATATGTTAAATATATGAAGAACGTAGAAGTAGAAGTAGTAGTAGTAGTAGTAGTAGTATAGTAATAGTAGTAGTAGTAGTAGTAGTAGTAGTAGTAGTAGTAGTAGAAGTAGTAGTAGTAGCAGTACTAGTAGTAGTAGTAGTAGTAGTATTAGTAGCAGTAGTAGAAGTAGTAGTAGAAGTAGAAGTAGTAGTAGTAGTAGTAGTAGTAGTAGTAGAAGTAGTAGTAGCAGTAGTAGTAGTAGTAATAGCAGTAGTAGTAGTAGAAGTAGAAGTAGTAGCAGTAGTAGTAGTAGTAGTAGTAGTAGTATTAGTAGCAGTAGTAGAAGTAGTAGTAGAAGTAGAAGTAGTAGTAGTAGTAGTAGTAGTAGTAGTAGTAGTAGTAGTAGTAGCAGTAGTAGTAGTAGTAGTAGAAGTAGAAGTAGTAGCAGTAGTAGTAGTAGTAGTAGTAGTAGAAGTAGAAGTAGTAGTAGTAGAAGTAGTAGTAGTAGTAGTAGTTTCACAGCTCAGATTAGTTGAGTGATTTAAATGAAGAGAAACATGAATTTATTATCAGAATAACAAAGACTAACTCAGTTATTAACCCAGTCAGCCTCCTGACAGCAGACAGCAGATGATTCACAGTAGAAACAGTAGAAACTATCACTAACTTCTACTTTATTACAACACGTTCAGGTTATAGAAAAGTATTTATTAAAACGTTCTGACTGATTAAGGTTAAAATGAGGAGGCATTACCAGCGTCTGATTGGCCGACAGCATGCTGCTGTTGCTCTCGTCTCCTCTGATCGGGACCAGCGGCATCGTGCCGAACTTCTGCTTGGAGATATCTGAGGAGGAGTGACGCCTCAGAACCGGAGGACCCGGGTCGTCGTTCTGTAACAGAACCACAGAGAGACAGTGAGGAGGGGTCCTGCTGAGACCAGAGGACCTGATTCAGGATCAGGTCCTCAGCTGACAGCAGGATGATGAGACGTGATCTGACCTGAGCCTTCAGGAAGCTGCTGATCCAGTCCCACAGCTCAGCCTCACAGCGACAGCACAGGAAGCTGCATACATCAGAGGGTTAATCAATAACTGATCGATACATCAGATGGTTAATCAATAACTGATCGATACATCAGCGGGTTAATCAATAACTCAACGATACATCAGAGGGTTAATCAATAACTGATCGATACATCAGCGGGTTAATCAATAACTCAACGATACATCAGAGGGTTAATCAATAACTCATCCATACATCATAGGTTTAATCAATAACTGATCCATACGTCAGAGGGTTAATCAATAACTCATCAATACATCAGAGGGTTAATCAATAACTGATCCATACATCAGAGGGTTAATCAATAACTGATCGATACATCAACGGATTAATCAATAACTGATCCATACATCAAAGTGTTAATCGATAACTCATCCATACATCATAGGGTTAAGCAATAACTCATCCATACATCAGAGGGTTAATCAATAACTCATCCATACATCAGAGGGTTAATCAATAATTGATCATACTTACAGCTGGTGTTTGTCTGACATCACAGTGAATCCCCACCTGCAGGTTAAATCAATATTTACTTAATGATCCTGAGGATATTATTGATTGTTTTCATCAGCTGACTCTGAAGAAACACGTGTTGTCTGAACTCTAATGCTGGGTACACACTACATTAGTACACACTACACTAGTACACACTACATTAGTACACACTACACTAGTACACACTACACTAGTACACACTACACTAGTACATACTAAACTAGTATACACTACACAAGTATACACTACACTAGTACACACTACACTAGTACACACTATACTAGTACACACTACACTAGTACACACTACACTAGTACATACTACACTAGTACACACTACACTAGTACATACTACACTAGTATACACTACACAAGTATACACTACACTAGTACACACTACACTAGTACATACTACACTAGTACACACTACACTAGTACACACTACACTAGTACACACTACACAAGTATACACTACACAAGTATACACTACACTAGTACACACTACACTAGTACACACTACACTAGTACACACTACACTAGTACATGAGTGGTGATCTTGTTACCTGCTCGGAGCTTTCAGTTTCCGGCGGATGCCGATGTAGATCTTCATGGACTTCAGAGACCACTCCTTCTCTGGTCTGATGCTCTGAACAACAACAACAACAACACAGACCAGTCAGGAGACTGGGATGTTTACTGGGATGTTTACTGGGATGTTACTGCGATGTTTACTTGGATGTTTACTGGGATGTTTACTGGGATGTTTACTGGGATGTTACTGCGATGTTTACTGGGATGTTTACTGGGTTGTTTACTAGGATGTTTACTGGGATGTTTACTGGGATGTTTACTGGGATGTTACTGGGATGTTTACTGGGATGTTTACCTTCTTGTCTTTGAGCAGCAGCAGTTTGTGGTTCCTGATCTGGAACGTTCTCTCCTGGAACTTGTTCCCCTGAAGGAGCTTCGGAGGTTCCTCACGACACCTCAACAGACCCACCTTCATCGTCTCACTCTTATAGGCTGGACACACAGATGGGGAGACAGACAGATGGACAGAGAGACAGACAGAGAGACAGACAGACAGATATATATTAATATTGTCTTCATCTCCAGACAACATGAAACATGACCAATACAAGATGACATGAAGAACTATTGAAACCAGTTCCTGAAGTTCTAATTATTTATTTAAATAAAGTGCTGCCACCTGGACCGGACCGGACCGGACCTGACCGGACCTGACCGGACCGGACCGGACTACTTTCACCCCTGATCCTGACCAAACTACACTGTAGCAGAGTTTATTTGCTCCAAACCAGCTGATGGAAACGCCACTAATTCATATTTCCTTTTTTATGACATTTCAAAAGTTTTTAAAATTCACCTGATAATGAACACGGCTAGTGTGTGGTCACAGTTGTGTAGTTGTGTAGTTGTGTTGTGTGACCTACAGGTGAGGATGTTGATGTGTGTGTAGTTGTGTAGTTGTGTTGTGTGACCTACAGGTGAGGATGTTGATGTGTGTAGTTGTGTAGTTGCGTTGTGTGACCTACAGGTGAGGATGTTGATGTGTGTAGTTGTGTAGTTGTGTTGTGTGACCTACAGGTGAGGATGTTGATGTGTGTAGTTGTGTAGTTGCGTTGTGTGACCTACAGGTGAGGATGTTGATGTGTGTAGTTGTGTAGTTGGGTTGTGTGACCTACAGGTGAGGATGTTGATGTGTGTAGTTGTGTAGTTGTGTTGTGTGACCTACAGGTGAGGATGTTGATGTGTGTAGTTGTGTAGGGGTGTGTAGTTGCGTTGTGTGACCTACAGGTGAGGATGTTGATGTGTGTAGTTGTGTAGTTGTGTTGTGTGACCTACAGGTGAGGATGTTGATGTGTGTAGTTGTGTAGTTGTGTTGTGTGACCTACAGGTGAGGATGTTGATGTGTGTGTAGTTGTGTAGTTGTGTTGTGTGACCTACAGGTGAGGATGTTGATGTGTGTAGTTGTGTAGTTGGGTTGTGTGACCTACAGGTGAGGATGTTGATGTGTGTAGTTGTGTAGTTGCGTTGTGTGACCTACAGGTGAGGATGTTGATGTGTGTGTAGTTGTGTAGTTGTGTTGTGTGACCTACAGGTGAGGATGTTGATGTGTGTGTAGTTGTGTAGTTGTGTTGTGTGACCTACAGGTGAGGATGTTGATGTGTGTAGTTGTGTAGTTGTGTTGTGTGACCTACAGGTGAGGATGTTGATGTGTGTAGTTGTGTAGTGTGACCTACAGGTGAGGATGTTGATGTGTGTAGTTGTGTAGTTGTGTTGTGTGACCTACAGGTGAGGATGTTGATGTGTGTAGTTGTGTAGTTGTGTTGTGTGACCTACAGGTGAGGATGTTGATGTGTGTAGTTGTGTAGTTGGGTTGTGTGACCTACAGGTGAGGATGTTGATGTGTGTAGTTGTGTAGTTGTGTTGTGTGACCTACAGGTGAGGATGTTGATGTGTGTAGTTGTGTAGTTGCGTTGTGTGACCTACAGGTGAGGATGTTGATGTGTGTAGTTGTGTAGTTGTGTTGTGTGACCTACAGGTGAGGATGTTGATGTGTGTAGTTGTGTAGTTGCGTTGTGTGACCTACAAGTGAGGATGTTGATGTGTGTAGTTGTGTAGTTGTGTTGTGTGACCTACAGGTGAGGATGTTGATGTGTGTGTAGTTGTGTAGTTGTGTTGTGTGACCTACAGGTGAGGATGTTGATGTGTGTAGTTGTGTAGTTGGGTTGTGTGACCTACAGGTGAGGATGTTGATGTGTGTAGTTGTGTAGTTGTGTTGTGTGACCTACAGGTGAGGATGTTGATGTGTGTGTAGTTGTGTAGTTGTGTTGTGTGACCTACAGGTGAGGATGTTGATGTGTGTGTAGTTGTGTAGTTGTGTTGTGTGACCTACAGGTGAGGATGTTGATGTGTGTAGTTGTGTAGTTGGGTTGTGTGACCTACAGGTGAGGATGTTGATGTGTGTAGTTGTGTAGTTGTGTTGTGTGACCTACAGGTGAGGATGTTGATGTGTGTAGTTGTGTAGTTGCGTTGTGTGACCTACAGGTGAGGATGTTGATGTGTGTAGTTGTGTAGTTGTGTTGTGTGACCTACAGGTGAGGATGTTGATGTGTGTAGTTGTGTAGTTGCGTTGTGTGACCTACAGGTGAGGATGTTGATGTGTGTAGTTGTGTAGTTGTGTTGTGTGACCTACAGGTGAGGATGTTGATGTGTGTGTAGTTGTGTAGTTGTGTTGTGTGACCTACAGGTGAGGATGTTGATGTGTGTAGTTGTGTAGTTGGGTTGTGTGACCTACAGGTGAGGATGTTGATGTGTGTAGTTGTGTAGTTGTGTTGTGTGACCTACAGGTGAGGATGTTGATGTGTGTGTAGTTGTGTAGTTGTGTTGTGTGACCTACAGGTGAGGATGTTGATGTGTGTGTAGTTGTGTAGTTGTGTTGTGTGACCTACAGGTGAGGATGTTGATGTGTGTAGTTGTGTAGTTGTGTTGTGTGACCTACAGGTGAGGATGTTGATGTGTGTGTAGTTGTGTAGTTGTGTTGTGTGACCTACAGGTGAGGATGTTGATGTGTGTAGTTGTGTAGTTGTGTTGTGTGACCTACAGGTGAGGATGTTGATGTGTGTGTAGTTGTGTAGTTGTGTTGTGTGACCTACAGGTGAGGATGTTGATGTGTGTAGTTGTGTAGTTGTGTTGTGTGACCTACAGGTGAGGATGTTGATGTGTGTGTAGTTGTGTAGTTGTGTTGTGTGACCTACAGGTGAGGATGTTGATGTGTGTAGTTGTGTAGTTGTGTTGTGTGACCTACAGGTGAGGATGTTGATGTGTGTAGTTGTGTAGTTGTGTTGTGTGACCTACAGGTGAGGATGTTGATGCCGTCTCCTTTAGGAACTCGCTTCACCACCAGGTAGGCGGAGCTCGGGTCGGCCATCTTGCACCACTGCAGAGCCTGCTCCAGGACTTTCTCTTTGGGGTGCAGCGGACGCTCTGACATGACAACAACAACAACAACAACAACGATAACAACAAAGATAAAACAATGACAAATACTGTCCAGAAACGCAGAGAGAGAGGGAGAGAGAGAGAGAGAGAGAGACAGGTGTACAGGTGTCTGCTGTCTCACCCAGCTGTCCGTCCTCGATGGCTTCAAACGTCATCCAGACGTCTTTGTCTCCAGCCGGGACGTTCCTCATGAACAGAACCTGATTGGTCAGCTCCTCAGCACACATGGTGGGAGACACCTGGCGGGTCACATCATGTTAACAGCCTGAATAATGATGAGTCATGTATTAATAATCAATCATTTTAATAATCAATATTCAGACTGACCTTTAGAGTGATGCAGCAGTCTGGTATCTTCATCTCCAGATAGACCTCAATGATCAGATCACCGGCCTGAGACAGCTGCACACAGAGACACCTCATCAACCTCACTGTCTCTTACTAACTTCTTACCAACTTAATACCAATTATTTATTTATTACACACTCATTACTGATGTTTTCTGACCAGAATATATCAAAGTTATTAACTGGAAGCAGTCAGTCAACAGAAACTGTCAAATGAAAAAAAAAGTCAGAACAAGGTCAGAATTTTTTTCCGAAAAAAAAGTTAAAAAAAATAAATTCCAAACAAATTCTGGAAAAAAGTTTTTTAAAAAGTCTGAAAAAGGTAAAAAGAAAAAAGGCCCCAAATTGTCTGAAAAAATGAAAAAGTCAGAAAAAAAGTCTGAAACGGTAAAAAGAAGGAAAAAGAAATAAAAAGTCAGAAAAATGTCTGAAAATAAGTTTTTTTTTTGGAAAGTCAGAAAAAAAGTTGTCAAAAACTCAAAGTACTCAAAGTACATTTAAAAAAAAAAGTCAGAAAATTGTAAAAAGTAAATAAAAAAATGTAATAAAAAAGTTTTCATACTTTTTTTTTATTGTTTTTTTTTTTAGTTTAAAAAAAAGTAGTTTTTTTTTTTTTTAAAGTCAGAAAAAAGTTTAAAAAACCCCCCCAAAAAGTCTTTAATAAAAGGAGAAAAAAAAGTCCTAAAAGATTCCGAAAAGTTTTTTAAAAAAAAGTCCGAATTTTATCTTTTTTTTTTAAGTCTGAAAATTGTCAGAAAAAAAACATGTATATGATGTGCGTGATGGTGCCGTCCTGAGTACCTGCGTGTTTTAAAGGATTTAGTGATGCTAGTATTAATAAGTATGTGTAGTTATATATATACTGTATATATATATATATATATACAGTATATATATGTGTGTCGTGAGTACCTGTGTGTCCGTCCAGGTGGTGATGAGGCTGATTTCCAGCTCGATCTGAGTCTGATGCTCCTCGTCGATCTGAAACAGGAAGTTGACAGAGTTTGTTCAGGTTTTAGGACACAGAAGAAGACGAGTGGACTCGGAGGAGTACTCACATCGAAGACGTACAGGTAGTTGTCTATCAGGTCCTCTACGATCTTCACCTCGTGCACTCCTTTCCCGTCAGTCTGGAAGAGGCTGGGAGCGAACAGCAGCGACAGGTTCTTAGTGCACATCTGGTTCAGATCGGCACACTTCTGGACTCTGACGAGGAAGGACATGAGATTATTAACAACAGCTAACAGCTAACAGCTAACAGCAGCCTGCTGGGTCCAGAGTTAGAGCTCACCTGTACAGGTGACTGATGAGAGCAGCCAGAGTGGTCCTGTTGACTCGAGGAAGACTCCGGATAATCTCTTTGTAGCGGTCCAGCCTCAGACTCCTCTGAGGGATTTCTGTAATTTTACAGTTATGATTATTATTATTGTTGGTTGCTCAGCGGTCAGGTGTTTAAACAACGAGGAAGTGAACAATGTTAAGGTAAAAGTTAAGGTATTTATAGATGAGTCTATCTTTATGGAGTCAATCACTGATCTCACTGATCAATAACACCTGATAACATCGGTTCTGGTCTGGACCAGCCCTCAGACTGGACTCTGGACTAAAGTGAAGTGGACTCACTGGCGGCGCCCTGCCACAGCGGGTGGAGGTCGGCCATGAAGATGGGGTCGTCGACCTCTCTGAAGAACCTCTTGAGGACGTCCGTCACGTCCTCGATGAAGTGGTCTCCGATCCGCAGTTTGACGATCCGGGCGTCTTTACGGAACTCCTCCATCAGGAGCTTGATCCTGGATTTGGCCCCGTTCTTCCTATAGATCCCCTCGTGGACCAGACCTGCAGAGCATGCTCACAACGTCACTCAGGACCGAGTATTTAAAATACGAAATATAAATATTTAATCACAATTAATTAATCTCATATTTTGTATCAGTTCAAAATGTACCTTAAAGGGAGATTTATCAAGTATTTAATCCTCTTATCAACATGGGAGTGGACAAATATGCTGCTTTATGTAAATGTATGTATATATTTATTATTGGAAATCAATAAACACAAATCAATGACAGATATTGTCCAGAAACCCTCACAGGTACTGCATTTAGCATAAAACAATATGCTCCAATCATAACATGGCAAACTGCAGCCCAACAGGCAACAACAGCTGTCAGTGTGTCAGTGTGCTGACTGGACTATGACTTGCCTCAAACTGCATGTGACTTTTTTTGTACATTATTCGGAAATTTTTTTAGAACAATTTTCAGATATTTTTTGGACTTTTTTTTCTAACTTTTTTTTCGGATATTTTTCAGATATTTCTTTTGACGTTTTTCTGACTTTTTTTAAATCATTTTTCAAATTTTTTTGCGAATATTTTTCTGACTTTTAAAAAAAAAACATTTTTCAAACTTTTTTTCAGATATTTCTCAGACCTGTTTTCTGACATTTTTCGGATAATTTTCAGACTTATTTACTTTTTACTTTTACTTTATTCCTTTATTTTACTTTACTTACTTTTTGGGGATATTTTTCAGACTTTTTTGGACATTTCTCAGACTTCTTTTCTGTTTTTTTAAAAAACATTTTTTTTAAAAACATTTTTTTAATAATTTTTTGGATAATTTTGGGAGAAATTTCATACTTATTTTCATCCTTTTTCTGACTCTTTTTGGACTGTTTTCCGCCAATTTTTTGGGATAATTTTCAGACTGTTTTTCAGATTTTTTCTGAGACTTTTTTTCTGACATTTGTTCAGACTTTTTTTCTGACATGTTTTATTATCGCGTTACCTTTGACAGCCCTACTTTTATTACATGTTTAATGTAGACATGTATTCCACGTGATTAACAACGTGATGAGCAGTTTAACGTCAGTCAGTTTGGGGTTGTGACACGTTTCCTGTCCTCAGGTCGTTATAACAACACAATCTCATAACCTGTTTAAATCAGTGTAATTAGAGTGCTGCTGTGTGAACATCTGGACTCAGAGTCTTCCTCACCGTACTGAGTGATGAAGGCGAGGCAGCTATCCACGATGATGGGGATGTCGTTCCTGCTCAGCTGCTGCTCCCTCAGAGTGTTTCCTTTACCGCCGGCCGCTCGCTGGATGTCCGAGTACCACAGAGAGAAGTCGGTCCGGCCGACGCCCTGCAGGTGGAGAGTCCTGACGGAGACAGGAAACCGTAAGGGGACATTAGATCCAGACCACATAGATCCAGACCACATAATCTGGAGTGTCTTCTTCTCACCTTCCTTTCTCCACCAACACCAGGATGTCCTTCTTGTCGTGGTTGTCAGTCTCGGAGGTGATACCTTCAGAACAAACAGAGACAGGTTTATTTAAATCCATCAGACAGACCAGGACCAGGACCAGGACCAGGACCAGGACCAGGACCAGGACCAGGACCAGGACTCACTGAGCTCCTGCAGGCGGTTCAGGTTGATGATGTCCTCCGCTGCTCCGTCGTTTCCGGGACAGATGAAGAGGTTGGACTTCTGCAGGACGAAGTAGGCCTCCTTCCACTGCTGAGGGTCCAGCATGGCTCGGTATCGCAGCAGGCCCACCCGCTCAAACGCCCGGGTCAGCAGGCAGTGACAGCTGAGGGGGGTCGTCGCCTGGTGGGGACGGACAGGACAGTTAGTGGAGACGGTCGAATGAAACAGGACACAAAGTGGGACAAGAAGTGCGTGTCAGACCTTCCCGATGGATCTGGTCCAGCTGTGCAGAGCGTCGGCCGTCTCCAAACCAAACTGATAAAGTTTCTCTGAAGTCAAATACAACTCGAAGGTGTAACGAAACCTGAGGAGGACAGACCCAGAGACAGCGTCTCCATGTGGACATCAAGTTCAACATGTCATGAGTGAATAGAGAGGGGAAGCCCCGCCCCTTCCTGTGGACCACCATGGGACCTTAGAAAATCCCCGTCACCAACACTAGCTAGCTAACTTTCTATCTTCTAAATGTTCAAACATCACCTGAGTGATTCATGGATCAATTCAAACACCATCAATAAATATTTGTCTCTCTCCGTTGACTACCGTTCATATTTTTTCTGAAACAGGAAGGGGCGGGGCTTCACCGGTCTATAAACTAGAGTGCCTACCTGTCGATGAAGCCGTTGTTGTTGTTGGAGGCGTCGGGTCGAGTGACGCCAAGACACACGATGTCTTTAACGCTGATCTGCATGCAGGGATCAGCCGAGCGGTCCGACTCGTACAGGAGCAGAGACTGATCCACCGAGCACCAGAACTTCTGGAAGTCTGACCACGAGACAAAGACACATTTGGTCATGAATAACCTTTAGTTAAGAATCACCTGGACCTGTTCCTGATAATCTGCTGCGTTCATTAATCTGGTTCTGTTTCAGTGAAACGGGTCCATTAGATTAGAACTCCTCCTCCTCCTCCTTCTCCTACCTTCTCTGGTCTTCCTGGACAGCGTCCCCCTGTGGACAGAGGTGGACTTGTAGAGGTAACCAGACTGAAGGACGGGCTGCATGATCTCATCGTAAACACCGGGGTCTGATGGGAGAACATGAAACAGGAAAAGAAAGACAAGTAAATAAAATCATAGAAACATCAGATTGATGTTAGAGTGAGTCTCCTGACTGTGGTCCTGGTCCTGGTCCTGGTCTTGGTCTAGGTTTCTGGTTCTGGTTCTGGTTCTGGTTCTTGAACTGACTCTGCACTCCTGTGCTGACTTCCTCAGTCAGTAGAATAAAAGTCAGTGAGTTTCTCTGCTAACTGAAGCGGCTGTAACACGATAAAAGCCTCCCTGCAGGAACACAGCTGATATCACCTCAGCTGACCTGGAGTCTCCCTCCTTGGTTTTCGTCCGTCTCCCTCCTTGGTTTTCGTCCGTCTCCATCTTTAGTTTTTGCAGCCAGAAGTGACACGAGAGGTTGGAGCTAAATTCAACTGAACTGATTAAGACCTTTTTAGGCGACCAAAATGTTTGATTGTTTCAATGATTGTGAATCGTTAGGTTGATGATAATAGTGCTAATAGAAACGTTTGGTGTTTTGGAGCCTAAAATACAGAGACCAGTAGAGACCAGTAGAGACCAGTAGAGCCCAGACCTGATGTAGAGACCAGTAGAGACCAGTAGAGACCAGTAGAGCCCAGACCTGATGTAGAGTACAGTAAAGAGCAGTAGAGACCAGACCTGACGGCGTGCAGCGCTCCAGCAGCTGATGATGTCGTTGGCAGCCGTTGGCGTCGTCGGCGAGGCGAGCTGACTCCGCCTCCGAGAAAATGTGAGTGACAGTTTTCAGAAGAGTCTGTTCAGAGACGGCCGTGCACAAGACCTGGTGATGAGACAGAGAGATATGGACTGAGAGACAGACAGAGAGACCAGATAAAGTCCTCTATCATGCTTTAATCATCTGACAGACTCCAGCTCAGTGTTAGAACCTGGTACTGGTCTGGAGACTATCTGGTCTGGGGTAGTGATGGGGGGTAGAAAGCTCAGTGTTAGAACCTGGTACTGGTCTTGAGGCAGACTATCTGGTCTGGGGTAGTGATTGGGGGGTAGAAAGCTCAGTGTCAGAACCTGGTAGTGGTCTGGAGACTATCTGGTCTGGGGTAGTGATGGGGGGTAGAAAGCTCAGTGTCAGAACCTGGTACTGGTCTGGAGGCAGACTATCTGGTCTGGGGTAGTGATGGGGGGTAGAAAGCTCCGGTCTGACCTTGAGTAGCTCCTCCTGGGTGCTGAATGCCGGGTGGGGGACGCGGTATCGTCCCTCTCTGTACTTCTGGGAGATGAAGTCCCTCCTCTGGTTTGGGGGGGCGTCACAGTCCAGCTCCTCCGACACCGACAGACGAGCCCCCCAGAACTCATTGGCCCGGTCGTTCCCCAACATGATGAACAGCTGGAAGAGACACAGCTGCTGAGAGACACTGAGGGGAAACTGAGGACACTAAGGAGACACTGAGGAGACACTGAGGACACTAAGGAGACATTAAAGAGACACCGAAGACATTGAGGAGACACTGGAGAGACACTGAGGAGACACTAAAGAGACACTGAAGACACTGATGGGAAACTAAGGAGACACTAACAACACTGAAGACACTGAGGAGACAGTGAAGACACTGAGGAGACACTGAAGACACTGAGGAGACACTGAAGAGACACTGAAGACACTGAGGAGACACTCAGGGGACACTGAAGACACTGAGGAGACACTGAAGAGACACTGAAGAGACACTGAAGACACTGAGGAGACACTGAGGGGACACTGAAGACACTGAGGAGACACTGAAGACATTGAGGAGACACTGAAGACACTGAGGAGACACTGAAGACACACTGAGGAGACATTGAAGACATTGACAAGACAATGAAGACACTGAGGAGACACTGAAGACATTGAAGACACTGAAGACATTGAGGAGACACTGAGGAGACACTGAGGAGACACTGAGGAGACACTGAGGAGACACTGAGGAGACACTGAAGACATTGAGGAGACACTGAGGAGACACTGAAGACACAGAGGAGACAGCTGCTGAAGCCACTGGAATAATTAACTAAATGTAACTAGAGTTCTATGAGCTCCGGCTGGTTCTGGTTCTGGTTCTGGTCTCACCTGGACGATCTCGTTGCTCCAGACGCTGGTGTCCAGTTTCAGACTCTGGACCTTGGAGACCATCGTCCCCAGACCTCTATGCTGGCCTACACACACACACACACACACAGTGAGGACAGGCTGGAGGACGCTATCTTTATTTATCACATGTTTGGACATTCATGTCCCTCACATATATATTATATTATAAGAAGAGCTGCTGAACCGTCCAATCAATGAGCTGCATGTCAGAACACGTCCTCTCTCTCCTCACAATGCAGCGTAACCAGCCCAGTGACACCTGTCACACCTGCAGGGGTTCATGTCTCCACAGGTAGACAGAAGAGTGAACCGCATGAACACACTGTGGGTTCATGTTCTGAACTCAAGTCCTGGTCTGCTGTTAAGTCCAGAACCTTTTACTGGACCAGTGTGTTTCTACAGTTCTTCCTGTTTAACAAACACTTGTTTGTCTCCCAACTGGACCTGATCTCCATCCAGCCCTCTGTGATGACCTGGACCACCGACTGATCCAGACCAGACCACCGACTGATCCGGACCAGACCAATGACTGATCCAGACCAGACCACCGACTGATCCGGACCAGACCAATGACTGATCCAGACCAGATCACCGACTGATCCGGACCAGACCACCGACTGATCTGGACCAGACCAACGACTGATCCGGACCAGATCACCGACTGATCCGGACCAGATCACCAGATAAATACAGGCTACATCCACACGAATAGGTTTTAATATTTGGGCCGTTAACGTGATAATTACACGCACAACACAAATTCATTTTAACGCCACTAATTTCTTTAACGCGTTAACATAACTTGTGATTTTTAGGTTGTAGCGACTCAGTTTTAAAGTTAGAGTGATAAATTGAAAAATGTCTGAAAAATTTTAAAAAAAATCTGAAAAAAGTCTAAAAACTGTCCGAAATTTTTTCGAAAAAGGTCTGAAAAATGACAGAAGTATGGTAGAAGAAATGTCAAAACTATTTTCAAAAAGAATCCCAAAAAAGTCTAAAAAGTGTCCGAAAAAAGTCTGAAAAAAGTCTGAAAGATTATGAAAAAGTCTTAACAATTTTACGAAATATGTCCGAAAAATGTCTGATAAGAATGTTAAATACTTGACAAATCTCCCTTTAAGGTTCATTTTGAACAGATTAAAAATGTGAGATTAATTTGTGATTGATTGTGATTAAATATTTGAATGGATTGACAGCTCTAGTATAATCTAATCTAGTCTAACCCTGGAACCTGGATCCAGGTCTCAGGTTCGGGTCCAGGTACCTGCACAGTTCTTGCAGATGACCACACACAGGTTGATGGAGGCCCAGTCCGGGTTCAGGGCCTTGCAGTCGGCACACATCCTGTTGGACCGGTTGGACCAGATCTTCTCGGCCACCTCGTAGTCCGACAGCGTCTCGGCGATGGCTTCCTGCAGCGCCTCCATCCAGTCCCGCTTCTCCCGGTCCGACTCCGCCGTGAAGCTGAGGAGGAAAGGTCACCACGGCAACGGCGTTTTAAAGACACAACGTTTTCAATGTTGACGTTAAAACAGACTGAAGGGACGTCCTGCAGGGAGTCAGCTGTTAGTCTGGCTTCATTAACACAGCTCTGAACTCTGCTACAGGACTCACATCATTCAGATCCTGTTGTTAAACGGAGACTTTGAACACACCACCAGCAGGTTAATGATGGCTCATGGTTCTGGTGACGGTGTTAGTACGAGGAGAGCAGTGATACCTGAAGGTTTTGTACGGCGTGATGAGTTCGAAGCTCTTGTGTTTTCCGTCTCTGATCGTCGCTCCTCGAGCTTCGATCACCGTGATGCCGATTCCATTATGAAAACACTGCAGACACAAAGTTCACTCGTTCATCCAGCTGGTCTAACTCTAAAACTGTTACTGAGAGTCTGAGCTGACAGACGTAGACGTCATATATCATAGATCATCTCCCTGGTTCCCTCCACCAACAGGAAGTGATCATCTCCCTGGTTCCCTCCACTAACAGGAAGTGATAAAAAAATTCGGGAAAACGTGCAAAAAAAAAAGTTTGAAAATGTCCGAAAAAAAGGATGAAAAATATATTTTTTTAAAAGTCTGAAAAATGTCATAGAAAATCGTAAAATCACCGAAAAAAAGTCTGAAAAAGTCAAAAAAATGTAAAAAAAAAAAAAAAAAATGTAAATTTTTGTTTTGTAAAATCACTGAAAAAAAGTCTGAAAAACTTCCGAAAATTTTTCAAAAAGTCTGTAAAATCTCTGAAAAAAAGTTTGAAAAATATTTTTAAAAAAGTCTGATAAAAAGTCTGCAAAATGTCCGAAAAATAAGTGTGAAAAAAGTGTGAAAAACGTCAAAACAATGTCAAAAAAATAGTAAAATTACCGAAAAAAAGTCTGAAAAAACGTCCGAAAAATGTTTGAAAAAGTAAAAAAAGTCTGAAAAACGTCCGAAAAATTTCACTAAAGCTTGTATTAACCACAGACCTTATTTTTGACATCTAACTAAAACCACATTGAATTCCAGATATGTAAAACAGGAAGGCACATCATACTGACTCATTCCTGCAGCTCTCTATTAGTGTCGGCATCTTGACAGAAGCAGAAAACAGCTCATGATCGTAGAAAACTACTGGAACTACTGAAACTACTGAAACTATTGACTTTTCACGAGAAACAGATTGCACTATTTTGAATGATTTTTTTGTTGTCAACATTGTTGTGATAATGACACATTAACGCAAATTAATTTTAACGCAACTAATTTCTTTAAGATATTAACACAACTTGTGATTTTTAGGTTGTAGAAGCTCATTTTTACAGCTGGAGGAAAAACGTGAAAAAAAAAGCTGAAAAATGTCAGAAAAAAATCAAAAAAGCTTGTGTTAACCACAGACCTTATTTCAGACATCTAACTAAAACCACATTGATTTCCAGACGAGGAAACAGGAAGTGACATCATACTGACTCATTCCTGCAGCTCTCTATTCGTGTCGGCATCTTGACAGAAGCAGAAAACAGCTCATGATTGTAGAAAACTACTGAAAGAACTCTTTTGAATGATTTTCTTGATAAGATGGACGTGTTATCGGTGTCACCTGTTCTCACCTGTTCACTCTTGTAGATCCAGATCTGCTCCGTGTTGATGGCGGCGTACACTTTGGACTTGGTCCCCTTCAGCTCCAGGGCGCCGTGTCTCTGACAGTGAGACCCGGGACCGAAGTGGCGCCGACCGAACACCAGCTGATCTCTGACGTGTTCCTGCAGCGTGGCGACCCAGCGCCGCCTCAGCACTGACGGACAGACAGACATCAGCTTTAAGGACTCATCAACTATCATCAAACCTTCTGTTTTATTATTATTTATTATTATTATTATTATTATTATCTATTATTAATAAAGAAAAACATGTTGATCTGACGTCGGATCAGATTACTCAGTACAGTCAGAACCCCCGCTGCTGTAGATGATACTGATGATCAGCTCCAGTTCTGTCTCTGAAACACACCTGAATACCTTCTGTTACTTCCTGTCTCACCCCGCAGAAATAAAACCCTCCTCTGTTGTCTGTAGAGAGCTGGTTCTGAATGCAGCAGGTTAGTTAGTGGGTCAGTCTTTGTCTGTCCTGTCACATAACCCGCTGAGACTACACTCTGTTTGTGTCCTCTTGTCTCTGAGACAACGCTGGACGACAAAGGAAGTCAAGTTTCACTCTCAGCGTTATAATAAAATAACAATATCTGAGGATCAGAGGTGAGAAGCTGTCCCCACGTTGAACTATAATAAATATAAACATGTGTGTTTTCTTGATCTACCTTCACTATCCGTCCTGAAGACAAAGATCCGGTGACTCGTCACCACTTCAAACTTGTTGTCTTTGGCTGGGCGGGACATCTGGATGGCAGCTATTGGGACGACTCCTTTAGGGTAGACGTCCTGAAACACACAGCAGGTGAGACGATGTGATCCAGACTAGAGAGGTGGTTCACTGAAACTGAGGAGGACTTCAGAGACCACTATGTGGACTCGTCGTTTCATCTAAACGTTCAGCAGCATCGTCAGACGGTGAAGACGTTTATCAACGTTAGTTAAAGGGACGGCTGAGTTCCTGGTTAGTTCAGGTCCTCTCTCGTTAACATATTTCATATTTTGTTCCTCCTTCCTACCTTCTCACTGCCGAAGTACATCAGGTTTTTGCCGTCAAACTTCACGTAGCGCTTCTGGAAAACATAGTTCCTGAAAAATATAAAAACACGTCACGTCCAGACACAGTCACACGATCACCTCTATAACAAAAACACAAAGATACAAAGATACAAATGCATGAAGACACAAATATACTAAAAGGTACAAAGATGCAAAGCCACAGAGACACAAAGATACAATGATACAAAGACACAAAAACAAAGAGACACAAAGATACAAAGACACAACGATACAAAGACACAAAGATACAAGCACACTAAAATATACAAAGACAGATACACAAAGATACAATGATACAAAGACACAAAAACAAAGAGACACAAAGATACAAAGACACAACAATACAAAGACACAAAGATACAAGCACACTAAAATATACAAAGACAGATACACAAAGATACAATGATACAAAGACACAAGAACAAAGAGATACAAAGACACAAATACACAGAGACAAAAAGATACAAATACACAGAGACACAAAAAATATACAAAGACAGAGACGCAAAGATATAAAGACACAAACACAGATACAAGGGTACACAAAGACACAGAGACAAAGAGACAAAGATAGAAAGATACAGAGACACAAACAATACCAAGAAGAACTTTGTTGGTTTAAAGAGAAATAGGAGGAAAAGACAAACACACACCGAGTGGAGGATGAAGAAGAAGAAGAGGAGGAAGAGGAGGAGGAGGAGGAGGAGAGGAAGGTGACGAGGCAGAGGCAGCTCCTCAGGAGGGAGGAGACACAAGGAGGAGCAGTGAGGAGGAGACGCAGCACAGCAGCCAGCGCTGACCTCTGACCCCTGACAAACATACACAGGACAGAACAGAAGGGAAGGGGTGTGTGATTCGGCTGCTGTGATTGGTCAGGTGAGAACATGGGAGGAGCTCCAACATCTTTCATCCTCGTCTGTGGACTAGTGATGTCACGGCGAGGACATTTTCTCCCACCGGTCCATAAACTCATCACAACACCGTGTTACCGATCACACCGGACATTTTATAAGAAGAGATGATACTGAATATCTGTCGGGTGGCCTCTCCGGTCGTGGTTCCACTTATGCCGCTGCGCCGTGCACACCGGCTGTGACGGGTCCGTCCACGAGGCGATTGCCTCATTAACATTATGGCGTTGGGTTTAAATCTGAAATTTTGCCAAATAGGCGCTTTTTCTTTTGACGCGCCGCCACGCTACCAGAATGCATTGCACGGCTGCTTACAGAGACAATTACATGAACAACAGACGTTAACAGTGACCCTCCCGCACCGCCATACAACCTCGCCACAGCGCCTGAATCAAACGCACCCCTGTGGAGACAGCTTATCCAGCCAGCCGCTGATGATGGGCGGGGCTCTCTCGGTCAGGGAGGTGTAGCTGGCGTAGGGGGAGATGGTCAGGTCCTCGTCGGCCTCGGAGGGGAAGGTGTGGGTGGGCAGCGAGAGGTAGCGGACGGGCGGGGGAGGCTCTCCGACGGTGCTGTAACCCTGAGAGTCTCCGGAGTGAAGAGCCTGAGACAAACGCCTCGTCCACGACAACTTCTGAAATCTGAAGTACAATACGACATTATTTAACTGCTTCCTGTAAACTCTTTTATTTTGAAATCTGTGGACAGATCATTTACTTTTGTAATCAGCAGATAAAAAATAACTGCTCATCATTTTGTCCCTAAAATGTGGTCTAACCATTTTAACCATGACGACGTCATACTAGCTGGTCATGAATAAGGTTAAATAACGCTCCAAACGAAATTTTGTCGAGGGAAAAACTGTCATGTCCATTTTCAAAGGGGTCCCTTGACCTCTGACCTCCAGATATGTGGGTTGTTGTCCAAAACAATGTCCAAAAAATGTCTGACAAAGAAGTCGGAAAAATGTCCCTAAGAAATTCTGAAAATGTCCAAAAAAAGTCAGAAAATTAAAAAATAAATAAATAAATAAATCTGAAAAAAATCTGAAAAATTTCCCCAAATAATTCTGAATGTACAAAAAAAATCTGAAAAATTTCCCCAAATAATTCTGAATGTACAAAAAAAATCTGAAAAATTTCTGAAAAAATGTCTGCAAAAAAGTCAGAAAATTTAAAAATAAATAAATCAGAAAAAATTCAGAAAAATTTCCCCAAATAATTCTGAAAAATGTAAAAAAAAAAAAAAAAACAGTCAGAAACGTCAGATCCTGGTATCATATGAAACTATAGATCCTGATGAATCCATCAGTACCAACCATGTCATACTAGCTAGTCATGAATGAGGTTAAATAACGCTCCAATCTAAATTTTGTCGAGGAAAAACGGTCAAGTCAGCACACTGACACACTGACAGCTGTTGTTGCCTGTTGGGCTGCAGTTTGACATGTTATGATTGGAGCATATTGTTTTATGCTAAATGCAGTACCTGTGAGGGTTTCTGGATCAATATCTGTCATTGTTTTGTGTTGATAATTGATTTATAATTATGAATATAAACATACATTTGCATAAAGCAGCATATTTGTCCACTCCCATGTTGATAAGAGGATTAAACACTTGACTAATCTCCCTTTAAGGTTCATTTAGAACAGATAAAAAAGGTGATTCATTTGTGATTAATCAGGATTAACTACTTTAATCGATTGACAGCCCTATTAAAAACTAAACTTACCCATGATCCTCTGCATGTTTGTCCTCCCACCTCCTCGTCTCTCTTTCCTACAGGATTAAATATTAAAAGAGCACATTTCTATCATCACAGACTGGAGATGTTACTTAATTATTATTATTATTATTATAAATTGAATCCCAACATGCATTCAGGAGCTGATCTTTATCGACCTAACAACGTCTTAGTGAGGAGGAAAATGGAGGAGAGTTGAGTATCATTCTGTCTCACCTCACTGATGTTAGGATTTCTTCTGGTTTGGAAAACAGTCTCACAGTACGGGCTGATCTCCTCCTCGGGGTCGTCTGTTGAAGCTGTGGAACACAAAGAGTTAACTGTAGCATGGATGGTACATCAGGTTCTATAAGACCAGGATCCAGATTTAACTGGTTTTACTGTGAACATGCATCGTGTTTCCATCAGCAGTCAGTCTGTTCTCACCTCTGGCTGATCCTGAAGAGTTGTTACTTAAAGTGCTGCCGCTGAAAACACACAGACAAATAAACGTTCAATAATCAACTTAAAGACTCACTAAAGTAGTTTGTATCTGTGCAGGTGGAGGTATCCTGACTTCTAGTCCTCAGTGTGGGCTAACTATGAAATAAATAGTATTTATTTATTTTTGCATTTATTTTTCTATTTATTTAAGATCACACAGGTTGAGTGACAGCCCCCTCATTTGCATAATGAGGCAGAAAGGTATAAAGAAATGAATACAGAAATAAATAAGTTTGGGGAAATAAATAAGAGGTGAAATGCAAAGGGAAAATCAGGCAAAAATAAATACATAAATACATAAATAAATAAATAAATAAATACACACATTTAAAAATAAATATAAAATATATATGTATATTTTAAATGCATAAATAAATAAATAATATATTTTAAAATAAATAACTAAAAAATAAATGCAAAAATGAATAAATATATTTTAAAAATAGTAAAAATTAATACATAAACAAATAAAAGGGAAAATTACACAGAAAACTAAATAAATAAGGGAATTAATACAAAGAGAAATAGATAAAGAAACAAATAATAAAAAAAAATCAATTATGTCACATTTTATCAATTCATTAATTAAAGGCTACATTTATTTTTTTATAATATTTTTGCTGCATTTAATGACATATTTATTTAATTACTGAGTTATTCATTTATTTTTGGTCAAACCTGGGAACATCTTAGGATCCTGATGAACGCCACAGACATGACAATAAAGTTCTTCTTAATACTTCAACAGAACCAGAACCAGAAGGTTGGTCCATCATAAAGTGGGTACGGTGATAACATGGATGTATTCTGAGCTCAGCACGTGTAAAGAAGCGGTCTAGAGACGCGTCTGGATGGCGACCCACCTGTTCCTCTCGGGCTTCCTGTCAGGTGTTAGTCTGGGCGGCGTCGGAGGAGCTGACGGCTGGCTGCAGTGACTCCTCCCTCCACCGGGGGCAGTAGAACCAGATAGAGTCCCCCAGTAGATCTCATTAGAGACCATCTCCATCCCAGCGGACCCAGAGAGCCTGCTGTGGTCAAGACCACCCGGACAGGAAGTCACAGGAAGTGTCTGGTCCTGCTCTGTCCGTACAGGTGAAGAAGAAGAGGAAGAAGGCGGGGACCCCTGGAACGTGGCAGGGGGGACCCCGCGGTTCAGCCTCGGAGGAACGGGAGGTAACCCTGGTGACCCTCCGGTGTCGGACAGAGACGAGCTACGACTGGCCCTCCTCCTCTCCGTCTGGTTCGCTCTGCGGCCGGGCGTGGTCGACCTGTCGGCGAGGTCAGAGGTCAACCTGTCTTCAGGTGTCAGACCCTCTAACACGGTGAAACAGATGGACTCCTGGGAGAGCCTCCTGGGCGGGGGCGGAGCAGGCTCCGGCGTTGGACAGAAGTGGACGGGCGCTGTCCTGCGGCGGTTGAAGACGGTTCTGGGTTTGGGGACCGGCTTCACCACGGGTCTGCTGCTGTCAGAGCCGGTCAGCATGGCGCCGAGGTTCGGAGCAGAGCTGTTCCTGAACGCCTCGAAGTTAACGGGTCCCGATGACTGGCGGGACGATGCGGCGCCGTGACCTCGCTCTGACGAGGGGATGTCCGTCACAGACTGACAGCGGTCACGCGGGAGATCGGTTCTCTGATTGGCTCTCTGACTCTCCGTCCTCTGAATGTGACCGACCAATCGTAGGATCCTCTTCCTGTGTCCCGTGGCGGCGATACCCAGGCTCACCAAGGCGTCGTTGTCCAGGTGTGTGAAGTCTCCAGCCAATAGGAGGCCGGCTCGACGGAAGGTGTCCAGGTACCTGCAGGGAAGAAACATCATTACACTTACAGTAGCAGCAGACCAGAGATCAGCCTTAACTTCTCAACATGAAGTCAATGTTGATGCACGTTGTCATGGCGATAGAATAACGACATCATCAGCGTTTAGATTGGCTGTTCTGTCTGTCACCTCGATAAACAGCCTTTAGTTAATATGTATTTAATATTAAATCATCAACCTCTGACCTCTCCAGATGGATCGCTGACAGAAGCGTCTCAACCGGAGTGTTTCCATCCGGCGACGCCATGACGACCAACATGGGGTCTGGATGTTACTCGGTCTCCTCCGCATTCAGGAAACACCACGGCCATCGCTGACCTATAGCAGGGACAGACAGCAGCTGTCCATCTGGAGACAAGAGGACAAGAAGACAACGGTTAAACCACCAACAGCTTCACTATCTGACTGTGTAAACTCCAGGTTGATCTGCTGCAGAGGAGCTGCTGTTTTTATTGCTCTGAGATCTGAGATGGCATCACTGTGACCTTTGACCCCCACAGGTCACGACCGCCCCACAGCTCAAACCACAGAGACAGAACAAAACATGATGTCAGCGGGCGCACACAGCCGCAGGATTGTTCCTCAGCGTCTGCAGCAGGACGACCTTTGACCTCCGGACAGACAGCCTGGAGGTTACAGAGAATCAGACAGAGAGGCATACACACACACACACACACACACACACACACACACACACACACACACACACACACTGTCACGTGTCATGTGACCGCGTCGAGTGGAGAGTTTCTAGTGAGGATTATTTATAGAAATGTTGAACAATGAGAGAATCATCAGGAAAATATCAACATGTTATAATGATGATCTGAAGCTGAGAGTCAGAGAGACGACCTTCTTCTTCTTTAATAAAATAATCAGGACAGGAAGTGACACGCCTTCTTCCTCTCACTGCCTCAGGCCGTCATCTCCTGCTTTAATAATAATAATAATAATAGATTAGGTTTATACTGCGCTATTCAGAGTCCTCAGAGATGCTTTAACATCCTGTAAAATAAAATAAAAACAACTAAGTTTAATCAACATTTATAAATATTTTTTCTTTATCTCGTGTATTTTAACACACAGAGAGAGACGGACAGGAAACAGGGAGTTCCTGAGGGTGTGTGTGTGTGTGTGTGTGTGTGTGTGTGTGTGTGTGACCTTGTGTATTTCCTGTAAATGTTGGAATGTGTTACGTTCTTCCTCCTCTGGTTGTTCAGTGGAGCCTCACTTTATATTAAACATTCAAACTGCTGTTTGTTGGAGAGAATTTAATATTAATGAAAAATAAGTGAGTGCTTGGCGTCGGGGTCTCTCGTCGCCCTGAAGGGGATTCTTTCACTACAATTACCCGCTATCTGCACATTATCCCGCTGATTACACGGCTACTTACTGAGGATGCACCGATACCCAATACCAGTATCGGGTATCGGGTCTGATATTGTGCTAACGTACTCGTACTCGCAAAACGGCTCCGATACCACTTTGCAGCAGCGTGACGTTAACCACTCGTCAGCATCTTTCGGGTCCTATCGCACGTGCTCACGCTTCACCTCCCCGACGATGCGGGCGAGACGGGCTGGTGGTGCGCCTGACCCCGCGGGGCCTGGATCCCACCTCAGCCGGCGCGCGCCGGCCCTCACTTTCATTGAGCCACAGGGTTTTGCCTGCATCCGCCGCCTCGTATGCGGGATTCCCCAGCCTGCCATGTGTCGCTCACACCCTCCAGCTGGCTGTTAACGAGGGGCTTTTGGCACAGAGAAGTACTCGTACCGGTACTCGGTATCGGAGAGTACCCAGATGTAAGTACTTGTACTCGCTCTGAAAAAAAACGGTATCGCTGCATCCCTACTACTTACTGAAGAAATCAATAATTTGACACAGAAACGATCCGGCATCAGAGCTGCGCCCATAGCTACGGTCTGTTATAGAGAAAGTACAGACCGCAGAACGCCGTGATTGACCAATCAGAATCGAGTATTCAACACAGCCATGAAATAAATAATGAATATACATGTATAATTAATATCATTATATTAAAGGTCCCATATCGTGCTCGTTTTCAGGTTCATACTTGTATTTTGTGTTTCTGCTAGAACATGTTTACATGCTGTAATGTTACATACTGAATGAAATGAATACGCCTGTGTTTACCCTCTCGCTCCGTTTTAGTGCATTTCAAGGGAATTGCAACGGAATTGTGTTGCTAGGCAACAGTTTAGGTCCATGTTTACTTCCTGTTAGCTGATGTTACTTCCTGTTTGTGCCTTCACAATAAGAGCACTACTATGATTGCTGGTGACAGGTTGACGGTGGTCTGAGAGAGAAGACGAGATTGAAAACTGTCTCAACTATTAAAACACAAACAAAGAGACGAGTCAGAACGAAACTAGAAGAGTAAAAATAACCTCTGGACACACGCACTCTGACGAAGGAGGAACAGGAAGTGAGTCACAGCAGCTTCCTCCTGTCGACCTGTTTCCTCCTCCAGGAGGACCAGACACCCAGACCTCCTCCAGGAGGACCCTCCACCACCCAGACCTCCTCCAGGAGGACCCACCACCCAGACCTCCTCCAGGAGGACCCACCACCCAGACCTCCTCTGTGAATGATGATGTATTGATGAAAACAGAATAAATGATTTTATTATAGAAGATGTATTTAACATGAAACAGATGTCATGAAGCTGAACACTCCCTGTTTCCTCTGGTCCACTTCTCCCCAAACACCAACACACCCTTTCCTCTCCTCCTCCATCCCTCCATCTGTCCTTCCTTCCTCCCTCCACACCCTCATCATCATCATTAAAAACAGGTATCTGAACAGTCGTAGTGATCGTCTCGTTGTTGCTCCACAAATGATCATTTTCCTTCAGAGTGACTTCACTCCGTTAACGACCAGCAGCTCATTCTGGAGCTTTCTGCTGCTGCAGGTGGACTGACTGAGTTCACTTCAGACCTGCAGACCTGCAGACCTCCAGACCTGCAGACCTCCAGAGCTGCAGACCTCCAGACCTGCAGACCTCCTTGACCTCCAGAGCTGCAGACCTGCAGACCTCCAGAGCTGCAGACCTGCAGACCTGCAGAGCTGCAGACCTCCAGACCTGCAGAGCTGCAGACCTCCAGACCTGCAGAGCTGACAATCAAAGTGAACGTGCCTCCCAAACAAAGATGTCTGTGACTCAACAACCAGAGGGAGGAAGACGGAGGAAGAGAGGAAGAGAGTGACCTTCAGTCTTCACCTCCACCGAGGAGGGAGAGATGACAACCAGGAAGTGAGAGAGGAATAAAAGAGAGAGAGCAGCAGCACCAGAAGGAAAGAACAGAGAGAGAGAGAGTAAAGGAGAGGGTGGGCGAGAGAGGCAGTATAATAACAGAGAGTCTCTATTGTGACCAACAGAAGGCTGATTGTTCCAGAGCTGTGACTGGAGCCACAAACTGGGAACTCTGGGTAACACCAAGAACACACCGAGAACACACCGAGAACACACTGGGAACACACTGAGAACTCTGGGTAACACCGTGAACGCACCGAGAACACACTGAGAACTCTGGGTAACACCGAGAACACACCGAGAACACACCGAGAACACACTGAGAACTCTGGGTAACACCGAGAACGCACCAAGAACACACTGAGAACTCTGGGTAACACTAAGAACACATCGAAAACGCACCGAGAACTCTGGGTAACACCGTGAACGCACCGAGAACACACTGAGAACTCTGGGTAACACCGAGAACGCACCGAGAACGCACCAAGAACACACTGAGAACTCTGGGTAACACCGAGAACGCACCGAGAACACACCAAGAACACACTGAGAACTCTGGGTAACACTAAGAACACATCGAAAACACACCGAGAACTCTGGGTTGCACTGAGCGCTAACGCTCTACGATAGCCGCCTGTGTGTTCACTGGGACGCTAACCGGGGCCGGACGCTCTACGTTACGCTCTCACAGGTTGTTTATTGATACGATACGATACAACTTTATCGTCAGTTTGCACTGAAATTCATTTTGCATCCATAGGCAGCTCAGTTTGGGTTGGTTTTGGGTCCGGGCCGGCAGAGACGAGGGACTCGTGTTTTCGTTTCGTCCTCCCCGGCGACGGGGCAAAGCTTCACCAGGAGAGCGCGTGGCGGCTCCAGGAGACAGAGCTTCACTTAGCAGTTAGCTCAAATTCAGCCAGGAGCCCATCTCCCAGAGTTGCTCATGGCGGCGGGGAGGACGGCGAGGGCGAGAGTCGTTTTCTAGTGGAGCTGAGCTGCTGATGACATCATAGCTCTTTGTTTCTGGGAGTTCGTGAAGAGGAAGAAGAGATGTTGGTCTGACTTCCTGTTTCTGTTCTAGGAAAACACACACACACACCCTCTCCATCCTGTGTGTGTGTATGAGTGTGTGTGTGTGTGTGTGTGGTGTAACTGCTGTTGTAATCAGCTGATGTTGTTAAACTGTAAATGATGTAAACACGTTTCTGTTGGACAGTAAAACAGCATGAACACATGAACACAACAATCCATCAATCAATCAACTAACCACTACATAATAGTGAAACAGGTTCTTCTTCTGTGCTCAGTTCACACAAAGGAAGCAGAGGAACAGAGAGCTGATAGTTCTGGTCTGGAGCAGCCGGTGTGGTGATAGTTAATGTGACCCAGCAGGATGATGTCAGTGTCCTAAACGGCTAAATGATGCTGGTGACAGCGACTAACGTGGCTAGTTAACGTTAGCTTGAGTGGGAGGCTGCTGCAGTAATTCAGTCATACATTAATGTCGTAAATATTGGAAGTATATATTGGACAAATATATTGTGACAAAGATATTATTAAAAGATTATAGATTAAATATTAGTATAAATAAATCATTTAAATAAATTATTATATATATCATCACAAAGATATCATCCTAAATATATTATCCTTAATAATCATTATGGATATTATTATAAAGGTATTTTTAAAATAAATTATTATTATTATTATTATATTATGGAGAAATTATTATATAAATAAGAATAAAAATATGATTATAAAGAAATTATTAAAATAAACTATATATATCATCACAGAGATATCATCCTAAATACATTATCATAAAAATATAATAAAAAATAAATTACTATAGATATTAATATAAATGTATTAATAAAATAAATTATTACAGATATTATAAATACATTATTGTAGATATTAGTATAGATATAAATTATTATAAATATTATAAAGACAGTATAAAGGTATTATTAAAATAAATTATTATAGATATTATAAATTAATTATTGTATATATTAATTATAAAAGATATTATAGACAGTATAAATGTATTATAGATATAAATTATTTTAGATATTATAAAGACAGTATGAAATTGTTATTAAAATACATTATTATAATATTATAAATTAATGATTGTGTATATTATTATAGATATAAATTAATATAGATATTATAAATGAATTATTGTAGATATTTTTACAGATATAAATTATTATAAATATTATAAAGACAGTATAAAGTTATTATAGATATAAATTATTATATCTATTATAAAGACAGTATAAAGGTATGATAGATATTCATTAATATAAATATTATAGAGACAGTATAAAGGTATTATTGATATTAATTATTGCAAATATTATAGAGACAGAATAAAGGTATTATTAAAATAAATTATTATAAATATTATAAATTAATTATTATAGATATTAATATAAATATTATTGAGACAGTATAAAGGTATTATAGATATTAAATAATATAGATATTGTAAAGACAGTATAAAGGTATTATAGATATTAAATAATATAGATATTATAAAGACAGTATAACGGTATTATTATAGATATAAATTATTATAAATCTATTATTATAGATATTAATCAATATAAATATTGAGGAGACAGTATAAAGGTGTTAAACTGGAGTTGTTCTCTGTTTCTGAATAATTCATGTTTTACATCAAAGACTCTTCTGTCTCCAGTTTGCGCCTAAAACTTCCTCTCTGCGTCACAAAAACCCAAAACCAGAGACCCAGAGAACCAGAACCAGGACTCTGCTGGGACCAGAACCAGGACTCTGCTGGAGGACAGACAGCAGGAAGACCTGTTTCCTGCAGGACTCTGACTGAACATCAACTCTGAGACCAAAACACTTGAAGAGACTCACCTCTGATCCGCTCCGGGTTCTGATTCTGGTTCTGGTCTCTGTCCTGGTCTCTGTCCTGGTCCAGGTCCTAGTCTCTGTGCTGGTCCAGGTCCTGGTCTCTGGTCTGGTCCGGGTGCTGGTCTGTGCTGGTTCTGGCCCGGTATCAGACCCAGTAGAGTCTCAGTCAGAGAGGAGTGATCTGAACTCTGAGAGGAGACGCTCCGTTCTGCTCTGAGTGACGTCACGTTACACACAATCACTACTGATAACGCTTCCGGCCCAGAGCTTCAAAATAAAAGTCAGGGTAGCATAAACTGCTTCCGCTTTGTCCCTCCCGAATAAAATCCAGTTACTTTAGATAACCTACAATCAAATCAGTCATATATAGAAAATAATATAATACAATATAATGAACTAATGCATAATCAATATCAGTACATATTTAAGGTAAAAAATAAATATAAAAATATACCTGTATGTGAAATAATAATCTATCAATTTAATGCAATAATATTAAAAAATAATCCGAAAATAAAGAGAATACAACATATAGATTAAAAATCAATAATAATAAAAAATAAAATAAGACATTATAATAATAAAAACATTGTTAAGTTAACAATCAATAACATAAATGCATATTTTAATTAAATAATAAAGTCTGTTCCAGTAAAATCAATGATCAGAGCTACAGAATAATGAAATATAATTAAATCATAAATGACACACTAACAAATATGAACAATAATAGTTATTGTTATACTAATAGATCAGTTTTTAATACCTTCTGAACATATGTCTGATGTTTTGTGGTTATTTTTAACAGTTTGTTATTTATTTTTATTTTTAAGTGTCTGTATTGTAGGTGCCGTGTCCTGTAGTTCCTGTGTTCTGTCCTCTGATTGGATAATTGAAACAGGTTCAGCCATGTTGAGATCAAGATAAAACCTCCTGATGAAACATGTTCAAACTGATTCCAACTGGTCCAACTGTTTAATCCGTAATATGTAATCTGTAATTTGTATTATGTTATCTGTAATCTGCAATCTGTAATGTGTAATCCTGTTATATGTAATCCTGTAATATTTAATCTGTAATCCTGTTATCTGTAATCTGCAATCTCTAGTGTGTAATCCTGTAATTTATAATCCTGTAATCTGTAATCCTGTAATATGTAATTCTGTAATCTGTAATCTGTAATCCTGTCATATGTAATCTGTAATTCTGTAATCTGTAATCCTGTCATATGTAATCTGTAATTCTGTAATCTGTAATCCTGTAATATGTAATATGTAATTCTGTAATCCTGTAATATGTAATTCTGTAATCTGTAATTCTTTAATCTGAAATCCTGTAATCTGTAATCAGTTATTCTGTAATATAATTCAGGTTCTTCTTCTTCTCTTCCTTGAGACTGTCCACCAGATTCATCCAGACAGGAGGAGGTGACACCTTTAACCCACTTGTTCAGGTAACCATGGTGACAGTATTATGGTCTGTATACTGTACATGGACATCCAGCAGGAGTACTACTGGTACTGCTCCTCCATGTTGTACTAGTACCTGAGAGGACAGGAAGTGGCTGTGGCGTCCTGTCCTCGGGGAGCAGTAGAAGAAGCAGGAGCCGTTTCCTCCTCGCAGGCCAAACAACAATCACAGCGACGCAGACAGGAAACGGGAAGTGGCTGAGACAATACAGCTGCATTCTTCAGGCACCACAGAAGAAGGAAACATGAAGTTTCCTCCTCGACTGCAGGAAGAACAAACTGCCTCAGCAGGAAGTCAGAGAGACGACCTCACAATCTCATTTCACTTTATTAGAACTCAGTGTTCGTCTTCTTCGTCGTCTTCTTCTTTCAAGATTTCTGCTCTTACTGACTCTCTCTGTTGATTCAGAGGAAACACAAGTCCAATGTTAGTTTAGTTTAGTTTAGATGGACGTCCCAGTAGCATTAGAATAATTTAGACCATTTCAAGCCCAGAAGTGTCAAAGAAACGGTTAAAGGTTGAAAACAGAGCAGCAGTCCGTCCACAAACTCTAGTATAACGTTATATAACGTTTTTAAAAGGATCCTGATTAAACTGGTGTCAATGAGAAACAGTGAACAGAGACACAGGACTGATCATGTTGATTGATTAGGAACTATATAAGAGTTGATCACCACACACACTTGGATCAACAGGTGATCTCAATTAACCTCCAATCATCTCAGCAGTCTGCTACAGGAGGTGAGAAAGAGAAATAACAGCAGAATGAGGGACTGTTACAGCTTTAAATACTCTACACTAGACTCACGTATCTCTAAACTGAGACGATGAGGCTTTTAAACACTTTATTGATTCACTTTATTATCACCACATTTCATGAGGCATCTTCACTTTAAAACCTGTTAATCAATAATATTTATCAGATGAGTTTTAGAGGACAGACTGTAGATTATTAACATGAAGGTGGTTCATTAAGTAAAAATCAGCAGAAGAAGTGAGGAGGTTTCAGGCTGTACGGTGAAGGTATCTGTCCACTGGGGGGCGCTGCAGACTGTCTCTGACCTGATCTCCTCTCTATTAACACAGTCAGTCTATAGACTGTCTCAGACCTGACCTCTCTATTAACACAGTCAGTCTATAGACTGTCTCTGACCTGATCTCTCTATTAACACAGTCAGTCTATAGACTGTCTCAGACCTGACCTCTCTATTAACACAGTCAGTCTATAGACTGTCTCTGACCTGATCTCTCTATTAACAGTCAGTCTATAGACTGTCTCAGACCTGACCTCTCTATTAACACAGTCAGTCTATAGACTGTCTCAGACCTGACCTCTCTATTAACACAGTCAGTCTATAGACTGTCTCTGACCTGATCTCTCTATTAACACAGTCAGTCTATAGACTGTCTCTGACCTGACCTCTCTATTAACACAGTCAGTCTATAGACTGTCTCTGACCTGACCTCTCTATTAACACAGTCAGTCTATAGACTGTCTCTGACCTGACCTCTCTATTAACACAGTCAGTCTATAGACTGTCTCTGACCTGACCTCTCTATTAACACAGTCAGTCTATAGACTGTCTCTGACCTGACCTCTCTATTAACACAGTCAGTCTATAGACTGTCTCTGACCTGATCTCTCTATTAACACAGTCAGTCTATAGACTGTCTCTGACCTGACCTCTCTATTAACACAGTCAGTCTATAGACTGTCTCTGACCTGATCTCTCTATTAGCACAGTCAGTCAGTCTATAGACTCTAAACACAGCAGACATGTTGACCTGTCTGAGCAGGAAAATCACAGGTTGAATTAATATCATTAATGACAGCTGCATCCCATTTAGAGGAGCCAGTTCCAGGCTGTGGTACTGACTGACATGGCTGACTGGGACACTTACTGGGACACTTACTGAGACACTTACTGGGACACTTACTGGGACACTTACTGGGACACAGCCATCGTTAATGGGATTATTTACACCTGTGATTCTCCTGCTTTGTTGAGTCAAAATATGTGCTGGAAAAAAGCAAACTTTCTGACATGAGGAAAAAAGATGATTTTCTGATATAAAATCTCAAACCTTTAATCTGACGTTCAACCGAAGCCGTTTATCATGCTGTGTTTAATAAATATGAGTTCAGAGAGAGAACTGGACTGAAACTGTTTAATAGAAGAAGAATAAAAACTAAACTAACTAACTAACTAAACTGGCTTAAAAGAAAAACCCTCCTTTTATATTTTTAAAGATACTGATTTTAAAACATATTTAATGATGATTGAAAACTTAAAACTCAAAAATTCTAAAAAACTATTAGATTATTAAGACATTTCAGATTTATTCCAGTTGTTAAACAGACCCCCATTGGTTTTTTGTTTGTTTTATTTTGTTTTTTGTTTTTCATTCATATTTTCCTTTCCTTACATTTTATTTGTTTTATAATTAATTTAATTTTTATATTATTTAATATAATATAATATGTATATATATATATATATATATATATATACATAGAAATGGTGACGGCCAAAAACATGTGTTATACCCCAGAAGATATGACGCGTTGATGACGCGTGACCCAGCCTCCTCTCTATTGGCCTTGCATAAACCAAGATGGAGACGGCTAAAACCAAGATGGAGACAACCAAAAACCAAGATGGAGACAACCAAAAACCAAGATGGAGACAACCAAAAACCAAGATGGAGACGGCCAAAAACCAAGATGGAGACGGCCAAAAACCAAGATGGAGACGGCTAAAACCAAGATGGAGACAACCAAAAACCAAGATGGAGACAACCAAAAACCAAGATGGAGACAACCAAAAACCAAGATGGAGACGGCCAAAAACCAAGATGGAGACGGCTAAAACCAAGATGGAGACAACCAAAAACCAAGATGGAGACAACCAAAAACCAAGATGGAGACAACCAAAAACCAAGATGGAGACAACCAAAAACCAAGATGGAGATGGCCAAAAACCAAGATGGAGACAACCAAAAACCAAGATGGTGACGGCTAAAACCAAGATGGAGACAACCAAAAACCAAGATGGAGACGGCCAAAAACCAAGATGGAGACAACCAAAAACCAAGATGGTGACGGCTAAAACCAAGACGGAGACAACCAAAAACCAAGATGGAGACGGCTAAAACCAAGACGGAGACAACCAAAAACCAAGATGGAGACGGCCAAAAACCAAGATGGAGACGGCCAAAAACCAAGATGGAGACAACCAAAAACCAAGATGGAGACGGCCAAAAACCAAGATGGAGACGGCTAAAACCAAGATGGAGACAACCAAAAACCAAGATGGAGACAACCAAAAACCAAGATGGAGACAACCAAAAACCAAGATGGAGACAACCAAAAACCAAGATGGAGACGGCCAAAAACCAAGATGGAGACGGCTAAAACCAAGATGGAGACAACCAAAAACCAAGATGGAGACAACCAAAAACCAAGATGGAGACAACCAAAAACCAAGATGGAGACAACCAAAAACCAAGATGGAGACGGCCAAAAACCAAGATGGAGACAACCAAAAACCAAGATGGTGACGGCTAAAACCAAGATGGAGACAACCAAAAACCAAGATGGAGACGGCCAAAAACCAAGATGGAGACAACCAAAAACCAAGATGGTGACGGCTAAAACCAAGACGGAGACAACCAAAAACCAAGATGGAGACGGCTAAAACCAAGACGGAGACAACCAAAAACCAAGATGGAGACGGCCAAAAACCAAGATGGAGACAACCAAAAACCAAGATGGAGACAACCAAAAACCAAGATGGTGACGGCTAAAACCAAGATGGAGACAACCAAAAACCAAGATGGAGACGGCCAAAAACCAAGATGGTGACGGCCAAAAACCAAAAAGCTTGGACCAAAATGTGAATGTTGAGATCTGAATCTTCGAGGAACACTACTGGGAAGATACAGGATGATATAAAATCCTCCAAACCCTCAAAAACGAATGGACCGGGCCTTTAACTGCAGCCACCGTTAACCTGAGCAGAACAGACTGTAATCATGACCACATCGTTGGCTCACCTGAACCAGGTGTGTTTATTGTCTAATCTGGAATAATAATCTTGTTAGACATGAACAGACTGTGAAAGAACAGAGTGATGAAAGAAGAACAAACGTATGTGCAGATAAAAACAGTCAGAATCCTGCTGAAGTCTGGTCCGGCTCAAACAAACAAAGCATCAAACAGGAAGTGAGTCCGTTTAGGTCTCCTCGTCGTCGCTGTGGTGCGTCTTGTCCTCGCTCAGGCCGCTCTCGTCGATGTTCTCCAGAGAATCAGCTCGCTGCACCGTCAGATCCGCCGCACTGATGCACGGCAGCGTGTTCTGCTCCGGGAACATCCACGGCTTCAGGGTCGGGTTGTGCTTCCTCTTCCAGTCCGGGTACTTCAGAGACGCCTTGTAGATCTTCCTCATGGCCTGAGAGGACAGAGACGCGGTGAAGACAGACGTGAGGAGGAGACGGACAGACAAGGTTTATATTTATCTCATGTTTACAGAAGAAGAGTTTTACCTTTGGAGCCACAAACTGAGAGACTCTGTTCACCACCCACTTTGGTAACGAACCTGCAGACAGAGAGGACGACACGGGACGTTACTGAGTGTCTTTGTGAGGACAAACATGTCTGCCTTTGTGAGGACAAACATGTCTGTTAGTGTGCTGTCTCACCTCCCGGGTCCATCTGGGTCAGGTAGTAGAGGGTGGAGCAATTGGCTCCGTTGGACTGGATCAGGTATCCGGTCAGCAGGGACACGGCTCGGACGTAGTCCTTCTTAGGAGGGTGTTGCTGAGGACACATGGTGGTTTTAAATGATCTCCTCTGACTCCACAACACTAACTCACAAACTCTCTCTTCTAAATATCAGACGACCAAATGTGGCGTCCTGACCACAAACGACCACTATTGGTGCCCCGTGTGAGGCCAGAAGTCAACGTTGATTTATTTGTAACTTCTGAACTTAAGTTACATCACTTCCGGAGTTATTTTAACCCAAACCACAATCTTCTACTAACCTAACTAAGTAGTTTTATGTTGTTGAAAGTCGAGCTGAGCGTCACGAAAAAAAGGGAAATTTGTGTACATGAATCAAACAGATTAAATTTGGTGACTGTTTCAAAAACTGTTGTAATTCTCAGTTATCCGTAATGAAGTTATGCCACTTCCACCATCTTTTTCCTAAGCCAAACTAGGTTTCCTGTGAAGACGGAAGTTTATTTTGAAAAGACCGTACGCATGTAACGAGCGGACACTGACACGTGTTGCTGGACATTCGTAGGAAAACGCACAAAAAATGAGGAATAACTTTTCATAAGAAATCATATGAAATGTTGTATGGGGTTACGTTATTACCAACCAGCTTTTATTTTGGTAACGCAGGGCCGGTTCCAGCCCTTTTATTTATTTATTTATTTATTTGTTACCTCAAAGCAGAAAATGAGGAAAGGCACCCGCTGGCTTTTTAAAAATTTGTATTTACTTTTTTTGTTTTTATTATTCCTATTTATATTTAGGGTGACTAGAAGGTGGCGCCCTAGGCGCCCGCCTATATGCCCGATGTCTTAAACCAGCCCTGTGGTAACCAGAAGTAACTGCGTGGTTAAATGAGCAGAGTGTTGAAAACCTACTTTACTGTCCAGCAGACTGTGACGATTTTGTTCAATAATATTTATTTAAAATGAAAATTGTGACTTTAATTCTAATTATAAATATAACTTTGATATAGATGTAAACGCTCACCGGGTGTTTGACCGAATAGTTGATGATCAGGTAGTCGCTGCCGAGAGGAAGCCAAGATCTCATCGTTACAAAGTCTCTGTTCTTCAGAGGGCTCGGACATTTCCCTTAAACAGCAACATTAAAACACATTAAAACACATTATAAACACATTATAAACACATTAAAACACATTATAAACACATTAAATCTCATTATAAACACATTATAAACACATCGTAAACACGTTATAAACGTATTATAAACATATTATAAACACATTATAAACACGTTATAAGCTATAACTCCAGTATGTAAATCAGATGAGGTGTGTTATTGGACTGACAGGAGTAGTATCCCACGTCGGCGTTGGCCGTCAGCCTGCCGATGTCGTACGTGTCGATCATGTTGGAGTCCCACTTCTTACGGTAGCTGGTGTCATGGAGGACATCGTACAGCGTCTCCGCCGTCACGTCCTTACACACTATCCTCATCTGAGACACAAACACACACACACACAATAAACAATAATAATAATAATAATAATAAATATATAATACACTATAATAATAATAATAAATATATAACACACTACTATAATAATAATAATAATAATAATAATAATAAATATATAAAACACTATAATAATAATAATAAATATATAACACACTACTATAATAATAATGATAATAATGATAATAACAATAATAATAATAATATAATATAATAAACTACAGTAATAATAATCATAATAATAAACTATAATAATATTAATAATAAGAATAATACACAATAATAATAATAATATACACTATAATAATAGTAATAATATTAATAATAACATAATACACAATTCAAATTTTTTTCAGCTATTTTTCAAAAAATCACATAATTTACTAATAATCTTTCCGATATTTTTCAGACATTCTTTTCTTGTATTTTACCAATATTTTTTCAGATAATTGTCTAATATATTTTGGATGTTTCAACTTCTTCTGTTTATTTTGTTACTGTCTACGGATTTTTGAAAATGTTTCTAATATTTTTTTATTTATTTTTGGGATATCTTTTCAAATTCTTTTCAGCTATTGTTCAAAAAATCTTATCACATATTTTACTAATAATTTTTGGGTTATTTTTCAGACATTTTTCAATTTTTTTCACATATTTTACTAGGATCTTTCAGATAATTTAATATTTTTTGGACGTTTCAACTTCTTGTGTTTACTCTGTCATGGTTTTCTGTCATAATTATGCTGGATTTAGATTTTATTAGACAACGAACCATTTTAGTTTGAATCAGTATTTTACGTCATTTTGTTTTCTACACCTAACTAACGAAGCTCAACAGGAAACCTCGGAGATCATTTAAAGGTTCAGGTGTATTCAGAATAAATTAGTGTTAATTCCGTCTCTGATTGTTGGATATGATGGCGGAGACGTGTCTAGCAGGTTGTTTTTTAGAGGTCCAGCTCAGAGACGGCGTTGGACGTCATGTGAGACGGCAGCCCTACTGTAGGACGTCACTATTTTCCACTGCTGTAATCTCACAGCAGCGCCAGCTCGGCGAGCTGCAGTCATCAGATATTGTGAAGGTCAACGCTGTAAAACGCTCCGTGTAACTCAATCAGCACGCCGTTAATCATTCATAACGTCCTCGGCTTCACGTCTTTGTGTGTCCATCACTCAGCAGCAGTCTTTACATCCAGTTCGTCCTCAGTCCGTCTGTCTCTGAGTCCAGAGCTCCAGTAAAGCACGTCTTTACATCTAGAAAGTCCAGAAGTCCCAAAAAAATTCTGAAATAAAGTCCCAAAAAATCTGAAAAAGTATGAAAAATGTCTGTAAAAAAAGTTCACAAAACTCTGAAAAAAAAGTTTTTTAAAAAGTCCAAAAATGTCCCAAAAGTTTTAAAGAAACTCAGAAAAATTACATGATGAAACAATTCATTACAAAGTATGAAAAATTAAAAAAAAAAAAAAAAGTCCACAAAACTCCAAGTCAAAAAATGTCCCAAAAAAAGCAAAAAAAAAAAAAAAAAAAACAGAATAAAGTCAGAAAAATGTCAACAAAAAAAAAAGTCAGATAAAAATGTATATATACTGAACCTGTCCAGTGAAGTTGAACTAGTCCAGTATAGTAGTAGAACCTGTCCAGTGAACTGGTCCAGTATAGTAGTAGAACCTGTCCAGTGAACTGGTCCAGTATAGTAGTAGAACCTGTCCAGTGGACTGGTCCAGTATAGTAGTAGAACCTGTCCAGTGAACTGGTCCAGTATAGTAGTAGAACCTGTCCAGTGAACTGGTCCAGTATAGTAGTAGAACCTGTCCAGTGGACTGGTCCAGTATAGTAGTAGAACCTGTCCAGTGGACTGGTCCAGTATAGTAGTAGAACCTGTCCAGTGAACTGGTCCAGTATAGTAGTAGAACCTGTCCAGTGAACTGGTCCAGTATAGTAGTAGAACCTGTCCAGTGGACTGGTCCAGTATAGTAGTAGAACCTGTCCAGTGAACTGGTCCAGTATAGTAGTAGAACTTTTCCATTGAAGTTGAACTAGTCCAGTGTAGTAGTAGAACTTTTCCATTGAAGTTGAACTGGTCCAGTATAGTAGTAGAACCTGTCCAGTGAAGTTGAACTAGTCCAGTATAGTAGTAAAACCTGTCCAGTGAACTGGTCCAGTATAGTAGTAGAACCTGTCCAGTGAACTGGTCCAGTATAGTAGTAGAACCTGTCCAGTGAACTGGTCCAGTATAGTAGTAGAACCTGTCCAGTGGACTGGTCCAGTATAGTAGTAGAACCTGTCCAGTGAACTGGTCCAGTATAGTAGTAGAACCTGTCCAGTGAACTGGTCCAGTATAGTAGTAGAACTTTTCCATTGAAGTTGAACTAGTCCAGTGTAGTAGTAGAACTTTTCCATTGAAGTTGAACTGGTCCAGTATAGTAGTAGAACCTGTCCAGTGGACTGGTCCAGTATAGTAGTAGAACCTGTCCAGTGACTCTGGTTCCAGTATCTGTTGGACCGTGTCCAGTCTCTGTTGGACCGTGTCCAGTCTCTGCTGTGGGTTCAGCGTCTCTCCTCCTCGGTCCTCATGTTTCCAGCCGTTACTGTTTCTTTTCCACTCTGAATTTTTCAGCACGCTGAAGCTGAGCAGAGGTCTACTGTTCCTCTGCAGGAGGCTGCCGGGCTACGGGCCGACAGTAAGAGGGCCACCGGGCCACCGGGCCACCGGGCCACCGGGCCACCGGGCCACCAGGCCACCGGGCCATCGGACTATAAGCCTAGAGTTAGAAGGCCACCGGGCCACCGGGCCACAGGGCCATCGGGCTATGAGCCTAGAGTTAGAGGGCCACCGGGCCACCGGGCAAACCGGGCCATCGGACTGTGAGCTTAGAGGGCCACCGGGCCACCGGGCCACCGGGCCACTGGGCCATCGGTCTATGAGCCTAGAGTTAGAGGGCCACCGGGCCACTGGGCTACTGGGCCAGTCCAAAACATATTCAGTTCACTGTGATATACAACAAGGGAAAGCAGTTTTCTACCCACTGATTGATTGATTGATTGATTGATTGATTGATTGATTGATCGATTGATTGATCGTTATAGCTCTACGATCAGCTGCTGTTTGCTCAGATTGACACATCAGACCATCAGACTGGTCTAACTGGTCTAACTGGTCCAACTGGTCCCAGTAGAGAAGTGAGTCTCTAAATATTGACTGAGGGAAGGAGGAACTGTTGACTCAACCAACCGTCTCTGAACTCAGTTACAGTAGACAATATTTATTATTACTGATCCTGTTATCTTTAATATAATATCTATAATATACACTCACTGGAGCTACAGTATAATATTATTATTATATTATTCACTGATCCTGTTATCTTTAATATAATATCTATAATATACACTCACTAGAACAACAGTATAATATTATTATATTATTCACTGATCCTGTTATCTGATAGACAGTCAACACGTCTGTAACAAGAACCCTTTACATTAAAATCACCACAATAATCTAGTTTATATATTTATATACTGTTGGATTATTTATAGATTATTTAATATTGTGATAATAAGTGGATTTAATGTAGAGTTCATCTATTATAGTATCATTATAATAATATCATCAGTCCTTCTGCTCCAGGCTGCTTCTAATAATTATTGATACTATTGATGAATCAGATTAATGAATGCAGATTATTTCATCATTTAATCTAATAACTGTTTTACCTTAAAAAGGTTAAAGCAAAAGTTAAACTGTATTTGTAGTAATTTGTCAGAGTCCGAGGAGGACGCTTGTTTTAATCCACCAACAGTCCAAAACCCCAAAATATTCACGAATAACACTAATAAAATAAAAAAAATTAAAATATCTTGAAATAAATGATCTTATAAAACTGTTCTGTCAATAAACTGATCAACTGATCAACTGATGGACTAATAGTTGCAGCTCCACTTCATTCACTGTGAAGATCATAGTTTATATTCATCCAGAGTTCTGACAGTTGTAATAATATTAATAATAAAATAATAATAACAATAACAATAAAATAATAATAGCAATAATAATAATAATAATAATAATAATAATAATATTATAATAATAATAACAATAAAAAATAAAAATAAGAATAAAAATACAAATAAGAATAAAAATAAAAATAATAATAATAATAATAATAAAATAATAACCTTGAGTTTCTGGACCGTCCTGCTCTCCTCTTCGCGGCACCACACTGTCACTCCTCCCTTGTTGTAGCGGCTGTTCCATCCATCAGCACTCAGACACTGATCCTTAAAGGAGGAGAAGTCTGAGTCGTCCGGGATCTGAACCGGCATCTCCACCAGCGCGTTCAATATATACTAATAATACTAATAATGAACTAATAAATAAATAAATAAATAAATAAATAATAATAGAGAGGTGAGAGCTGGAGTTCAGTGAGACATCAGAGTTCCTGTCTGAGCTCCTCTCAGCTGTTACTGGTTCAACTGGGTCTGATGGTGGAGAACAGAGAATGAATGAAGAGAGAGGGATGGAGCTTCTCCTCCTCCTCCTCCTCCTCTCTGATCACTGCACAGATGGGTCAGGAACTAAAGAGGACTCACTCTGCCTCCACTTTCATCAGGCCTCCTCTCAGAGCCACAGGGCAGACCAAAGGTCAGGGCGGGAGCAGTGTCACTGTGGTTGGTGACAGCGACTGTCTGTGACTGGAGATGTTAACAGAGGGACTCCTCCTCTCGATAGAACATCTCTGGTAACAGGTGTGAACAGGACCATTTAACCCTTTCAGAGGTAGAGGTCATTTAACCCTATCAACACCAGAGGTATAGGTGAGATGATGTTTTCAGACTTTACAGTCGATTCTTCGACATGAAACAGTTTTTTATTTCATATTTTCCTTCTGAATGAACTCATCACCACATTGACATGTTTTTATTTTACCTTCATATCTGAAATATATCTGAAATATATCCCTGATGAAAAGCTCCGTTTTGTTCACTATAGTGTGGCAGCCGCCCATTCTCTGGGCTTGCTGTCATTTACCTTTTCCCTGGTGTTTTTTTGGTTGAGTTGCTGAGTGATTAGAGGGTTATTCAGTTCACCTGTTGCGCAGGGTGTGGGGACTGGCTCTTAAATGATAGTTGAGAGCAGCTTGGTGCATTCCCCTCTTGGCCAATCAGGGTGTAACGACGCCCTTTCTGTAGGGCTTAAAACAGGAGAGAAACTGCACAACCAGTGTCATTCTGATCTCTCCTTCACTAAATGCAACATGTGTTATCAGCCAAACCAGAAACTCTGGTCTGTTTTAGGCCCTTTTGAGATTCTGTGCTCTTTGTGTTTGTTTATTGAGAGTGTTGACTATCCTAGTTGGGGAAACAAAATAAATACCAATCAATTGGGTTACCTGCACTAGGACGTTTAGGTGCTATTTGTGCAAGAATCTGGCTTGCCTCACGATAGCCTAATGTAAAATAATTAGCTGCGAGCTGAGCGTTGTGGTTTCAGACAGCCCCTGAATGCAGCAGTAACAGTAACTGATACCTGTTGTTCAGGTGGAGCAGTGGGCGGAGTCACACTGACTGTCAACAGATCAGGTAGCAGCAGCTTCTTATGGAGGACAGAACCTGCCAAAAAAAATACAAAATTAATCAATCAATCAATAAATGACTCGATAAATTAATTCCCTTATTTATTTAATCACCTGTTTTTAAATTTTTCCTTTAAAAAAACACTTTAGTTTCAACTCCGTGACACAAAGACTTTTACTCTGAAAACCAGTTTAGTTTCAGCTCTGTGAAAAAAATACTTTTTCTCTGAAAACCAGTTTAGTTTCAGCTCCCTGACACAAAGACTTTTACTTTGATGTAGTAATACTCTACTACATCTCAGAGGTAAATATTGTACTTATGTAATGTATAATGTAGTAAAATTAACCAGCTGTTTTGTGTCAATACATCAGTAATAATATTATATATATATATATACATATATATGTATATATATATATATATATATAACAGTATAACTCTGCTCAAAGAGTACTTTTACTTTTGGTACTTTGAGTAGATGTTCCTTTTATTTATTTTTTTATTATTTTTTTATTTATGTATTGATTTTTTATTAATTTTTAAATTTATTTATTTATTTTTGCATTTATTTTATATTTATTTTTCAATGTGTGTATTTATTTATATATTTGATAAGCAGAAGCAGAAACTGTTTGGCTGTTTTAACTAGCATACAGTTCATCTATGACCTCTGACCCCATGATGACACAGGGTGAGTGACAGCTCTCTGCATAATGAGGCAGAAATACATAAAGAAATGTAAAAAGAAAGAAATAAGTTTGGGGAAATAAATAAGGGGAGATGTGCAAAGGGAAATCATGCATAAATAAATACATACATTTAAAAGTAAATATAAAATAAATAAAAAGAATAAATTAAAAAAATTGGGGCCCTTCTGTGTGGAGTTTACATGTCCTCCCCGTGACCATAGGTTACAGATAATGAATGGATGGATGGATAAAAATAAATGCATTAATAAATAAATAAAAACTGAATGCAAAAAATAATTAATTAATTTAGAAATTCCTAAAATATAATTAAATAAATAAAAGGGAAAAGAAGAGTAGATAAATAAGGGAATTAATGCAAAGATAAATAAATAAATATTAATAAATATTTTTAATATTATTTTTGCTACATTTAATGACATATTTATATATATTTATCAAGACATTTATTTATCTATTCATTTTTTATTATTATTTTGGCAGGTTCTGTCCTCCATATTAGACCTGACGTCAGCGTTGACTTGTGAATGAACCTCAGATTTAACAACACACACTGAGTCACACAAAGTGGTGGACAGTAACTAAGTACATTTACTCAAGTACTGGAGGCTACTTAAGTACAACTTTAGGACCTTGTACTTTACTTGAGTATTTCTATGCTACAATCTACTTCTCCCTGATAATGCTGATAATACTTGTGTACTTTTACTCAAATAGGGTTTTGAATGCAGGACTTTTACTTGTAATGGAGTACATTACTTCAGTAAAGGATCAGAGTACTTCTAGTGCTGTCACCAGCAGGGGGAGCGCTGTGTGTGTGTGTACGTGTGCGTGCGTGCGTGCGTGCGTGTGTGTGAGTGAAAGCTGCTCTTTCCGTCCCGCTCGTCATGACCTTTGACCTGTGAGAACATCTGCTGGAAACCTGAACTGTTCGTGAACACAAAGCAGCTCTGTGTGTTACTGACCATCTGCTGCGCGCACACACACACACACACGCACACACAGTCCTGTTCCTTAACTGGTGTTACTGGTTACTGTGGAGATTCAGCAGGTTATAAATGTATTAATGTTCTATGAGCTCTGAATCTTCTCAGTATCATTATAAATATATAAATCATTATAACACCTGAAGTCAGTGTCTGCAGCGGTGTCAGCTTCAGTATCATGTTACTGGTCTCAGCTCCACGACTCAAAGGTTTTTTATTCTGAAAATCAGTTTAGTTTCAGCTCCATTACACAAAGACTTTTACTCTGAAAACCAGTTTAGTTTCAGTTCCACGACACAAAGACTTTTACTCTGAAAACCAGTTTAGTTTTAGCTCCATGACACAACACATTTTACTCTGAAAATCAGTTTAGTTTCAGCTCCATTACACAAAGACTTTAACTCTGAAAACCATTTTAGTTTCAGCTTCGTAACACAAAGACTTTTACTCTGAAAACCAGTTTAGTTTCAGCTCCGTGAAACAAAGACTTTTACTTTGAAATCCACTTTAGATTCAGCTCCGTGACACAAAGATTTTTACTTTGAAAAATAGTTTAGTTTCAGCTCCGTGAAACAAAGACTTTTACTTTGAAAACCACTTTAGATTCAGCTCCCAGACACAAAGACTTTTACTTTGAAAAACAGTTTAGTTTCAGCTCAAAGACACACAAGTTTTACTCTGAAATTAAGTTTAGTTTCAGCTCCATTACACAAAGACTTTTACTCTGAAAACCAGTTTAGATTCAGCTCTATGACACAAAGACTTTTACTCTGAAAGCCAGTTTAGTTCCAGCTTCGTGACACAAACACTTTTACTCTGAAAACCAGTTTAGTTTCAGCTCCATGACAAAAATACTTTTATTCTGAAAACCAGTTTAGTTTAAGCTCCATGACACAACAAATTTTACTCTGAAAACCAGTTTGGTTTCAGCTTCATGACACAAGGACTTTTACTCTGAAAACCAGTTTACTTTCAGCTTTGTGACACAAAGACTTTTACTCTGAAAACCAGTTTAGTTTCAGCTCCCTGACAAAAAGACTTTTACTTTGATGTAGTAATACTCTACTACATCTCAGAGGTAAATATTGTACTTAAGTAATGTTGAGTATGATACATGATTATAGATTAAAATACAGTGCAGTACACAACAGTGTATAATGTAGTAAAATTAACCAGCTGTTTTGTGTCAATGCATCAGTAATAATATATATATACTGTATATAATAACAGTATAACTATGCTCAACGAGTACTTTTACTTTTGGTACTTTGAGTAGATGTTCCTCTGTTTTAATGAGGTTTATTTAAGAGATCCCTGCTGACGTCATGGAGCTGATGGAACTACTGAAGACGTCTATAAACCCAGAAACACTCAGACAGAAACACTCAGCTTCCTGTTGACCTGCTGAGTGTTTTACTGGATTCCAGGATAATTACTGATAATTAACAGGCTGCTGGGGTTTATATTCTCCTGCTGTCACCACCCACTAATCAACCTGCTGCTCTCCCAGTCACACCGGGGCTGCACTGGTTCAGGTCCAGTTGGACCCGTAATATGACAACAGTTATTAATATTATATTATATTTCTGTTACACACTATCGGAGGTCAATGTCTGACTTGAACCATCTCACCAGAGTTTTTGCAACTTGTGGGTTACCTTCCAGACTCGACCCTCGTCATGCCCCCCGGGCTACAGGAGGTCAAAGGTCAGAGGTGAAGACATGTAGTGTGTTCCAATCCACGTACTTCCAGAAGTACACTTCAGTGTAGTGCACTGTGTGCACTCTGTACTAACTTGAGTAGTGCGTAAATTTCAACGGGGTAGGGTCGTCTCAAATCGAATACTCTGCGGCGCACTGACCGGAAATGACGATCGCAACATTTGACCGCAGATCGCTACCCGCCTAAATATCTTCTGAAAAAAATTAAAGCAGAGTGGAATTTATGTTTCCAACGTCGTCGCCTATGCCTACGATGTGTCCTCCTGTTGGCTGAAAATGCACCGGTATGTTTACGTATTGTATTGTTTTATTCTGTTATCTACGTATGTTTGAATAGTGGTCGTGGCTCCGCCCCTTCCGCTACGTAGCCAAGATGGCGACAGTTGAGTGTGGAAAGTGTCCGGCGTTCCACACTCAACGATCTGACTGTTTTGAGTACAACATCCGGGTACTTTGAGTGCACTGCATTTTGCCGTACTTCCCAGTGTGAACGCACTTATGCACTCAAAGTAGTAAGTGTAAGTACAGAAGTACGCGGATTGGAACACACTCATAGAGCTGGTGTCAGGATGGAGGTCTGAACACGTCTCACACAGGAAACACTTTCACTAAACTAAATAACACTAAATAAATTAATATAAGTATTAATTTAGAGAGAGAGACAGGGATCCATGTCGGCTGCTGCGTTCATTGTCTGTCTATTTGTCTGTCTTTACACCGTCTCTCTTCTCGTCTCTATGGTGTCCAGCTGCAGCTCCAGGAGAGTAAACATGAAGTATTTTTCTCCTTTTAAATGTTTTACTAGAGGAATAGGTCCTGAGGCTCTGAGGGGGAATCATTCACACTGAGCTGTTAGCTGTTAGCTGTTAGCTTATATAACTTCAGGTAGAGGGTTTCAGCGGTTCATAAATACATTTTCTAACTTTCCAAACAGCTGACTGTCAACGCTCTGATGTCGGAACATCCTGGATTAACTTTAACGCACCAAAATGGGAGAAAAGATGCTGCAACCACTGAGATCAACTACAGGTGAGAGGTGTTCATCTACAGGTGAGAGGTGATCATACAGGTGAGAGGTGATCATCTACAGGTGAGAGGTGATCATACAGGTGAGAGGTGATCATACAGGTGAGAGGTGATCATACAGGTGAGAGGTGATCATCTACAGGTGAGAAGGGATCATCTACAGGTGAGAGGTGATCAACTGTTATTGTTCCTGAGTGAGTTCAGGTTTCTCTGTTCGTGTTCAGACTGAACAGACGTCTCTCAGTCTGCTGGGTCAGTTTAAAGGTCAGCAGCACCTCACTGTGAGAAGGTGTAAAACCTGAGAGATCCTCACATCAAATCACAGACAGACTGCACGAGGAGGAGGAGGAGGACGAAGATGTGATGAGGTTTGATGAAGACGGTTGTTTTGAAATGTTTCTTCTTGTTCTTCTTCTTCTTGTTCTTGTTCTTCTTCTTCTGTAAACAAACACTCCTGCTAACAGTGACATACATCCACTCCACCAGAGAGACAAAACATGAAGAAGTGTGTTTGTACGTATACTCCTGTGTTCTGAGAGATAAAATTACAGATTTTATGAATGGAGTCTGGTGGCTGTGAAGAGAGCGATATAACAGCTTCAGTTCCCCAGTAGAGGGCTGTCTGACGTCAAAATAAAGTGGGTGTCTGATGGCGAGGTGAACCTTTAACTGGTCTGATCCTCAGACTGTGTCTCGTCCTCACCGATGACTTCATGTCTTCAGACCGTCGGCCCACGTCTGGTCTCTGTGGTCTCTGAATAGTTTCCATCTATGTTCATTTCTACGCTGACGACTCCCACCAACATCTGACAGAGAGAAACCCACAAAGAGCTGCTGATTACTAACAACTAACCACACTGCTGACAGGAGACTGAAGCTTTACAGACCAGAGGACACCTGAGGACATCGGAGGACACCAGAGGACACAGAGGAACATGATTTTGTTCAGATTACCTGTCTCATGTACTACTGTCAGGATATAGTGACCGTTTTATAATGATAACTTTATTTTAATCATATTTTCTCCATTTCCACCCACGGCTGCTTTAAGGAGAAGTCTTTTCTTTCAGAGTCTCTGTTTTAATCTGGTTTCCTTTAACGTCGTGTAAACAGGAGACCTGGTTTCTGTGATCAGGATCAGAGAGACCTCATGTCTCTGAGTGTAAACAGGTTTATAACCAGGTTCAGACATGTAAGAGATGCATCCTGGGTCTCTGTTCATCCAAACATAGTCCGTATCCACATTCAGGTCCTCAGACGTTGTTAATAAAGTGAGTTCATGTCTGTCCAGCATGTCTCAGAGGTCTCCTGTCCTCTGAGACATGCTGGACAGACATGAACTCACTTTATTAACAACATTTCTACTTTAAATCTAAACTGTCTTCATCTCTGTTGAACTGAAGACGGTTTAGATGTAAAGTAGAAACGTTAATAAAGTGAGTTCATGTCTGTCCATCACGTCTCCCATCCTGTGTGTCCTTCCTGTAGTAAATGTCTTCGTCTCTCTGTTGAACTGAAGACAGTTTTTGTCCTCCGACCGCAGCTTTAAACCCTGTGAACTTCCTGCAGAGACTCAGGAAGTTTCCATGTTTGTGTTTCTGGTATCACCTCCAGCTGCTTCTGATCAGAGCTGGAACCATAATATAAACTCGGAAAAAAAAGTTTGGAAACTTGTGTTTTGGTGGATTATTTTTCTGTTGTTACAATACTAATGGTCATTGTAGCCTGTTTATTTACCTTCACAATGATGTCCAACTTGTAAGGATCATGCATTTGTGGGATGAGCAGCACAGCTGATTATGTGGGGAGCGCCCAAGTGAAATTTGCCAAAATTCTCTGCCAATAGTAAACAGTGTATTCGCCTGTTATGATTGTTGCACTGATGGAGTAACAGCTTTTGGTGGGGGCAGTGTCATGGTGTGGGGCGGCATCTCCCTCACTGGCAAAACAAGGCTTGTCATCATTGAAGGCCATCTCAATGCAGTGAGATATCGGGATGAGATTCTGCAGCCAGGATCCCATATCTCCACAATCTGGCACCTAACTTCATCCTCCAAGAAACAACGCCCCCCCCACAGAGCCAGGGTTATCACAGACTACCTCCACAATGTGGGAGTAGAGAGAATGGAACGGCCTGCCAAGAGTCCACACCTCAACCCAACTCAACACTTGTGGGATCAGCTTGGGCGTGCTGTACGTGTTAGAGTGACAAACACAACCACGCTGGTTGACTTGCAACCAATCCTGGTTGAGGAATGGAACGCCATCCCACAGCAACGTGTGACCAGGTTGGTGACCAGCATGAGGAGGAGGTGCCAGGCTGTTGTGGCTGCGTATGGATCTTCCACCGCTACTGAGGCTCCTGACGGTGTATTAAATGAATAAAGTGTAAAATTGCCAATATGTCTTGTTTGTTCCTTGTTACTGATAGAGAGTTCAATCATCCAATCCACCAAACAACTCAAAACAAGAGTCAGTACCAACAGGAGAATACACTGTTTACCATTGACGGAGCATTTTGGCTAATTTTTTCTTGGGTGCTCCCCACATAACCAGCTGTGCTGCTCATCCCACAAATGCATGATCCTTACAAGTTGGACATCATTGTGAAGGTAAATAAACAGGCTTTCCAACCATGTAAAATACAATGACCACTAGCATTGTAACAACAGAAAAATAATCCACCAAACACAAGTTTACTAACTTTGTTTTTCGAGTTTATCTCACATATTTTACTACAAACAAAATACTGGTACTACAGTGTAGAAGAAGTAACAATCCTGCATTCAGAGTTTTACGACAAAGAATTTTTACATGAAAATCATAATTTTCATTAATAATATCACAGAGAACAACGTGTGATGTTTTAATGTGTAACAACATAAAGATATAATAAATATAACATTTATTAAATCAGATGAGTGACACAGTCACATACAGCAGCATCACAAACATTTAATAAATAATAACAGGTACATGTCAGTAGGACATGTTGGGACCGTGAGGACATTATGGGACAAGCATTAGAAAATGATTTATTATATTTACTGTCTGTGACCACTAGAGAGCAACACATGTAAACATTAATGAAGGATTTTAATGATTATAAAATATTTATTAAAGTTTGATGAGGAATGAAACAGATGAAACATGTTTTTAATGAGAAACACTGAATATAAACTTCACAGAAGGCTGTTTTATTAAAGGGTTTATTGTCTGTGTGGTGGCCTGTTGAGGACAATTCATACCGTCAACTTTTTTACTCTTTCTCCTCCTCCTGTGTTTCTGTCTTTCTTTCTTTCTTTCTTTCTTTCTTTCTTTTTATTTATATATTATTCTTTATTTCTTTATTTTTTTATTTTTATTTTTGTATTTTTTTCTTTCTTTCTTTCTTTTTATTTATATATTATTCTTTCGTTTTCTTTCTTTCTTTTTCTTTATTCATTTCTTTATTTCTTTTTCTTTTCGTATTTTTTTCTTTCTTTCTTCGTTCATTTATTCATTTATTTTTATTTATATATTATTCTTTATTTATTTGTTTTTCTTTGTTTTTCTTTACTACTTTATTTTTTTGTATTTTTTCTTTCTTTCTTTCTTTTTGTCTTAATTTATTTATTTATTTTCTTGGTTTGTTTTACTTTCTTTCTTTCTTTCTTTCCTTCTTCGATGTGTCGCTCCTCCTCCTCTCTCTCTCTCTCTCTCTCTCTCTGGTCTATAAGAGTCTCTCCGGTTCTGGATCTGGAGGAACTCTGATCTGATCTGAGGAAGAGAAGGAGAAGAAGATAAAGAAGAGAGCAGAAGGAGAGGCAGCAGAGAGAAGAGGAACTGTGAGGAGGACTTTAGTCTCGTTAAAGATGAAGGGTTGTGTTCTGGTCCCGGGTCTGGTCCCGGGTCTGGTTCTGGGTCTGTCCCTGGTTCTGACAGTCTGCGTGGCCCGATCTCCATACCAGGCGGTCCTGCAGCACAGCCGGATCAGAGGCCGGGCGCAGGGGTGAGTCCTACCGAACCGAGCCGAGTCGAACCGAACCGAACCGAGCCGAGTAAAAGTAGTTTAATATTCACACGATGCTCAGTGACTGTATGTTGTTTTATTATCACATTTTCCATCATGTGATATTAATAATAATAATAATCAATATAACTGATTTATTAGAGGATGAACAGATGAAAGTGAAACTGTGATATTAATAATATTAATAATATTAATAACTAATATAATTGATTTATTAGAGGATGAACAGATGAAAGTGAAACTGTGATATTAATAATATTAATAATATTAATAACTAATATAATTGATTTATTAGAGGATGAACAGATGAAAGTGAAACTGTGATATTAATAATATTAATAATATTAATAACTAATATAACTGATTTATTAGAGGATGAACAGATGAAAGTGAAGCTGACTTGACTATGACTTTTTTTGTACATTATTTGGACATTTTTTTCGACAATTTTCCGAATTTTTTGGAGACATTTCTCATATTTTCTTTGACTTTTTTTGACATTTTTTATGACATTTTTCAGAACGTTTTTCTGACTTCTTTTTCGGAAATATTTTGGACGATTTTCTGATTTTTATTCAAACTTCTTTCGGATATCTTCAGACATTTTTCTGACTTATTTTTCGGAAATATTTTGGACAATTTTCAAAAAAATTTCAGATATTTCAGACTTTTGTTTTACAGTTTTTCGGCTAGTATGACATGGTTGGTACCGATGGATTCATCAGGTTTTATAGTTTCAGATGATACCACCACGTTATTATCATGTTAACTTTGACAGCCTTAGTAGAAGCAGAACATATTTCTGTCTGCAGACTAAAGTGTTCAGGTGAACTGTAGGGATATTATAACTGAACATGTCCATCCTCTCAACATGAGCAGCTGTTATATTCATAATTAATATATTAATCTGTAGAATAATCCCACAGTGTGAGTGTCTGTTCACTGTGTTAGTAAAGACCTAATGTTTGTCTCTCTGTTGTCTTTCAGACCTAATGTTTGTGCCATGCAGCAGCTTAAAGGCACCGATAAGAAATATTTCACCAACTGCAAACAATGGTACCATCGCAAAGTCTGTGGGAAACCCACGTGAGTCTGACCGCCGTCTGTCCGTCCAACTGTCTGTCTGTCTGTCTGTCTGTCATCAAACTGTCATGTAGGGCTGGGATGATTCACCATACTTGGGTGCTGATTTGATACGTGTTGTAATTTTTGTTAACTTTTTTAGCTCTTGACCATAAAGGGGAACAAGATGAGACATACACTTCTATGGACTTTTACTTTGGAAAATCTCTAAATGAATCCAGTAAAAATGTTTGATTTCCAGCATGTATGTAGTCAGAGATGTTCTGAAGTCAAATATATCAGGATCATTGTCAGGGATTATTTATTATCCAGCAACCCAAAAATCAAAGAATAAAGACATTTCCCTCACAGATTAGAGGTATTTTCTTTTTAATTTATAATGGGCATGTAATGTTTTATACTTCTGGTGAATATAATCCATCAATCTTATTTCCATAGATGTACTTTGTATATACAGTTTCCTTTGTTAACACCTTATTTTGAAAAGCTGATGTAGTCCCACGTGTCTACTTCCTCTAACTTCTCCAAGGTGGTCTCTAGCTCTCCCGTCAGCTCCGTTCTCTTTATCCATCCATGGTCAGCTCCATCGGGGCCGTTTCAATGCATTTAACATAAATGTCAGTATCTGGGTGCTCTATAGTTGTAGCGTCGGCCCGTTTGACCACGGAGACGAGAGTGACGGCCGACTCCACCGCAACGTTACCGCCATACCATAACGTTACCGCCATACCATAACGTTACCGCCGTACCATAACGTTTCCTGATAACTTTTTCGCACTTTTTTTTCGGACATTTTTCAGACTTTTATTCAGACATATTTCTGCCTTTTTTGGACATTTTTTCTAACATATTTCAGACATTGTTTTGAATTTTTTTTCAGATATATTTCGACTTTTTTCCGGCTTTTTTTTCAGCCTTTGTTTTGACTTATTTTCGGACATATTTTTGCCTTTTTTTAAAGTTAGCATGCAGCTTTAGCTCTGCTCTGTCTAGCTCTGCTTTTCCTGTCAATGTGTGAAACCCAAAGTGTTTCCATCCTTTACTGGATGTGTAGTGTTTACCACTCTGGATTTAACATGGGAGGGTGCAGGTCGTATCCACGACAACCCTCCGACGTTTTCTGCTTTCTGCAGTTTGTTTTGGTTGACGGATACGGAACGGATATGACGTCACGTTACTCAGACTACAACAATAAAAGCGGTAACTTCCTTCTAGCTCCACACAGACTCAGATGAAGCAGATAGATCCATTCTGATGTTCATGTTTTATTTGTCCCTCAACTCCTTCCTCAGCCTGTACTGTGTGTGTTTTCTGAGTGTAGTGTGACCTCAGTCCTGCTGGACGGACTGAGACTGTGTTGAGTGGACGGAGGAATGTCCCTCTCTGGAGGAATGTCCCTCTCTGTGTCCTCACCTCTTATATAACCTGATCTTACCTCTGAGCCCGTCTCTCTGCTGACGGGGTCAGTTAAAGGACAACAAGCTCAGTTTCTATTGGTTCTTAGTGTGGAGACGCGACAGAGAGACGGAGACGGTTAGAGGACGTAGCCCAGCGAGTCGGTGGTTCGATACCCGTCTCCTCCCGTTTGACTGAGGTAGAGTCAGATACTTCTACTGTAGTACAGTTTGCAGTACTTTGACTGAAGTAAAGAGTCAGATACTTCTACTGTAGTACAGTTTGCAGTACTTTGACTGAAGTAAAGAGTCAGATACTTCTACTGTAGTACAGTTTGCAGTACTTTGACTGAAGTAAAGAGTCAGATACTTCTACTGTAGTACAGTTTGCAGTACTTTGACTGAGGTAAAGAGTCAGATACTTGTGTAGTACCTCAGTGTGAAACAAAGGGACTCAGTGAGTCTGGAGGAGGAAACATTATTAATGAGTCTCTGGCAGCAGAAGACCAGCTGTGACACACACGTCTCCTCTGAGTGAGTCTGAGTGAGTCTGAGAGAGTAGAAACTCAACTCAGAGTTCTATTAAAGGGACCGTTCTAGTCAATACCAGCTGGTTAGCTTAGCTTAGCATAAAGACTGAGGAACCGAGGGTTCCCGGTAGCCGGTATCGTTTCATAAATGACTCTCAGCTTCATCTGGAGGCTGATGAGCATCAAGTTGTTCTAATGACGCCTGTTTGGTTCTACTTTCATTTCTCCTGTGCTTCTGTATCTCTGTTCTCTTGGTTCTGTAACCCTGTTAGGTTGGTTCTGTAACCCTGTTCTCTTGGTTTTGTAACCCTGTTAGGTTGGTTCTGTAACCCTGTTCTCTTGGTTCTGTAACCCTGTTAGGTTGGTTCTGTAACCCTGTTCTCTTGGTTCTGTAACCCTGTTCTCTTGGTTCTGTATCCCTGTTCTCTTGGTTCTGTAACCCTGTTCTCTTGGTTCTGTAACCCTGTTCTCTTGGTTCTGTAACCCTGTTCTCTTGGTTCTGTAACCCTGTTAGGTTGGTTCTGTAACCCTGTTCTCTTGGTTCTCTAACCCTTGGTTCTGTATCCCTGTTCTCTTGGTTCTGTAAATCAGCCTTAGTATGGAGCGTTTGGCGCCGAGTACTTCAACACTGCCGTCGCCTCCGTCTCGGCGTCTTTGCTAGCAGCAGCTGATCTAGCGTTAGGCCGCGGCGTTGCCTCTCTGGTGTGTTCTCGGTGCTGCTGTGTTTTGCTGACCCGTGTTTTTGGTTTCCGTGGAAACAGCTGCTTCAGCATTTTTAACTGTCAACGTTTAAATGATTCATCCGTCTCCAGGACTTCACGGGTTTATGAGGAGCTGCTGGTGCTGCCGGATCTCGGAGCTGTGAATGTGTTCTGGTTTTCATCACCAGTGAACGGGGGACATTAAATAAGCTCAGTGTTTCAGGCTGTGAATCAGTTCGTACATTAGAGCACATACTTCTGAGTGTTTCTTATTAAAGAGACTCTCAGAGACTCAGCGGCTTTAAAACGCTTCACAAACAGATTCATTCAGCTCGGATCAGGAAACTGAAGAAAGAGGAAGTGAGAGTTTAAGTGGGGACACACACACACACACACACACGCACACGCACACACACACACACACAGCCTGTGGAAACACTCGCCTCCTAACTGGACAGTCTCGTTAGATTTACACTCGGTGTTTGAGTCATGTCTGTTTGTGTGTCAATGGGTTTCTGTGGAGGAGGTTCAGCAGGTCAAAGGTCAGCAGAAGGAAGACGCATAAGCCCCCCTCATAACTCACCGACCCCCCCGACCCCCCACCACCACCGCCATCGACTCCCCCCTGAGACCTCAGACCTTCCCCCTTCGTCCCGTCCTAAAACTAAACTCTTCAACAACACACCACACCGTCTGTTTGACTTCCAGCTACAGAATCTGCTCATTCACCAGCTCTTAGAAGTATGAGTACTCTACTTAAGTAAACATTTGAGGTACTTGTACTTTACTTTACTACTAGTATTTCCATGTTCTGCTACTTTCTACTTCTACTCCACTAGAGCTCAGAGGGAAATGTAATGTACTTTTTACTGCACTACATTTATCAGCTTTAGTTACTAAAGAGATTCAGATTATTAAAACAAAATATATCTCACTTCTGGTTCCAACAAACCAAGATGGTGACGTCAAAAAACCAAAATGGAGACAGCCAAAGACCAAGAACGAGACGACCAAAAACCAAAATGGAGACGACCAAAAACCAAAATGGAGACAACCAAAAGCCAAGATGGTGACGACCAAAAACCAAGACGGTGACAGCCAAGAAAAAAGACGTGCTTGTCTCTGCTGATGTTTCTGGAAGGTTTCCTTCGACCTCGCTCTGTTTGTTTTGTCAGAGATCCACGGCAGCCATCTTTGTTTATGTGGAGACCAAACAGGAGTTGAGTTTCCATCTGGTTTGATAATCAGTCCAGTGTGTGTGCCAGCACACACACACACCCACACACACACACACACACACACACAGTCAGTAGCTGATCTCCATCTGTTTACATTTTACTGGCGGTGTGTTCGGAGGCTGCAGGAGTTCTGGACTTTTTCCTTCTTCTGTCTCCAGACGATGAATTAGATTTCATCAAAGAAGCTGCTGCTTCAGCTGAGAGAGTCTGGGAGTCTGAGACTCTGTGTGAGGAGATATGAACTATAAACGGGGCAGCTGTGGCTCCGGGGATAGAGCGGGTCGTCCTTTAACCACCAGGCTGGTAGTTCGATCCCCGGTTCCTCCTGTCTGCATGTTAGAGAGACACTAAACCCCAGGTTGCTCCGTGGGAGATTCACAGCAGCTCACCGATAGAGTTAAATCCAGAGGTCAAAGGTCATGTATGATCCTGTATGATGAATGTATTAAAGTGTTTCCTGCTCAGAAAACATCACATAACTCTGCAGGAAGTCATGATGTTCATTTATATTCATGATGTAGTTAAATGAGCGAGTCACGTTCAACTGTTCTTCCTCCGCGAGGCTCACTGACATTTTATTTTGTAGGGATCAGGAAGTGTGGAGCCCGCAGCAGGCTCCTGGTGGTTTAGTGTTTTTCCTGGCGGAGGTTGCGGGTCCCCCGTCAGGCGTCTGGTCTGGCTGCAGATTCCTCTTCTCTCTGAGGATATAAGCTTTATGAGCCCCGACGGCTGAGCCACATTTATTATGGAAATCTCTACAGGAAGTCATGAAGGGCTCAGCCCGGCCTCCACGCTCCATTACAGCCCACATGTGACCGATCCTCCTGAAACACACGTTGACTGAGTCAAATGTTCACTTCTACAGAGAAACTGAAACAAGTTCTACTGAAAGTCTCAACTTATAAAACATAATTAAACAATAAAAAAACAATAAAAAACAGCGTTTATTCAGACGCCAACCAAACTACAAACATGGTGGATTTATGTCTTCTAAGCATGTCGGGAGTTACCATGGTTACAACTGTCTCCGTCTCTGTTGTGTAGAGTTACCATGGTTACAGCTGTCTCCATCTCTGTTGTTTACAGTTACCATGGTTACAGCCGTCTCCGATGTGTACAGTTACCATAGTTACAGCCGTCTTTGCATCTGTTGTGTACAGTTACGATGGTTACAGCCGTCTCCGTCTCTGCTGTGTACAGTTACCATGGCTACAGCCGTCTCAGTCTCTGTTGTGTACAGTTACCATAGTTACAGCCGTCTTTGCATCTGTTGTGTACAGTTACCATGGCTACAGCCGTCTCTGTTGTGTACAGCCGTCTTTGCATCTGTTGTGTACAGTTACCATGGCTACAGCCGTCTCTGTTGTGTACAGTTACGATGGTTACAGCCGTCTCCGTCTCTGCTGTGTACAGTTACCATGGCTACAGCCGTCTCTGTTGTGTACAGTTACCATGGTTACAGCCGTTTCCATCTCTGTTGTGTACAGTTACCATGGCTACAGCTGTCTCCATCTCTGTTTTGTTAAATAATATTTACTGTATGCTGTAAACTGGTTTATTATGGGATGCTCTTTGTTTATGATCTCATGGAAACTCTTCTCACAGTCAGCAGCTCAAAACTTTATTAGCATCATTACACACAGACAGGAATTTATGTGTCTCCTGAAGCGAAAAAATTACAGAACGGTGACGAGCTCCTGAGGTTTTATAGAGGAAGGTAGAAGATGAAGGTAGAGGAGGGTAGAAGATGAAGGTAGAGGAGGGTAGAAGATGAAGGTAGAAGATGAAGGTAGAGGAGGTAGAAGACTGAGGTAGAGGAGGGTAGATGAAGGTAGAGGAGGATAGAAGATGAAGGTAGAGGAGGATAGAAGATGGAGGTAGAGGAGGATAGAAGATGGAGGTAGAGAAGGATAGAAGATGAAGGTAGAGGAGGGTAGAAGATGAAGGTAGAGGAGGGTAGAAGATGGAGGTAGAGGAGGATAGAAGATGGAGGTAGAGGAGGATAGAAGATGAAGGTAGAGGAGGGTAGAAGATGGAGGTAGAGGAGGGTAGAAGATGGAGGTAGAGGAGGATAGAAGATGAAGGTAGAGGAGGTAGAAGATGAAGGTAGAGGAGGTAGAAGATGGAGGTAGAGGAGGGTAGAAGATGGAGGTAGAGGAGGGTAGAAGATGGAGGTAGAGGAGGATAGAAGATGGAGGTAGAGGAGGATAGAAGATGGAGGTAGAGGAGGGTAGAAGATGGAGGTAGAGGAGGATAGAAGATGAAGGTAGAGGAGGGTAGAAGATGGAGGTAGAGGAGGGTAGAAGATGGAGGTAGAGGAGGGTAGAAGATGGAGGTAGAGGAGGATAGAAGATGGAGGTAGAGGAGGATAGAAGATGGAGGTAGAGGAGGATAGAAGATGAAGGTAGAGGAGGATAGAAGATGGAGGTAGAGGAGGATAGAAGATGAAGGTAGAGGAGGATAGAAGATGAAGGTAGAGGAGGATAGAAGATGAAGGTAGAGGAGGTAGAAGATGGAGGTAGAGGAGGATAGAAGATGAAGGTAGAGGAGGATAGAAGATGAAGGTAGAGGAGGTAGAAGATGAAGGTAGAGGAGGGTAGAAGATGGAGGTAGAGGAGGGTAGAAGATGGAGGTAGAGGAGGATAGAAGATGGAGGTAGAGGAGGGTAGAAGATGAAGGCTGTTCAGGAGGACAGGAAACAGGAAGTGATTCCTCTCATTGTTTCCTGTTACAGGGTCATCACCTACGAGTGCTGTCCTGGTTATGAGAAGATTCCTGGAGAGAGGGGCTGTCCTGCTGGTACGACCTCTGACCTCTGACCCCCCGACACTCAACACAGCATGCACACAGCATCAATAACTCATAACTCTGTCTTTATTAATGTATTAATAATGTGAATGAATGAGTGTGTCTGTGTCTCTGTGTCGCAGCGCTGCCTCTGGTGAACATCTACAACACGCTGGGTGTGGTCGGCGCCTCCACCACGCAGATGTACTCTGAACGAGCTCAGCTGAGGGAGGAGATCGAAGGACCGGGAAGCTTCACCTTCTTCGCCCCGAGCAACGAGGCCTGGGCCGCCCTGCCCACCGTCAGTACCGACTAACGCTCTATCACCTCCTACCCAGAATGCACCAGCAACCACCAATTAATAACCTAGCAACACACTAGCAACAACACAGAGACCGTTCGATCAGATTTCAGGTTCAAAACTGTATTTGTCTGTTTGATCTTTTTACACGTGACACAATTTAAAACGTCATACTGACTGAGAAGACAACAGTGATTCAATGTGTTGTCATTAAATAAATAATACATAGATAAATGTCATTAAATGTAGCAAATATAATATTAAAAATAAATGTAGCCATTAATTAATTGATAAAAGTTTTAATTTGCTTCTTTATTTCTTTATTTATTTTTGTATTAATTCCCTTATGTATTTATGCTTAGGTATAATTTCCACTTTTATTTATTTATGTATTTATTTTATTAATTTTCAAATTAAGTTATTTTTGCATTAGTTTTATTTAATTATTTTTGCATTTCTTTTTTAGTTATTTATTTACTTTTGCATATATTTTATATTTATTTATTTTTGCATGTATTTTGTATTTATTTATGTATTTTGGCATGTATTTTTTATATTTATTTTTAAATATATGTATTTATTTATGTATTTATGCATTTATTTATTTATTTTGAATGATTTTCCCTTTTCATTTCACCCCGCATTTATTTCCCAAAACTTATTAAAATAAATAAATAAAAAGATAATTGCAAAAATAAATGCAAAGATAAATAGATAAAATAAAAAAATATAAAAATAAATACATAAATAAATAAATGGGAAAATCAAACAGAAGAATTAAGGGAATTAATACAAATATAAATTATAACAGAAATATCAGTTTATGTCACATTTTATCAATAATTAATGGCTAAATTTATTTTTAATATTATTTTTGCTACATTTAATGGTATATTTATTCATTTATTCATTCATTCATTTATTTATTTATTGTTGTTGTCGCGCTGCAGGAGATCATGGATGCTCTGGTGATTGATTTATTGATTGATTAATTGATTGATTGATTGAATGATGTATTGATTGAGGTAGAGATTGTGGCGCTGCAGGAGAAACTGGACGTTCTGGTGATTGATTGATTGAATGATGTATTGATTGATGTATTGATTGTGGCGCTGCAGGAGATCCTGGACGCTCTGGTGAGCAACGTGAACATCGAGCTGCTGAACGCTCTTCACTACCACATGGTGAACCGCCGGCTGACCTCCGAGGAGCTGAAACACGGATCCTCCTTCGCCTCCATGTACCAGGACTTCCACGTCCACATCCACCATTACAGCAACGGGGTCGGTGACATCATCACCGTGACATCATCACCACAACGCCGACCACGGCGAATCACGCTACAGATTAACAGATCTCCTCTTCACCTCCTCAGATTGTGACGGTGAACTGCGCTCGTCTGATCAAACCCGACCAACACGCCACCAACGGCATCGTGCATGTGGTCGACCGCGTCATCACCGCCGTCTCCAACAACGTGAACTCGATCCTGGAGGTGGACGACGACCTGGAGACGCTGCGCGTGAGTTCACCTGTCCATCAGAGAGACAGAGACAGAATAGTGTGAACGCAGCCTTCAGTCACGTTGTCTCCGTTTTTCAGACGGCGATGGCGGCGGCTGGTCTGTCCGCCATGTTGGAGAGCGACGGTCAGTACACTGTCTTCGCTCCCACCAACGACGCCTTCGAGAAGATCCCTCAGGAGACCCTGAACCGGATCCTGGGAGACCCCGTGGCTCTGAGAGGTGACCAGATCAGTACTGTTTCAGACCAGCTAGAGACTGAATGAACTGGACTCTGATGTCTGTCCATCTGTCCCCTTGTCCCCCTGTCATCCTCTCTACCTGTCCTCCTGTCCTCTTGTCCTCCTCTCTACCTGTCCTCCTGTCCCCCGTACACCCCTCAGACCTGCTGAACTACCACATCCTGAAACACATGCAGTGCGCCGAGTCCATCGTGTCGGGGACACCGATGGAGACGCTGCAGGGCACCGTGCTGGAGGTCGGCTGTGACGGAGACCACATGACCCTGAACGGGAAGGCCATTGTCACCAAGACGGACCAGCTGGGAACCAACGGAGTCGTCCACTACATCAACGAGCTGCTCATCCCCGACTCAGGTACTAATACTACTAATAATACTACTAATACTGCATCTAATACTGGAACTACTGCTGAAAGTACTGCTGTTAAAACAACAGAGTCGTCCACTACATCAACGAGCTGCTCATCCCCGACTCTGAATACTGCTGATAATACTACTACTGCATCAAACACTGAAACTAAAACTGCATGTAATACATAGAGTACTCCTGACAAAACTGCAGTACGGCACATCCAAACTAAAACCATGTCTGAGCTGCACATAAACTCGTACTACTAATACTACTATTAGTGCGTCTAATGCTGAGAGCACCTCTGTAAAAACTGCAGAAGCACTGCAGTACAAACAATACCTCCACGGTTAGTAATGTCGGTAGTAGCAGTAGTAATTAGTAGTAGTATTTGCAGTATTATTTAACTTGTTCTCTTTCAGCCAAAGTTCTGCTGGAGCTGGCTGAAGGTCCATCTGTTGCCACGGCGACCAAGCTGTTTGTGGATGCGGGTCTGTCGGGTCACCTGATGGGCTCCGAGGCTCTGACCATGCTGGTTCCTCTGAACGAAGCCTTCACAGGTAACGCCTTCTCAGAGACTTGACCTTTGACCCCAGAGACAGCGGTCAGCTGTTTACGTCTTTATTCATTCAGTACATCCTTAAAGTTACAGTCACACATGTACGACAGCCGGCTCACAGAGAACGGGAGTGAACGAAAGGCGAATGTTAATTAGAATGAATGTTAAAGTCAGGTTCTCTAGTTAACTATGATACCAGTATCAGACTTTTCTTCTGCCTTTCTTTCAGACATTTTTCGGACATATTTCGTAAAATTTGTCAGACTTTTTTTGGACAGTTTTTGGACTTTTATCTGTCTTATTTTTTTCATTATTAACATTATTTTACAGACTTTGGTTTTTGACATATTTTTTTTTAATTTTGGACTTTTGATCAGACTTTTTTTTTTTTTTTTTTTTACATTTTTCATTTTTTTTTTACATTTTTAAACATGTTTTGCACGTTTTTCAGATATTTTTTGAAATTTTTCGGACATATTTCATAAAATTGTCAGACTTTTTCAGACTTTTTTTGGACAGTTTTTGGACTTCTTTTCCGACATTTTTTGAAATTTTTCAGATTTTATTTTTTTGACATTTTCGGACAGGTTTTTGACTTTTTTAACACTTTTTTTGGACATTTTCAGACTTTTTTTTACATTTTTCAGAAATTTTTCAGGCTTTTCCTGACTTTTTTTGGACTCTTCCGTAATTTTTTTACCTTTATTTCACTTTTTCACTCTAGCTTTAAAACTGAGCCGCTACAACCTAAAAATCACATGTTGTGTTAATACATTAAAGAAATAGTTAAAACAAATTTGCGTTAACACGTTATTTTATTATCACGTTAACGTTGACAGCCCTAATATATATATATATATATAATGTATTAAATGTCTACATTGTGAGTTTTTTTAAACCTGATGTTCGTCTCTTCCGCCGTCGTCTTCGTCTTATTTACCTGTCCGTGTGTCTGTAACAGGAATTGACACGACGATGACGCCTGACATGAAGAAGTTGATGACTAATCACCTCCTGAAGGACCAGCTGTCCTCTAAGTCTCTGTATCACAACCAGGAGCTGGAGACGCTGGGAGGCCTCCGACTCAGAGTGTTCGTCTACAGAAACGTAAGAACTTTATTGTGATTCGTCAGGAGGTCGGTCGGTCTCAAGACATCCTCTCAGTAGGAAACATTACACTGGTATGGGACACCACCTAACGCCACCCAACATCACCCAGTATATAGATGTATATACACCTGGATCCTGCAGGTGAAGCTGAACTTCACTGTTCTCTGATTATAAAACTGATGTTTGACAGTCTGATGATCAGATGATGTTCAGAGTTTCATGTTTTAAACCAGTTTCATTGTTATAATGAGACTCGGTGATTTCCATTTTCCTGGAAGAAGCTCTTTTTTACTGAGTGTAACTTCAGATCGTTCCCAGAGAGCAGAGCTGCTGGGCGGCTCGTCTGTCTTCTCTGGCAGTAAATATTGTGATGATTTCATGAGGTCACTATGTGGCTGCTTCTCATAAATGACTTTAACAAACTCAGTTTGTGTGTCGGATCAGTGAAGCTCAACAGAACTGGTCTGATTCGGGAAGTTTTATATTTTCAGCTCATGATGCGTCTGAGAGGAAACTCATTTTCAACTTTTAAATGATTTTTCAAATGCAGGATGACTGCATGAAATGTGGTGAGAGCATGACTGTCCCACGCTGCAGCCTCATTACTGCGCCCGCACGTGGTGATGATGTCATCCTAAGTATCATCCTGTGGCGACGTGAATCAGAGCCGCCTGCAGAGAGACGACCAGAACTAATAAAGGTTTATCACGTAGGGGCAACTGAGTTAGTCCTTGTGCTACAGGGTTAGCCTTTGTGTTACTGAGTTAGCCTTTGTGCTACTGGGCTAGCCTAGTTGGTTTCTGGTCGTACAGGTGATGTTGCTCCACCGGTTTCTGGTCGTACAGGTGAAGTTGCACCACCGGTTTCTGGTCGTACAGGTGAAGTTGCACCGCCGGTTTCTGGTCGTACAGGTGACGTTGCACCGCCGGTTTCTGGTCGTACAGGTGACGTTGCACCACCGGTTTCTGGTCGTACAGGTGAAGTTGCACAACCGGTTTCTGGTTGTACAGGTGACGTTGCACCGCCAGTTTCTGGTCGTACAGGTGACGTTGCTCCGCCGGTTCCTGGTTGTACAGCTGATGTTGCTCTGCCGGTTTCTGGTTGTACAGGTGACGTTGCTCTGTTGGTTTCTGGTCGTACAGTTGACGTTGCTCTGTTGGTTTCTGGTCGTACAGTTGACATTGCTCCGCTGGTTTCCGGTCGTACAGCTGACGTTGCTCCTTTGGTTTCTGGTCGTACAGTTGACAGTGCTCCGCTGGTTTCTGGTCGGTCAGTAGGGTCTTCTATGATAACTGAAGCTGTTCGTGCTACCCAGGAAACACAACCCACATGTGAACATGTGTAAATGACGGTGTTATTAATCGGTCCATGGTGGAAGGTGGTCTCTGGGGGGTGGTCTCTGGGAGGTGGTCTCTGGGGGGTGGTCTCTGAGAGGCGGTCTCTGGGAGGTGGTCTCTGGGAGGCGGTCTCTGGGAGGTGGTCTCTGGAGGGGTGGTCTCTGGGGGTTGGTCTCTGGGAGGTGGTCTCTGGGAGGTGGTCTCTGGAGATCTCAGTGGCTCCACATGTTTCAGGTCCTGGACTCGAGGACTCGTGGGTGGTTCACATTTCTGCTCAGTAATGAACTCTGCAGACCACAAGAAGCTTCCTGCTTCCCACAGCTGCTAAATCTTTCCAGACACTGTGTGTGTGTGTGTGTGTGTGTGTGTGTGTGTGTGTGTGTGTGTGTGTGTGTGTGCGTGTGTGTGTGTGTATGCGTGTGAGAGACGAGCTTTGACAAAATGTCCGTCCTCCAGGACGTGATGTGGAGTCCAGAGATCCTCAGACTGAGCAGGAGTTCAGAGTATTAATATATATAATGATAATAATAATATATAATTATTTATTATGACGTCTCTGTTACGTCTCAGAACCTCGAGGACATCCAGGAGGAAAACGTTCACACAGCAACACGATAACTCACCAGAGAAGAAGACAAGAAACAAACAGACCTGTCGTCTTTAGTTGTCCTCCGCTCTGACCTCTGACCTCTGACCTCTGACCTCCCCCTGCGTCCTCTTAGCTGTCCCTTATTCTCTGTGTGTTTGTAGAGCCTGTGCATTGAGAACGCCTGCATCGCTGCTCACGACAAGACGGGGCGCCACGCCACCATGTTCACCGTGGACAAAGTCCTCACACCGCCGATGGGAACTGTCATGGACGTCCTGAAGGCCGACGACCGCTTCAGGTCAGTGGATGTAAACTCATGATGGTAAACGGGCGGTGGAGGAACCCATCACACCCATTCATCTAACATCTTAAAGTCCCCTTTATGTCCTTTAAAGTCCTCTCAATGTCCCCTTAAAATCCTCTTAATCTCCATAAAGTCCTCCTAATGTCCCTTAAAGTCCTCTTAATGTCCCATAAAGGCCTCTTAATGTCCTTTTAAGTCCCCTTAATGTCCCTTTAAGTCCTCTTAATGTCCCTTAAAGTCCCTTAAATGTCACTTTAAATCCTCTTAATGTCCCTTAAAGTCCTATTAATGTCCTTTTAAGTCCCCTTAATGTCCCTTTAAGTCCTCTTAATGTCCATAAAGTCCTCTCAATGTCCATTTAAGTCCCCTCAATGTCCCTGAATGTCCACTCAATGTCTCTTAAGTCCTCTCAATGTCCCTTAAAGTCCTCTCAATTTCCCATAAAGTCCTCTTAATGTCCCTTAAAGTCCTCTTAATGTCCCTTAAAGTCACATGTTCTGTGATTTGATTAAAGGAAGTGATGTCATGTTGTCTAACGAATCTCCTTCCTGTTTCAGCGTCCTGGTCGGAGCCGTCCAGACTGCAGGTATGACGGAGCTGCTCAACCAGCAGGCGGCGCTGACCTTCTTCGCTCCCACCAACGCCGCCTTCAGCGCTATGCCGCCGCCCGAACTCAACAAGATGATGGGTGAGTGTAACAGGAGATTATTATGTCATTCATATAACACTCGTACAGCTCTGATATATAATGAAGAGACTCTATAACAGAGGGTGTGAAGTTATTATTCAACAGGCGTCAACAGACAGACTTCAGACAGACTTCAGCTCCTTCTTTGGTCCCAACGCTTCTGTTTATGTGACTCACAGCAGAATCATCCCAGAACTTTAATACAGCTTATATAAACTGTCTGAGCAGCTTCACTGTCAGCCTAATAAAGACATGAAGACATAGAGACATGAAGACATGAAGACATGAAAACATAGAGACATGAAGACATGAAGACACAAAGACACGAAGACATGAAGACACAAAGACATAAAGACATGAAGACATGAAGACATGGAGACATAGAGACATGAAGACATGAAGACACAAAGACACAAAGACATGAAGACACAAAGACATAAAGACATGAAGACATGGAGACATAAAGACATGAAGACAGAGACATGAAGACATGAAGACATAAAGACATAAAGACACAAAGACACAAAGACACAAACACACAAACACACAAAGACACTAAGACATAAAGACATAAAGACATAAAGATATAAAGACAAAAATGCATAAAGACATAAAGACACAAAGACACTAAGACATAAAGACATAAAGACACTAAGACATCTCCAGTCCGATCTGACTCTGTGTGTCCGTCTGTCTCCAGGTAACCGCCAGGAGCTGGCAGGTGTGCTCAGGTATCACCTGGGGGAGGGCATGCTGGTCAGTGGGGGCGTGGGATCTCACACCAGAGTCAAACCTCTGCAGGGAGAGAAGCTGGAGCTCGGCGTGGTCAGTCATCAATAACGTTTCTTATCGTATTGATCGCTGATCAGAGAGCTGATAACAGCTGATCTGTCCTTTGTGTGTTTCAGCGTAACTACACGGTGTACGTCAACAAGGTCCCGGTGGCCGACGCCGACCTGATGGCGACTAACGGAGTCGTCCACGCCGTCAACAGCATCATCAGACCTCTGCGTGAGTATCGGCTCATTGTTTACGTGTTCTGGTTGACTCTCACGGCTCTCATCGCGGCGCTTTCAGAGAGGAAATTGTAAAACGTTGTTGTTGTTGTGGTGTGTGTGTGTGTGTGTGTGTGTGTGTGTGTGTGTGTGTGTGTGTGTATGCGTGCGTGTGCAGCTCTGAAGGTGGACAGAGAACAGAATGACGGACCTGCAGCTCCTCTCAGATCAGCCGCCTCCTCCGGGGTGAGAACGCACAAACCGCCATTTGTTATTACGTTGATTCTAGTTTACAGGATTATACTGTAGTCTATACTGTTAAAGGTGTAGTTTACAGGATTATACTGTAGGCTATACTGTTAACGGTGTAGTTTACAGGATTATACTGTAGTCTATACTGTTAACGGTGTAGTTTACAGGATTATACTGTAGGCTATACTGTTAACGGTGTAGTTTACAGGATTATACTGTAGTCTATACTGTTAACGGTGTAGTTTACAGGATTATACTGTAGTCTATACTGTTAACGGTGTAGTTTACAGGATTATACTGTAGTCTATACTGTTAACGGTGTAGTTTACGGGATTATACTGTAGTCTATACTGTTAACGGTGTAGTTTATAGGATTATACTTTAGTCTATACTGTTAACGGTGTAGTTTACAGGATTATACTGTAGGCTATACTGTTAAAGGTGTAGTTTACGGGATTATACTGTAGTCTATACTGTTAACGGTGTAGTTTATAGGATTATACTTTAGTCTATACTGTTAACGGTGTAGTTTACGGGATTATACTTTAGTCTGTACTGTTAACGGTGTAGTTTACAGGATTATACTGTAGTCTATACTGTTAACGGTGTAGTTTACAGGATTATACTGTAGTCTATACTGTTAAAGGTGTAGTTTACAGGATTATACTGTAGTCTATACTGTTAAAGGTGTAGTTTACGGGATTATACTGTAGTCTATACTGTTAAAGGTGTAGTTTACAGGATTACACTGTAGTCTATACTGTTAACGGTGTAGTTTACAGGATTATACTGTAGTCTATACTGTTAAAGGTGTAGTTTATAGGATTATACTGTAGTCTATACTGTTAACGGTGTAGTTTACGGGATTATACTGTAGTCTATACTGTTAACGGTGTAGTTTACGGGATTATACTGTAGTCTATACTGTTAAAGGTGTAGTTTATAGGATTATACTGTAGTCTATACTGTTAACGGTGTAGTTTACGGGATTATACTGTAGTCTATACTGTTAACGGTGTAGTTTACGGGATTATACTTTAGTCTATACTGTTAACGGTGTAGTTTACAGGATTATACTGTAGGCTATACTGTTAAAGGTGTAGTTTACGGGATTATACTGTAGTCTATACTGTTAACGGTGTAGTTTATAGGATTATACTTTAGTCTATACTGTTAACGGTGTAGTTTACGGGATTATACTTTAGTCTGTACTGTTAACGGTGTAGTTTACAGGATTATACTGTAGTCTATACTGTTAACGGTGTAGTTTACAGGATTATACTGTAGTCTATACTGTTAAAGGTGTAGTTTACAGGATTATACTGTAGTCTATACTGTTAAAGGTGTAGTTTACGGGATTATACTGTAGTCTATACTGTTAAAGGTGTAGTTTACAGGATTACACTGTAGTCTATACTGTTAACGGTGTAGTTTACAGGATTATACTGTAGTCTATACTGTTAAAGGTGTAGTTTATAGGATTATACTGTAGTCTATACTGTTAACGGTGTAGTTTACGGGATTATACTGTAGTCTATACTGTTAACGGTGTAGTTTACGGGATTATACTGTAGTCTATACTGTTAAAGGTGTAGTTTATAGGATTATACTGTAGTCTATACTGTTAACGGTGTAGTTTACGGGATTATACTGTAGTCTATACTGTTAAAGGTGTAGTTTATAGGATTATACTGTAGTCTATACTGTTAACGGTGTAGTTTACGGGATTATACTGTAGTCTATACTGTTAACGGTGTAGTTTACGGGATTATACTGTAGTCTATACTGTTAACGGTGTAGTTTACGGGATTATACTGTAGTCAGGAAAGTGATTTTATTTAATTTGGGTGATTTGTGACCTTCTCTCTGTCTCACAGGCTGACTCCAAGAGCTTCAGGAATGGTGAGTTTCTTCTTTCTGAACTACTTCCTGTTTCATCTGAAGCTGTTGTGTCTCTAACTTTATGTCCTCTTGTGGTTTCTGTCTTCAGACGATCTGTTCCAGCAGGTGGTCCGCAGTCGCTCCAGCAAGACGATGACCCAGTAGAACTCCAGCAGAACCTCTGAGGAACCAAAGAACAGAACCTCTGAGGAACCAAAGAACAGAACGGGGTTCTCATCTTAAAGGAAAAATCCCCCTCAAGTATTTTAACACTGAAACATTCATCTGAAACAGGAATGAAGTGTAATAATCAATATTTAACTTACAAAGAGAACACATCATCGGGTCCTGAAGGTGACGGGGTTCACCTCTCACCTCTCACCTGCTCAGGTGTGTGTTGGTAGTAAATCACAGTGGTTTTATCATTATTATAACGCAGCTAAACTAAAGTAAAGGAGATGCATTCATGATATGATGCTTTCTGTTTGACTACCAGTGTTATTAACACAACAACCAGTTCAACCAGTTCAACCAGTTCAACCAGTTGATATGTGTATAAATGCAGGAAATAAATTTTGTCTCACTTCTGCGACCAAACCTTCTCTGAAGGTTTTTGGAAGGCATTCTGGGAAATGTAGGAAACCACTGAGTGAAGTAGACGAGGCTGGTTGAGAGGAAGTAATCACTGATCACTGATCAATACCTGATGATCAGACAGTGTGAGAGGGTCTGAGGGGGATTTTTCTTCACTTTGTGGAGAGAAGAAGAAATATTGTTGTTTTTTATTATTTTTTACCGACTCAGTGTTTTGATTTCTTTGTACTGTAAAAAAAAGAAAACTAATTTTGATCGAATGTCACTTCTGAAGTTTAAAGTTTGAACTTTCACATGTAAAACTTTTGTAAAGTGTGTTGTTGTTGTTGTTGTCGTCGTCGTGTAGTCTGTGTGTTGTTGTCCTGCAGCATGTCAGCAGGTCAAAGGGGTCAACTCTAACTCTAACCCAGATCAGAACAGACAGACACCGTGACCTGATGGATCTCTGGAGCTTTTTATGCCGTTTTTCTTTGTGATTTTTGTAAAATAAAACTGAAAAATTAGAAAAGACAAGTCATCTGTTACTGAAGCTGCGTTTGTGTGTGTGTGTGTGTGTGTGTCACACTAGTCATCTTAAATCATCTGTAATCTGTGCACGCTTCCTGCATGCACGTCTCCTCGGGGTTATGAAATATTAATGCGGTCCAGGTGAGGTCAACAGAGACAGACGTTCTTTATAACCACGGTTAATGTGAAGCAGTGAACGCCTCACAGACACTGAACCTTCAGTTTCCTCTGGAGGGAAAAATAACAGAAGGAACATTTCAGGTCTCAGATACAGTATTTAGGTTATAGATATTAATATAGAAACATTAATCTAGATAATGAAGTCCAGAGTTTGACCTGCAGGATTTTATATTTCTTTATGTTGAATCAGCAGAAATGTGAACGTCTCTGTGAATGTAACTTCATCCTGAATCAACATGTTCACTTCTGCTTTTTTTAATCTCTGACTTTATTAAATCAACTCGTTTTATTTTGATAGGGTGGCTCTTTGGCTTCCTGTCAGTCTCCAGATGTTGGTTTTATTTCTCAGGACTTGTTTCAGATCTGTAGAGATGATTGACAGCAGCAGATAATCCTCCACAGCTGCAGCTCGCTGAGTGACGGCTGAGTGACAGACGGACAGTTTTATTAAAGAAGAATCAGATTATTACAGAATAAAAACATTAAATTCCCCTCTAATGTTTCATACATGACAGAAATGTGTCAGAACTTCACATCTGGATGTTAAAATCACTTCCTCCAGTTCACTACTCTGAATTTAGGAGCAGAAGAATAAAATACCAACAAATAGAAATACTCAAAGTATTTAACAATTGTCAATAAACAGATTTAATAAAACAATCTCTCACTGCAGCATCACAGTCTGTGAACACTGCATTTATTTATTATTACTTTATTTATTATTCTTAATTTCAAGTGTAAGGAGGTTAACCAGTTTATTATTAGTTATTACCTACATTATTATTATTAGTTATAGTTATTATTAGTTATTACCTACCTTATTAAATTAGAATAAAACTTCTAAACAGAAGTGAAATGTTCAGTAAAGTGAAGTCAGAGCGCCGCCTGCTGCTCACAGGAACACATCACACACTGATAACTATTTATATCTATATCTATATACTAATGTGGCAGCTTATTTCAAGACAAAAAACATGTTTTCTTTATTTAATATTATTATGTTTCATATTTAATAATTGTTTAAATATTTTTATTAGTGAACTTTCATTTGGAAACATTTAGCTACAATCTGAATTAAATATCTATATTTATAAATATTAAATATCTTTATTTATATATATTAAATATCTATTATATATGTTAAATATCTATATTTACATATATTAAATATATATTCATACATGTTAAATATTTATCTTTATATATGTTAAATATCTACATTTATATATATTAAATATATATTTATATATGTTATATAAATATCTTTATATATATTAAATATCTATATTTATATATATTAAATTTATATTTATATATGTTAAATATATATCTTTGTATATATTAAATATCTATATTTATCTATATAATAAAATATTATTTTGTTATATTATTTATTTATAATAATTAAACTATAATGTGTTTGAAGGAGAAACAAACAGGAGGAATGATGAGATGTTTGTTCCCTTCCGGCCCGCAGAGGGCGCTGTTTCCGGCGTGTGTGTCACATTGATATGAGTCCGTGGAACAGCAGCAGCAGCATGCTGTGGAGCTGCTGAAGAGACGCGATGTTTTCCGGGTTGAAGGATCGAGTCGGTTCGGTTCTGTTACCGGGAGATGAGTTCTCCTTTCAGACCGACGACACCATCTCTCTCACGGAGCCCGTTCAGCCGGAGAAGGTGCTGTGTGGTCCGGGTCTGAGGCGGAGCGGAGACCGGCTGCTGGTCTCTAAAAGCGGCGTCCTCCGACACAAACAGCCCAACGTGTTCTGGATGGACTCCCAGCAGAGGAGGGTGAGACACACTGTCCTCTAGAGGACACTAGAGACACTATGTCCTCTACTAGAGACACTACATGTCCACTAGAGGACACCTAGAGACACTATGTCCACTACTAGAGACACAAACAGCCCAACGTGTTCTGGATGGACTCCCAGCAGAGGAGGGTGAGACACACTGTCCTCTAGAGGACACTAGAGACACTATGTCCACTAGAGGACACCTAGAGACACAACATGTCCACTAGAGGACACTAGAGACACTATGTCCACTAGAGGACACCTAGAGACACAACATGTCCACTAGAGGACACCTAGAGACACTATGTCCACTACTAGAGACACAAACAGCCCAACGTGTTCTGGATGGACTCCCAGCAGAGGAGGGTGAGACACACTGTCCTCTAGAGGACACTAGAGACACTATGTCCTCTACTAGAGACACAACATGTCCACTAGAGGACACCTAGAGACACTATGTCCTCTACTAGAGACACAAACAGCCCAACGTGTTCTGGATGGACTCCCAGCAGAGGAGGGTGAGACACACTGTCCTCTAGAGGACACCTAGAGACACTATGTCCACTAGAGGACACCTAGAGACACAACATGTCCACTAGAGGACACCTAGAGACACTATGTCCACTACTAGAGACACAAACAGCCCAACGTGTTCTGGATGGACTCCCAGCAGAGGAGGGTGAGACACACTGTCCTCTAGAGGACACTAGAGACACTATGTCCACTAGAGGACACCTAGAGACACAACATGTCCACTAGAGGACACTAGAGACACTATGTCCACTAGAGGACACCTAGAGACACAACATGTCCACTAGAGGACACCTAGAGACACTATGTCCACTACTAGAGACACAAACAGCCCAACGTGTTCTGGATGGACTCCCAGCAGAGGAGGGTGAGACACACTGTCCTCTAGAGGACACTAGAGACACTATGTCCACTAGAGGACACCTAGAGACACAACATGTCCACTAGAGGACACCTAGAGACACTATGTCCACTACTAGAGACACAAACAGCCCAACGTGTTCTGGATGGACTCCCAGCAGAGGAGGGTGAGACACACTGTCCTCTAGAGGACACTAGAGACACTATGTCCTCTACTAGAGACACTAGAGGACACCATGTCCACTAGAGACACCATGTCCACTAGAGGACACCATGTCCACTAGAGGACACTATGTCCACTAGAGACACTATGTATGTAAAGACAAATGTAACAAAGTGAGGAGATATAAACACTGAAGTGGACGGGTGATGGAGCAGTGCATGCTGGGAGTTTGAGTCTGTCCCTGTGTCCTCAGTATGTCCCCGCTAAAGGAGAGACCGTCATCGGCATCGTGACGGTCAAATCGGGAGACGTCTTCAAGGTGGACTTTGGAGGAAGTGAGCAGGCGTCTCTGTCCTACCTGGCTTTTGAGGGAGCCACCAAGAGGAACCGCCCCAACGTCCAGGTGAGACTCTGAGGACAGGAAGTCCAGGTGAGACACTGAGGACACAGAGAGGTCCAGGTGAGACACTGAGGACACAGAGAGGTCCAGGTGAGACACTGAGGACACAGAGAGGTCCAGGTGAGACTCTGAGGACACAGAGAGGTCCAGGTGAGACACTGAGGACACAGAGAGGTCCAGTTGAGACACTGAGGACAGGAAGTCCAGGTGAGACTTCCTCTCTGTGTGTTACCTGTACAGGTGACCTGGTGTTTAACCCCTCCCTCTCTGTGTGTTACCTGTACAGGTGACCTGGTGTTTAACCCCTCCCTCTCTGTGTGTTACCTGTACAGGTGGGTGACCTGGTGTTCTCTCAGTTCATCATAGCCAATAAGGACATGGAGCCGGAGCTGGTGTGTATGGACAGTTCAGGACGAGCCAATGGGATGGGAGTGTTTGGAGGAGGAGGTCTGCTCTTCACCGTCTCTCTGGGACTCGTCAGAAGGTAAACGTCCTCAGGTGTCTCTGTGTATATATCCTGTCCTGAGACTCGATGATCACCTGGTCTACCCCCCCCTCCACAGACTGCTGTCCCCCCACAGCGACGTCCTGTCTGACCTGCAGCAGCTGTTTCCCTGTGAGCTGGTGGTCGGGATGAACGGCCGTCTGTGGGTGAAGTCCTCCAGCGTTCAGCGGACGCTCGTCATCTCCAACCTGCTGCAGAGCTGCGACACCATGACGGCCCAGCAGAGACAGCAGCTGTTCAGGAGGGTGGCACAGGGGGCGCTGTAGACCACATCGGACCACAGGTACACCTACACCTGGTCCCACAGAGAACAGCTTCCTGTTCTCTGAGGTCCCGTTTCCAGCCGTCGTACAGTTGGCAGAATGTTTTTGACGCATCAATACGACAGCATTGTTTGGTATTTCCTCAACTGATCTATAATCAATAATTTGCCTTTGTTCTTCTGATCTTTATTTTTAAAGGTTATTTAGACAGAAGTATTTTAAATGCGTTGACTTTTTAACCAAACGATTATTAAAACACTAACATATTATTGTTATTATTAATAATAATAATAATAATAAAAAATACTAACTTATTATTATTAATATTGTTATTATTAATAAAATGCTAACATATTATTATTATTGTTATTATTATTACCAATAATAATAACATTAACAGATTATTAGTTTTAAAACACAAATTTATTATTATTAATATTATTGTTATTAATAAAACACTAACTTATTATTATTATTACTAATAATAATAAAACACCAATAGATTATTCAATAATAAAAACAAGAAACTCTCGGAAGAACTTTTTCTCCATAAACATTTATTTTCAAATAGATTAAGAAAAAATAGATATTTTTTTACAACTTTTTTCTTTATATGACTTTTTATACAGTACTTTACTTTATGTGCATTTAGAAAAAAAACAACCTAGTGATGTCACCATACCAGAACTGTAGAGGTCGATACCGACGCCAGTGAGACGCCACCGTTCTTTACCTTCGCTCATTACTCATTTTTACCAAATAGTGCCTGAACGCATCATAATGCAACCTCCTGTTAACGTTAGCTCCGTGCAGGACCGTGCTGCTAACGCTAGCTAGGTCGCCTGCTGAGGTGTCCATAGTGAATTTACTATGCCATAAAGACATTTTCCATCGTCCTTGTGACGACGTGGCGCCGGTTGTCTCCAGGCCCGGCAGTATCGAGGCCCGACGGTATCGAGGCCCGGCGGTATCGAGGCCCGGCGGTATCGAGGCCCGGCGGTATCGACTTGGTAGCGAAGTATGGGGACATCACTCGACTAAACAACAAACAAACCTCCGTTAATGAGGCGGCTCTGAGGGTCAAACAGGGGCAAAGAGCACAAAGGATGCTGGGAAAAAGCAGACCGAACAAACTGAAAACAACCAACTGAAACCGGATCAGACCGGATCAGTCCGTATCGAAACTCTAAATAAAACCTGAACCGGTTTTTAGACTGTAACAGAAACCAGATTGTTCTTAAAGTGAAACACCGACATCATCATCACTCTCAGCTGGGGTACATTCAAAGAGTGGAGGACAGACAGACAGACGGACGGGTTGAGGACAGACTGACGGGTGGAGGACAGAGACAGACAGACGGGTGGAGGACAGACAGACAAACGGGTGGAGGACAGACAGACAAACGGGTGGAGGACAGACAGACAGACAGACGGACAGGTGGAGGACAGACTGACTAATGGAGGACAGACAGACAGAGAGACAAACGGGTGGAGGACAGACAGACAGACAGACAGATGGACAGGTGGAGGACAGACAGACAGACAGACAGACAGACGGACAGGTGGAGGACAGACTGACGAATGGAGGACAGACAGACAGAGAGACAAACGGGTGGAGGACAGACAGACAGATGGACAGGTGGAGGACAGACAGACAGACAGACGGACAGGTGGAGGACAGACTGACGAATGGAGGACAGACAGACAGAGAGACAAACGGGTGGAGGACAGACAGACAGACAGATGGACAGGTGGAGGACAGACTGACGAATGGAGGACAGACAGACAGACGGACAGGTGGAGGACAGACTGACGAATGGAGGACAGACAGACAGAGAGACAAACGGGTGGAGGACAGACAGACAGACAGAGAGACAAACGGGTGGAGGACAGACAGACAGACGGACAGGTGGAGGACAAACTGACGAATGGAGGACAGACAGACAGAGAGACAAACGGGTGGAGGACAGACAGACAGATGGACAGGTGGAGGACGGACAGACAGACAGACAGACAGACGGACAGGTGGAGGACAGACTGACGAATGGAGGACAGACAGACAGAGAGACAAACGGGTGGAGGACAGACAGACAGACAGACAGACGGACAGGTGGAGGACAGACTGACGAATGGAGGACAGACAGACAGACAGACAAACGGGTGGAGGACAGACAGCAGTAACTAAGGGTAACGGGACTCTGAACTTGAAGACATGCGAGAGCAGAACTTTGGCAACACGTCAAGGTGAAAGGTGGAGTGGCGACCGGAGAGACGGCAGACATCTTGTTGATGATGTCACAGTGCGGACTGGGGGAGGGGGCGGAGCCCGGCGGGGTCACATGATGTGTTTCTGGATACCGGGGGTGAACTCCTTGGCGTTTGGGTTCAGACTGCTGTTCACCTGGAGGAGGAGGAGGAGGAGAAGAAGAATGAGGCGTTCATGGAATTAATAATTATTAATAAATATTATTATTATTGATGTTCTAAAGCCATGATGAGGTGCAGAAGTCTAGTTAAACTACAACATGCTGAAAGGTTATTATGGGATGTCTGCCTACTGCAGGTTTAAGTGATTATGAAACTAACTGCTGCCTATTTTTCTGTCGCCGTCGTCATGGCAGATCGTTGGTTGCTCGGAAACGACAGTACCCGATGGGGGTGGCGAAGCGGACCGTGAACTCACCACGACATCGAAGTCTGCGTCGGCGTCCAGAACCAGCAGGCTGATCTGGTCCTGCAGCTGAGGGAGGTCTCTGGACGGGATGAACCACTCCCACTGCTCCTCCTCCTCCAGCATCTCCTGGAAACAACGCTCGATGAACTCCTCCTCCCAAAGCTCCTCCTCCACCTGCACAGAGACACACAGAGGTTTAAAGGACACCACCTTATATTTATATATATATATATATATATATATATATACACACACACACACACACACAGACAGACACTCATTAAGGACCAAAATGTCCCGTTGAAACCATTAAAACCACCATGTTTGATCCTGTCACAGCATCAATCATTCACTCTATTATATCAGGTTTTAATCCAGATTCCTGCTTCAACACTGGACTTTTACTAGTTTATACCACACTGAGTCATTTCCTCATGTTTGTTCTGTAACGCTGTTCTGGTTGATTCTGATGTAAACAAACATGCATCAAAATCTAATTATTGACAAATCCCACACTGAAAAAATAAGCCCTAATAAATAAATAAATAAATAAATATATATATATTATTATTATTTATATATTTATTTAATTTTTTTCATAAAAAACAACAGTGGCATTAAACAAACTGTCGTTATAATTATTCTATAAATTATTATTTGGTGGTTCTGATCAGTTCTGGAGCTGGTTAACAGATTTAACTCTGCGAAAGTGTAAAATAATGTTAATAAACTGTTTATTATAAACGGTACACTGTGTACCGTTTATAATAAACACACGGTGAGTGACACCCCCCTCATTTAAGGGAAATAAGAAAGTTTGGGGAAATAAATAAGGGGTGAAATGCAAAGGGAAAATCACGCAGAAATAAATAAATTGAAAAATAAGTGCTAAAATAATAAAAAATAAACAAATTACAAAATTGATAAAAAAAAAATGTAAATAAAAGTGAAAATTAAACAAGAGTAAATAAATAAGGAAATTAATACAATGATAAATTAATAAAGAAGCAAATTAAAACAGATCAATTTATGTTTATTATAAACAGTTTATAAAGTGCTTTTTATAAACTGTTTACTGTTTATAATAAACAGTTTATAAAGTGTTTATAATGAACAGTGGAGGTTAACCTCCGGTCCTCCGGTGCTCACCTGCCGGTTGAACTCCTCCTCGTTCTCCATCCACATGTACTCAGCGAACGGGTCTTCATCGGAACCGAGCTGGCTGCTCAGAATCACCTCGTTACTGATCGTCATGTTGCTGCTGATGTTGCTGAGTCTCGGGTCCTTCATGTCCCCGCGGTCCTCCGACACTCAGCCTCGGTCTCTAAGGTCCGGTCCGACCTGCGGCACAAACACACCCCCGTTACCCGGTAAAACCCCCCGGTACCCGGTAAACACAGCCCCGGTACCCGGTACCCGGTACCCGGTACCCAGCGGCCAGCGGGTTGCTGTGATGGCCGCTGACTGACTGTCTGACTGACAGACAATAACAGCCGGTACTGACCGTGAGTACAGCAGAACAACAGACAGAAACACAATAACACAAACATCCAGAGAGTTATTGACATTATAAAGATATAAAAGGTTGTGTTTTACCCGCTTACCGACCTGATAACCGGGTTATAACCGGTATTTAACCGGGTTATTCGGTGATTCCTCGGCAGCGGACCAGACGGTCACTCCGTGTTGACTCCTCTGGACTGTCATGGCCGCCGGGCTGCCTCTGTTTGTTTACATCTCTGACGTCACTCCGTGCTCGCTGGTGATTGGACAAACCGCTCTGCTGCCTTCAAGTGCTCGCATGGCCTGTTGAAAGTGAACGGGCTGGAGAATCGGAAAGTTGAGCTGTGACATTCATTTAATGTCACGATTCTATTTACACACTGACAATTAATCAGCTGTTTTAGTGACATGTTATTTCTAGAAGGAGACGGTAGACAGTGGCAACCTGTGTTACAGATAAACAATAAAATACATATTTACTTATATACTTTATAAAGTAGATCCCATGATGACACACGGTGAGTGACACCCCCCTCATTTGAGGGAAATAAGAAAGGTTGGAGAAATAAATGAGGGGTGAAATGCAAAGGGAAAATCACGCAGAAATAAATAAATAAAAATAAGTGCTAAAATAAAATAATAAAGAAATGATAAATAAAAAATAAACGCAGAAATAAATAAAAAATAAGTGCTAAAATAAAATAATAAAGAAATAATAAATAAAAAATAAACGCAGAAATAAATAAAGAAATTGATAAAAAAGAAGAGTAAACAAATAAGGGAATTAATACAATGATAAATAAAAAAAGAAGCAAATTAAAACAGATTTTACAATTGATGCCACATTTTATCAATTAATTAATGGCTACATTTACTTCTAATTTTATTTTTGCTGCATTTAATGATATATTTATTTATTTATTGTCATTTAATATTAATTAATATTTACTCATAGAATAATAAATTAATTTGTAAACACATTTACACACATATTTCCTATTTTTATATATATACTTTATTTAAATATAATAAACATATTTTTTATTATACAAACAATATAATAATATTTTAATTTTTTATTTGTTTTTATTGAACAAATTCAAACAACATGGATCATAGATCATTGCATTAGAGTAAAATGACAAGGTGCATACAGAACAAAAACAGATAAAATATGTAAAATTATACATGAAAATAATAATAAATTAAATTAAGGGCTAGAGCTGTACCTGTAATTCATATTCTTCTATTATGCCAAGAAGTTTCAATGCATTTTTGTTTTTCATGACTTTAAGGGCTTTTATGTAAGAAAGAAACTCAGAATGAAACACATTAAACTTACAGGTTTCACTTTCATATACTTGGATTTGTGCAAATAAAATTTTCCAAGAATGAGAATGTTATTCACCAGAAAGTCATCTTTGTTATTGTCCATGACAAGACCATAAACATAAACAATATCCTTTTGAGAGAAGTTTCCCAAGTGAGAAACTTTTGGGTATATAATATCCAGAGCGGAAGTAATACTTTACATTTACATTTATAAATGTATTGAATAAATGTATAAATGTAAATGTAAAGTATTTAATTATTTTACATGTTAATTATGAAAGGAATTTAAAAATGAAACCATCAATAAATAGTTCAAATTAAAAGGGATTTACAAAAACACCATAAAACAGTCAATAAGTTCATCATATATGTATATATTTTTAATTAATTCATAGATTAATAAATACATTTGTAAACACATTTATTAATTAATTTTTAAATATAATAAACAGGTTTATAATATCTTTCTTGCTCTAAGCTCTTTATAGAGTCGTGATGTTACACTTCCGGTCCAATAGGTGGCGCAAACGCCGTTAACGTTGATTTGCCACTGAAATACACGAAGAAGAAGCAAACATCGCGATACTTCGTCCTGTGCGTGAGCTAGTGTTAGCAGGCTCAGCTAGCAGCTAGCTAGCAGCTACAGCAACAGATCAGGTGAGAGTTCAATTCCAACCACACTAACACTGATATTATACTATATTATGCTATCATACAGTCTGCAGAGAGACAGCACGCAGCTTCATGCACAATATGTTAAGTATATATGTAGTAAAGGTATAAACCACGTTAGCTCACGGTTAGCATTAGCAGAGGATGCTACAGTTAGCCTGTCAGGCTGTGCAGCTCGGCCTCCAGATTAACGCTCTAACTCGGTTATTAATGGGTTTATTCATCATGTTATCAATGCAATACATTCAGTTCTGCGTGCATCTGATCTAAAGTTGCATCACTAGTTTTAAAGGTCAAACTCGAGGCAAGGCAACAAGGCAAGGAAGCAAAGCAACAAGACAAGGCAAGGAAACAAGGCAGCAAGGCAAGGAAGCAAGGCAACAAGCAAGGCTGCAAGGCAAGGCAAGGAAGCAAGGCGGCAAGGCAAGGAAGCAAAGCAAAAAGTAAGGCAAGGAAGCAAGGCAAGGAAGCAAGGCAAGGAAGCAAAGCAACAAGCAAGGCAGCAAGGCAAGGCAACAAGGCAAGGAAGCAAGGCGGCAAGGCAAGGCAAGGAACCAAAGCAACAAGCAAGGCAAGGCAAGGAAGCAAAGCAGCAAGGCAAGGAAGCAAAGCAACAAGGCAAGGCAAGGAAGCAAAGCAGCAAGGCAAGGCAAAGCAAAGCAGCAAGGCAAGAAAGCAAGGCAGCAAGGCAACAAGGCAAGGCAAGGAAGCAAAGCAGCAATCAAGGCAGCAAGGCGAGGCAAGGAAGCAAAGCAACAATCAAGGCAGCAAGGCAAGGTAAGGCAGCAAGGCAACAGGGCAACAAGTCAAGGCAACAAGGCAGCAAAGTAACAAGGCAACAAGACAAGGCAACTTTATTTGTAGAGCACATCAGAATCAGAATCGTGTTTATAGGTGTAAGAGGTATACAGTAGGAATTTGCTTAGGTTTTGTGGGTGCAAGTAAACAGTATAATAACAAAAAGAATAGAGAAAAACGTTAGAATAAAATAAGAATAAAAAAAATTGTAATTCTACCAATATACAAAATAAGCTATAAACAAAAATAAACATGATATAAACAGCAAATATTGAAGGCAACAGGGCAATTCAAAGTGTTTTACATAAACATTCAAGAACATTGAGACAAAGTGCAAAAGAACATTAAGACATAATTAAACAGTTATAATAACATTAAATATTAGAAAATAAAAACAAGCTAAAAATAAAAGCTAGGATAGAAGCTAGAATAGAATATAACACACAAGAGTAAAAGCTCTAGTGCAGTATATAAGATCATTATCTGGTTTAATAAAAGGCAGCAGCAAACAGGAAAGTTTGAAGCTTTGATTTAAAAGCAGAGTTGGAGTTGGTCCTGCAGGTTTCTGGGAGCTTGTTCCAGATATTTGGTGCATAAAAACTGAACGCTGCTTCTGCATGTTTAGTTGTGACTCTGGGGCCACTAAGCAGACCTGATCCAGATGACCTGAGAGGTCTGGATGGTTCAGAACACAGCAGAAGATCAGAAATGTATTTTGGCCCTAAACCATTTAGTGCTTTGTGCTAGCACAGCGAAGGTCCTGCATTTCCCTTCATTCAAAGCTTAATCACACATAAACTGATCCAGATGTTCACTAATAGTTTCACTGTGGAAACACCAGGGCTGGAATGTAACTGAGTACATTTACTGAAGTACTTATGTACAAATTCATGGTACTTGTACGCTACTTGTGTATATCTGTCCTGCTACTCTCTACTTGTTACACCTGGGAGGTAACGATTCATCTCTTTACTCCACTACATTCATCTGACAGCTTTAGTTACTTTACAGACATGCAGTTACCTTATAGACCATGATGCATTGCTGCAGTGCAGATTAAACCAGCCAACAGGATATAAAGGAGTTAAAATATATCATACACATTAATGTAGCAGTAATATTAATACAGAAACATCAGATAATATAATAATAATAATAATAGAACAACACTGATTACTGACACAGCAGTACTTTTACTGCTGGAGAATACGTTAACTACATTTAGTACTGACATACTTTTACTATAACTACATTTATATGATAATATTGACATACTTTTATTACTGTAACTACATTTAGATGATAATACTGACATACTTTTACTTGTAGTGGAGTATTTTCACAGTGTGGTATTAGTACTTTTACTGCAGTAAAGGACCTGAATACTTCGTCCGTCACTGGGAGCTACTGGTTGTATCTTGTTGAACATCATTTCTGTATTTTGGTCCAATTCTCTCTTCTTTCATTGTAATTGGACTTTCTTTCTTTTTATTCTTTCACATGTTTAACAGAACGTGATTGAAATAGAAGCTTGTTTTATTAATATCTCATCTCTCTCTGATATTTTACAACCAGTTCTCAGAGTTTCTCCTTTTTCACTGAGGATGTTTCCATCATGTTCTCCTGGTCTGGGCTGAGTTTCCAGTCCTGTTCTGTCTCTTTTCCTTCTTTAACTGCCTCTCATGTCCAAGTAATCCCAGCATCCATCTGCTCAGGTTCTGTTAGTGAGTCCAGTCCTGTCCTTCGTGTGCTGTCTCCTGTCAGTGGACGCAGCGTCTGAAGCCTTTCTACCTGGTTGTGTTTCAGCAGACAGAAGAGAGAGGACTTCCCTTCACTTTGACCACCTTCACTCTTTGCAGAGACATTAACGGACATTAACGTCCCCACGTCCTTAAAGACAGACTGACATTAACGTCCCCCCGTCCTCAAAAAGACAGCCTCTTGTTTGCGGCCTGCTCGTCTCTCTCACTTGACTCAGCAGCTCCTCTTGGTGGCGTCATGTCTCAGAAGTCGCAGTCAGACGGCGGTCAGAAACACTTCGCTGTGGGTCGGGGGCTCCTCGCCGCCGCAGAGACCTTGAACTTCAGCATGAACGAGCAGCGATCCGGTCGTCAGATGGGGGGCGTGTCCTCAGGTGTGGGGGGTGGGCGGCGGTGGCATGGACGGACAGGACGGCAGCTCCCAGATGTCCCGGCGTGGCGGCGGCAGCCATATTGGAAACACCATGAAGCTGTTTGCCAGTTTGGGGCTGTCGCCCTCCGACCTGGACGCTCTGGCTGAAATCCCCGAAGAGGACATCAGCGTGGAGACGCTGCCCCGCATCCTCATGCAGCTCAAGAGCCGTAAGGGGGACGCAGGAGAGCGGCGGGGGGCGTCTTCCATGTCCTCTGACGTCGGGTATCGAGGAGGGAGGGACAGCTGGGACGACGGGCACATGGGGAGGATGGGCGGTCCTTCTCTGGGTCCGGGTTCAGCCCGGGCCCAGCCCTCTGCAGACTTTGGGTTCAGTTCTCTGCAGGACGTGACTCCCAGCCGGGGCTTCAACTTAAATTACAGCAGTGGCAGCGGCGGGGGTGGGAGCAGAGAGAGGCCGTACTCTGAGCTTTCCCACCGTGATTCCTACAGTGGGCTTGGCATGGGGGCGCCAGCGTCCGACCCCGTCTTTATGCAGCGGAGGATGGGCTCGCCGTCAAACGGAAAAGTCCAAGACTTCTTGGGAGTCCCGCCCCCCATGTTCCCCCACGTGTGCTCTCTTTGTGACTTTGACGTTCACTCCACCATGGTGAGTACCGGACAGCCTCCTTCCTCTTCTCTTGGACTAACGGTAACTGTCTCAGCTCTTCTGTCCATGTCAGTCAGAGACGCCATGTTTCCAGAGACACCTGACAGCAGGTCTTCATGTCTCACACCTGTACTCCTGACAGCAGTAGTCCACCAGACAGTCTTTAAATCTGTACACAACCTGTTCACATTGTTTATCACACATTCCTTCAGAGGATGTGACACCTGGGAGTTAAATGACCTCACACACACATGCTGCACCTGAACACACCTGAGAATCAGTGCAGCCCAGTTAGATCCATCCTGGACCAATCAGAAGCTGTTTACACCATGACATCACTCGCCTTCATGGGATTCAGTAGCTAATTACCTGAACACAGATGCTCTTTGATATCACCTCTATGATGTGCACGTTGTTGTGCTGCAGGTCACAGAATCCAGTGTAACACCGGCAGCAGGCTGAGCACGTGTCCTTCTCTACTGATCAATAATAACAGCGATGTGATGATAAATGAATATTATAAGAGGTGAAGGTGGGCGGCCTTGTTCAGTATTTGTTTACATCAGCAGAAGAAGAGACGATCTAAGAAAAGATCATTAAAGCTGCATTTGGTAACTTTAATAGATATATCACTATATCCTGACAGTAGTACATGAGCAGGATCTGAACTTTACTTTCTTCACTTCCTGTCACTCTGACAGACAAGTATTTTTTTGTATCTGCCACTTTTTAAATCTCTGCGCTAAATGAAGGAATAACATTTTCATCCGTGTTTCAAGACGGGTCAGGTGGGTTGCAGACATCGCCGCAGACCCCTGGCGTCTTTTACGTGGGCAGAGCACAGTTTAATTGTGCAGCTCTAACTGTAATCACTGTTTCTCTCCTCACATGTTCCAAAAACATATTTTACTGTTTAGCTGTAAAATGAGAACGTCGGCGACCCGGCCGCCATATTGAGATCAGTCAGCGCCCAGTGCGCCAGACAGAAGCAAACCTTCTCATTTTACAGTTTAACAGTGAATCTGATTGTGATTGACAGCTGCTGTAGAGTCCCTGATTGGTTGTTGATGCCGTCAGGAGCTCCAGGAGGAGGCAGATGTTCTACTGTCAGGATATAGAGACAAATATGATAAGAAGTTATTGTTATGAAACTTACCAACTGTAGCTTTAATGAACGATTCAGTAACGGATTCTTAATGAACCAACCAAACCCACAATAGAACTGTCAGAACCCGTCTGTAGCCCGTTGATCCTCACTAACTTACTGTGTGTTTGAATGTGTAGGAGTGGAACCAGCACATTAACGGACTTCGCCATGATGAAAACAGACGTCAGCTGCTCAACATGTGAGTTACTGACTGACAGTGTGAACGTCTCTCAGTAGCTGCTGCTGTTACTGGAGGTTTAACGCTGGTCTGTGTTGTTTCCAGGTATCCAGACTGGGAGCCTGGTCTATCCTCAGGAAGAGGGTAAGAGACACTAACCCAGCGTTCGTTAAACACACCCTGTAGGTCTTCATAGGAACTTAAATCCATAATTTCTGTTTCCACTCTACTCTCCTGAACCTGATGAGAGCTCTGCTTAGAGCTTCTACTAGGGATGTCAATCATTAACCGTTTAACCGTTAACCGACATTAAGCATTTAACCGATTAATGCTGTCGGTTAAAACGGTTAAAATAAATATTAACAACGCTCAGAGGAGCGGCGTTGCACCGTGCCTGCTAAGTTAACGCTCCCGGACGTTGAGCTGGAGACTCAGTTGTCTGTTGTGCTCATACACTGCAGCTGGCGCACCGCTGCATGTGAGGCACTAATCTTGTTGGTTAATGGTTAATTATTGGTTAACGAGGGTCGGTTATCAGTTAAGATTTTTTTTCAAAATTGGCATCCCTAGCTGCTACTAACCATTATTCTCAGAGTGGAAAAAAATCGATTCACTTATGTATCCCGATTCTTTTTACGATTTTGAAATGGATGTTTTTTTCTTTGTCCCAGTGGGGCTCTGCTGGACACCCCCAACATGTCTGCAGGGCTGCTGGGACCTGCCCCCATGTCTTCAGCTCAGACCGCCGGGGGGATGTCCTCCAGCTGGGGAAACAGAGGTTAGTATTATTATTATTTCTGTTGAAAGACTGTGTTGCAGTGATGTGTCCATGTTAACGCTGAGTGTCTTTGTGTGTCAGGAGGAGGAGGAGGAGGAGGAGGAGGAGGAGGAGGAGGAGGAGGAGGAGGAGGAGGAGGAGGAGGAGGAGGTCCTGGTCTGTCAGGAAAGAACCAGCTGGGACAAAATAAGGTCTGTTTGTTCTCTGCTGTTAACAGTTAAACTGATCTAATGGATTCATTGTGTTTCTGCACAGCTCAGAGGTGAACGGTACGGCGCATTCACACCAAGAGCAAAGCCAACTTTTCACGTGGTGCGGTTAAATACAAAGTCAATGCAAAGAGGCAAATAGATGCAAATTCATGCCAGGCGACGCAAATGACGCGAATGCGACGCAAAATGTTGTTGTTGTTGACTTTATGTTGAGTGTTGATTCAGAAAACAAGCATTTTAAAACTTGTTTGCTTGTCGTCATGGTAACGGACCTGACAAAGCATGAATTCAGACTTTTTACTAATCAGCATCATTATATAGTTATTTCTGCATCATTTTGATCTGTTTATTGATATTAAATCACAGCACAATCTGTTTATTTTGGGTTCATACCACAGTAGAGACGTGTGGCTGCTAGATACAGTCAGTGCAATGACACTGTATTTGAATACGGCTCGCCGCCGGGTGACGTTATGAACCCAGACACGACAGCGTTTCGTTTTCTGACACATCTGTAACTACACCAACATGTACAAAGCAGCAACAGTGGTTATTTCTTCCATGGTTGATGGAGGAAAGAAAAGTTGTTGGTATCTATGGAGACAAGTTCCTCCTCCTCTCCGGAGCGTCTAGAGCGAATAAACACAGATGATACTGGCGATCCAACTTGGTGTGAATGCGACATTAGGATGCTCTTTAAACACTATTTGAGAGGACAGACTGACTGATCGTGGTGGCTTATGTGGTGTAATATATTCTATTGGTAGTGTAATATCATATTAGTACTGTAGTACTTTAGTGTAATATCATGTATTAGTACTGTAGTACTTTAGTGTAATATCATGTATTAGTACTGTAGTACTTTAGTGTGATATCATGTATTAGTACTGTAGTACTTTAGTGTGATATCATATATTAGTACTGTAGTACTTTAGTGTAATATCATGTATTAGTACTGTAGTACTTTAGTGTAATATCATGTATTAGTACTGTAGTACTTTAGTGTGATATCATATATTAGTACTGTAGTACTTTAGTGTGATATCATATATTAGTACTGTAGTACTTTAGTGTGATATCATGTATTGGTACTGTAGTACTTTAGTGTGATATCATGTATTGGTAGTGTCGTACTTTAGTGTAATATCATGTATTGGTAGTGTCGTACTTTAGTGTAATATCATGTATTGGTAGTGTCGTACTTTAGTGTGATATCATGTATTGGTAGTGTCGTACTTTAGTGTGATATCATGTATTGGTAGTGTCGTACTTTAGTGTGATATCATGTATTGGTAGTGTCGTACTTTAGTGTGATATCATGTATTGGTAGTGTCGTACTTTAGTGTAATATCATGTATTGGTAGTGTCGTACTTTAGTGTAATATCATGTATTGGTAGTGTCGTACTTTAGTGTAATATCATGTATTGGTAGTGTCGTACTTTAGTGTGATATCATGTATTGGTAGTGTCGTACTTTAGTGTAATATCATGTATTGGTAGTCGTACTTTAGTGTGATATCATGTATTGGTAGTGTCGTACTTTAGTGTAATATCATGTATTGGTAGTGTCGTACTTTAGTGTGATATCATGTATTGGTAGTGTCGTACTTTAGTGTGATATCATGTATTGGTAGTGTCGTACTTTAGTGTGATATCATGTATTGGTAGTGTCGTACTTTAGTGTGATATCATGTATTGGTAGTGTAGTACTTTAGTGTAATATCATGTATTGGTAGTGTCGTACTTTAGTGTGATATCATGTATTGGTAGTGTCGTACTTTAGTGTAATATCATGTATTGGTAGTGTCGTACTTTAGTGTAATATCATGTATTGGTAGTGTCGTACTTTAGTGTGATATCATGTATTGGTAGTGTCGTACTTTAGTGTAATATCATGTATTGGTAGTGTCGTACTTTAGTGTAAATCATGTATTGGTAGTGTCGTACTTTAGTGTAATATCATGTATTGGTAGTGTCGTACTTTAGTGTAATATCATGTATTGGTAGTGTCGTACTTTAGTGTAATATCATGTATTGGTAGTGTCGTACTTTAGTGTAATATCATGTATTGGTAGTGTCGTACTTTAGTGTAATATCATGTATTGGTAGTGTCGTACTTTAGTGTGATATCATGTATTGGTAGTGTCGTACTTTAGTGTGATATCATGTATTGGTAGTGTCGTACTTTAGTGTGATATCATGTATTGGTAGTGTCGTACTTTAGTGTGATATCATGTATTGGTAGTGTCGTACTTTAGTGTAATATCATGTATTGGTAGTGTCGTACTTTAGTGTAATATCATGTATTGGTAGTGTCGTACTTTAGTGTAATATCATGTATTGGTAGTGTCGTACTTTAGTGTAATATCATGTATTGGTAGTGTCGTACTTTAGTGTGATATCATGTATTGGTAGTGTCGTACTTTAGTGTAATATCATGTATTGGTAGTGTCGTACTTTAGTGTGATATCATGTATTGGTAGTGTCGTACTTTAGTGTGATATCATGTATTGGTAGTGTCGTACTTTAGTGTGATATCATGTATTGGTAGTGTCGTACTTTAGTGTAATATCATGTATTGGTAGTGTCGTACTTTAGTGTAATATCATGTATTGGTAGTGTCGTACTTTAGTGTGATATGTATTGGTAGTGTCGTACTTTAGTGTAATATCATGTATTGGTAGTGTCGTACTTTAGTGTAATATCATGTATTGGTAGTGTCGTACTTTAGTGTGATATCATGTATTGGTAGTGTAGTACTTTAGTGTGATATCATGTATTGGTAGTGTAGTACTTTAGTGTGATATCATGTATTGGTAGTGTCGTACTTTAGTGTGATATCATGTATTGGTAGTGTCGTACTTTAGTGTGATATCATGTATTGGTAGTGTCGTACTTTAGTGTAATTCATGTATTGGTAGTGTCGTACTTTAGTGTAATATCATGTATTGGTAGTGTCGTACTTTAGTGTAATATCATGTATTGGTAGTGTCGTACTTTAGTGTGATATCATGTATTGGTAGTGTCGTACTTTAGTGTGATATCATGTATTGGTAGTGTCGTACTTTAGTGTAATATCATGTATTGGTAGTGTCGTACTTAGTGTAATATCATGTATTGGTAGTGTCGTACTTTAGTGTAATATCATGTATTGGTAGTGTCGTACTTTAGTGTAATATCATGTATTGGTAGTGTCGTACTTTAGTGTAATATCATGTATTGGTAGTGTCGTACTTTAGTGTATATCATGTATTGGTAGTGTCGTACTTTAGTGTAATATCATGTATTGGTAGTGTCGTACTTTAGTGTGATATCATGTATTGGTAGTGTCGTACTTTAGTGTAATATCATGTATTGGTAGTGTCGTACTTTAGTGTGATATCATGTATTGGTAGTGTCCGTACTTTAGTGTGATATCATGTATTGGTAGTGTCGTACTTTAGTGTGATATCATGTATTGGTAGTGTCGTACTTTAGTGTAATATCATGTATTGGTAGTGTCGTACTTTAGTGTAATATCATGTATTGGTAGTGTCGTACTTTAGTGTGATATCATGTATTGGTAGTGTCGTACTTTAGTGTGATATCATGTATTGGTAGTGTAGTGACCGTGTTGTGTTTTACCTCAAGGTGAGGAGCAGAGTGGTGGTGGTGAAGTACGACAGGAAGCCTCTCAGCAACAAGACTCTGTTTGCCTTCACCGAGCCGTTCGGCGTCCTCAGAGAGCACCTGGTCCTCAAGAACAAGGTGATGTAACCTCCGTCATGGCGTTTTAGATTTAGATCAGACGTCCTGTTGAGTGCTGGTCTCAACCTCACTGTCTCCCATCAGGCCTTCCTAGAGATGAACAGTCACGAGGAGGCTCTGGACATGGTCAACTACTACGAGCAGCACCAGGCGGCGCTGTACGGCAAACCCATCAACTTCTACCTGTCCAAGAGGCTGCTGGTCATCGAGGTAACAGCCGCCGTCCTCACTCTCTAACACGCTCCAGCTGCTCCTCAATGTCACTGAGACGCTGTTCTGTGTTTGACCCTCAGAAAGACTCGCGGTCGTCAGACAGGTCAATGGACAGGTCGATGGACAGAACCATGGACAGATCCATGGACAGATCCATGGACAGGTCCATGGACAGGTCGATGGACAGACCGGTCCGGGAGGTCAAAGGTCACGGCAGCCAGGTGGTTTTCTTCTCCAACCTGCCCAGAGAGGAAGAGAAGAAGATGGAGCTGCTGACCATCGCTGGACGCTTCGGCGTCGTGGAGAAACACCTGTTCCTGACTGACCAGGTAAACTTTTAGATGGTCCTTTGAGTTATAAAATAATCTCACATCTCACATATTTCTGAATGCTCTTTGATGCGTTAGCTTGTAGAAAGTCCTCTTTACTAATACATAGTTATTTAGGTTCGTTTTCACATATTTTACTAATACTTTCCATATACTTTTCATATATTTTTATATATTTTACTAATACTTTCCATATACTTTTCATATATTTTTATATATTTTACTAATACTTTCCATATACTTTTCATATATTTTTATATATTTTACTAATACTTTCCATATACTTTTCATATATTTTTATATATTTTACTAATACTTTCCATATACTTTTCATATATTTTTATATATTTTACTAATACTTTCCATATACTTTTCATATATTTTTATATATTTTACTAATACTTTCCATATACTTTTCATATATTTTTATATATTTTACTAATACTTTTCATATATTTTTATATATTTTACTGATATTTTTGGGGATAATTTTCATATTTTTGGGACGCGTCCTATTCACTTTCTTTGTGAAAGTATTGATATTTATGATAAAAACAACAGTTTGAAACAATATATTGAAAATATATGATATATGTTGATCTGAACATCTGTTGATGTGATATAAATATATCAATATATGATATGATTGATTAATCTGATCATCTGTCTCCATGTTGGTCCTCTAGGCGTTCGTCCAGCTGGGAACTCCAGACGACGCAGAGATGCTGGTGAAGTATTACAGCGTGAACCCGCTGACCATCAGAGGAAGACCGATCCGCCTCAACATCTGCACTAAGTACAAGACCCTCAAGTGAGTCCAGACCAGGACTAGTATCAGAAACTAAAACCAAGTACAAGACCCTCCTTCGTGCTACTGGGTTAGCCTTTGTGCTACTGGGTTACTACTTGGGGTTAATAATGAACACCCGGGTGAAGGTCTGATTTCTGTGTTTCAGTGTGAACCGGAGACAAGGAGGTGGAGACAGTCGAAGCCAGAGGAGCAGCGGAGCAAACACCAACTTCGGCTCTGGAACCAGGACCTTCTCCAACCCTCCCAGAACCTCCTCGTCCAAATCCTCGTCCAGCTCCAGGACCAGAGACGAGAAGAAGAATGAGGAGGAGGACAACAAACTGAAGCCTGAGGAGCAACCTGCAGCAGAGGAGGAGGAGGTGTCAGGAGTGATGGAGGGGGAGGAGGAGGAAGAGGAAGAGGAGGTGGAGGAGCAGGTAACTGATGGAGATGCCGAGGTGGAGGAGGAGGGAGCAGCGTCTGTGAAGGAAGACGTGGAGGAGTCTGAGGAGGTCCAACAGGAGGAGGTGAGAAAACACTACAAACATGGAGGATCAAACTAGAACTTTATTTATATGACAGGAAGTAACTACACATGTTTAAATACAGAAGAAGAAGCATATAGGTGATAATAATAATTAGAAAAATAAATAAATATAATAAAATAATACTTGCACATAGGTGATATTAATGAGAAAGAATAAATAAATAAAGTGAAAATAATAATGAGAACTGCATATACTGTAGGTTATATTATTAGAAAGAATAAAGTTTATAATAATAATAATTGCACATATGTGATATTAATTAGAAATAAAAAAAATAATAATTGCACATAGGTGATATTATTAGAAAGAATAAATAAAGTTAAAAATATAATAATAATAATTGCACATATGTGATATTAATTAAAAGAATAAATAAAGTTACAAATGTGATAATTGCACATAGGTGATATTGATTAGAAAGAATACATAATGTAAAAAATAATAACAATAATTGCATATAGCGTAGGTGATATTAGAAAGAATAAATAAAGTTAAATATATAATAATAAAAATTGCACATAGGTGATATTAATTAGAAAGAGTAAAATAAATAATTAGATTCAATTGAGTTCATGTTTTATAATCTTATCTGCGGTTTAAAAATAAAACCCAACATGTTAAATTAAATGGTGGTAGTTCTGTGGAGTAACGTGACGGCGTTCAGCTCCATTCATACAATAAGTGAGGGAGTGATTCAGCTCTTATCAGTGCTTTTTAATATTAGAGGGTTTATGTCCTGTAGTGTTCTTTAATGAGACACATTTATCATAGATATACTGTATATATATATACAGGTTCCTGGTGGTGATGATGTCACTGATGACACTCCTGGAGATGTGGGCAGGGCTGAAGATGAGGTCAACCAGGAGGCGGAGCCAGAGGGACAGACGGAACCAACAGAAACCAAAGACTGGGCTGAAGAACACGAGAACAAAGAAGAAGAAGAGAACGCAGAGCGGTCAGAGACGATGGACGAAGACGGGCCTGGAGACGTGGTCAGAAATCTACTTTATTTATTTCAAAAGTTGGTTCTTAATTGTGGAAACAGCAGTTGATAAAATCGTCCATTGGTCCATTTAGTAGCTGTTCTGGAGCTTTTGACTGCGTAGCCTCATCAGCAGAATGAATTTCTTTCTTTCTGATGTTTCAGTTTGATCGTGACTTCCTGGAGAACATGGAGGACTTTGTGACGTTGGACGAACTGGCAGAGGACGAGGACGACGCAGAGGGAGAGTCTGACGCCATCGGTACCTGATGATTAAAGTGTTTTAAATATACAGACGCACCATGTGGATAATCAGGATGATGTTTTTAATGTGTCGTCTAACACTGATCCTCCTTCCTGTGTTTGTGTTTTCTTCCTGTCTGCAGACAACTCGAGGAGAGGGGTACGTATCTGTAGCCTCCGTCACATCCGTCACATCCATGCTGCTCTTCTCATTCCCTTAACCTCTCCCTCCTCTTCCTCCTCCTCTTCTTCAGGGTATGAGGGTGGTCAACATCGTGGGCTTCAGACGAGGTTACAACTTCCTGACCGAGCTGCAGGGACTCGCCAAACCTTTTGGGAAAGTGGTCAAACACCTGGTGCTGGACCTGAGACCTGAGGTACACCTGAGGACCACGTCGTGCTAACATACTAGCATCATGCTAACTGCTCTGTGTTCTAGTTTGATTAGAAATCCAACAGAAGATAGAAAGATGTAGTGATAATAACCAGAGCTGTAGCTGAATTTGTATACACCCTTTTAGAGATTTTGTTAAAAAAAAAAAAGCCAACAATACTTGCTAGCCAGCGTTAGCTAACGTGTTCAGAGAATGAGAATCTCGTCTGGTTGAATCTTCTTTGTTTTCCTGTAGTTGAAGCTGTAATCCTCTCTCTCTCTCTCTCTCTCTCTCTCTCTCTCTCTCTCTCTCTCTGTCTCTCTATCTATCTATCTATCTATCTATCTATCTATCTATCTATCTCTCTCTCTCTCTCTCTCTCTCTCTCTCTCTCTCTCTCTCTCTCTCTCTCTCTCTCTCTCTCTCTCTCTCTCTCTCTCTCTCTCTCTCTCTCTCTCTCTCTCTCTCTCTCTCTCTCTCTCTCTCTCTCTCTCTCTCTCTCTCTCTCTGGTCCTCCTGATCAGGCCTACCTTCAGTTTGCCACAGAAGAAGAAGCCCGAGCGATGGCCAGCTTTTACAACGGTAACATCACGGCGTCAGTGTGCGGCCGGCCGGTGAGAGTCAGTCACTCCATGAGCTACCCGACCATCCAGGTGAGCGTCTCACACAGTCTCTGAAACACCACATAGTCTTTTCAAGTTTTTCCAGTTTCTGTGTTTTAAAGGTCCAGTGTGTAGGATTTAGGTGGATCTATTATCAGAAATGTAATATAATATTAAAAACAATGTTTTCTTTAGTGTATAATCAGCTGAAACTAAGAACAGTGGAGTTTCCGTCAGCTTAGAATGATTCCTTCATATCTACATGCAGTTAGTCAAGTCAGCACACTGACACACTGACAGCTGTTGTTGCCTGTTGGGCTGCAGTTTGACATGTTATGATGTGAGCATATTGTTTTATGCTGAATGCAGTACCTGTGGATCAATATCTGTCATTGTTCTGTATTGTTAATTTATTTAATAATGTACACACAGAACTGAGATCAGCTGTAACCACGTTAACATCATCATCATTTTGTGTTGTTCATTGATTTACTATAATAAATATATACACACATTTACATAAAGCAGCATATTCGTCCACTCCCATGTTAATAAGAGGATTAAACACTTGACAAATCTCCCTTTTAAGGTTCATTTAGAACAGATAAAAACATGTGTGATTAAATATTTTAATTGATTGACAGCCCTAATGTAAATCTTTTTATTGTTGTTTGTGTTGTGTGTTCAGTGTGGCTCCAGCAGGGTGGTGTACATCGGTCAGATCCCCAACAGCAAATACGGAGACGACGCCATCCTGAAACTGGCCGAGCCATTCGGGAGAGTCAAGAAGTATTTCCTCAACAGGCTCAAGAGAGAGGTACAGAACCAGAACCAGAACTAGGACTGACCTGAGTCCTGAACACTCTGTCTGATGTGTTTCATTGACGTTTAATCCAAACCGTTTAGAAGCAAAGAGACTAAACTCCACAGCCGCTAGAAGGCGCTGCGTTAGCACTGCATTGTTTGGTTCTAATCTGTGTGATGTTGTTGGTCCTCAGTGTTTCATTGAGATGGAGAACGCTGAGGAGGCAGAGAGAATGGCGGAAGATTGCAAAGAGAATCCACCAAAGTTCAACGGGAAACGTTTGACCATCTACGTCAGCAGGAAGTACAGACAGCTCAAGCACGGGTGAGTTTCTTCTTCTGTGGTGAAACTCCTCTAAATGTCTTGTTGCTGAAGGTTCAATTCATTAGTTATAACTGTTGGACTTGGATGGTAAATGGACTTTATAAAGGCGCTTTTTTAGTCTTCCGACCACATACTATAATTATAACGTTATTATTATTATCATTATTAATAAATATAATTATTATTAATAATAATTTGAATACTTTATCTCTGACAAACCAAACATCAAACATGTAACTATCTTTAGACAATGTGTTATCTGGAGTAAGTCTTGAATGTGAGATAATATAATGATCATGAAATCCTGCCTTCACTGTGCCGTCTACAGACATCGATGTCCAGACAGAACCAAGAGAGAAAACAGCAGCATGTCGCCGAAATCCTCCAAACATCCTGAAGAACCTCCAGCCAAGAAATCCAAGGAGGAGAAGAAACCAGAGGAGGACGAAGAGGAGGAGGAGGGGGAAGAGGAGGAGGAGGAGGAGAAAGAGGAGGAGAAAGAGGAGGAGAAGCAGCTGGAGGAGAATAAAGAGGAAGAGATGAAGAGTTGTGATGACGAGAAGAGAGAAGAAAACTCAGCAGAGAAGATTACTCAAGTTTCTGATGAGAACCAGAAGAGCTGCCATGATGTGAGTTTATTTTATTTATTTTATTTATTTTATTTATTCTGTTTATTTTATTTTATTCTATTTAATTTATTGCATTTTATTCTGTTTATTTTGTTTATTTTATTTTATTCTATTTATTTTATTTTATTCTGTTTATTTTATTTTATTCTATTTATTTTATTTTATTCTATTTTTTTCTTAATATTTTATTCTATTTTATTTATTTTCTTATTCTTTTTACTTTATTTTATTCTATTTATTCCATTTTATTCTGTTTATTTTATTTTATTTTATTTTATTCTATTTATTTTATTATTTAGTCCCAGTGTCTGTTGTCACTGAGCTGATCTGAGTTTTCTGAATAAATCACTGATCCTGGTTCTGCTCCTCTGGGCAGCAGGAGGTGCAGCAGGTGGAGGAGGAGACGGAGACATCGACCAATCAGAACGGACAGACCGATGCCCCCCCGCCGGCTGAAAACAAACCCAGCGTGGCGTCTCTGCCGCTGCCCCCCCACGACCCCAACACCCCCATCGGTGAGGAAACACATTCAGAACGTCATCTGAGTTTATTATCATTTAAACTTTATTGGGTTTTTGTTCTGGAGCCTCTCGTCCTCTAACCTGCTGCAGTACCACTCTCCGCCTGAACTGGTACTGATGAGCCAGCGGGGGCGCTGTTTCACTAAAAACAAGCCTTATCAAACGCTGTTTAATGAGTGACATCAGAATCAGAAACACTTTATTGATCCCCGGGGGAAATTATAGAAGAAATAGAAAAATAGAAATGATATGTAAATGTGTGCATTATCAAAATAAATGCAAATATAAAATTAACTATGAAATAAATCACATAAACTCAAGTATAGGGGATTACATTATACATTCTATTACTGCAAACTATTTCAGTTTTTTTAAGAAATATATTTTAACATTTTTAATTAATAGAAAATAATATAAAGTTCCATGTTGTGTCATCTATTATTTCATTACTTTTCCTGATGTTATATGGTGTTGCCGTGGTATCGTTTCAGTATCGGTATCCAGATATTTAGGCAGGGTATCGATGCTCGTATGATGACGACTCCATGAGTCAGTTTGGTGAATGTTCAACAGAAATTAATGATGTTATTTATAATGTCGTTTGTTTGTCCAGGTGTTGAACACGTGAAGATGGGTTATTACTGCCGCGTCTGCTTCCTGTTTTACTCCAACGAAGAGACGGCCAAGAAGACGCACTGCAGCAGCCAGACGCACTACGACAAGCTGCAGGTGAGACACGGCGCCGCCCACATATCAGTGAATACGACAAGAGGGGGGCGTTCATATGGACTCTTCTGGTGAACACGGTTAAGACCGACACATCTGAAGGAACCATGTGATTTGCAATCCCCAAAGCATTATGGGAATTGTAGTTCTAAAACTTAAAGCAAGACAAAGAACAATAGGAGACAAATCAATGAATATTAACTATTAATATTTATTTATTTACGTTATTATGAGTCAGAATGTCTCATCAACATGTTTCTTATGTCTGTGTGGAGGACAGTGTCTCTGAAACACTGAGTCAGCTCCAGTAGTCAGACAGATAAATTCCAAACACGGACACGTCAAACCAGAACCAGCTGACCATCACTTACCTCCTGTTTCTTCCTCCTGCTGTTTCAGAAACATCTGGAAAAGGAACAGACCAAAGCAGAGAAGAAGAAAGGGAAGAAGACGACCGTGTAGATTTCCTCTGAGGAAGAAGAGTTGAAGTGGGGCTTTTTATTCTACTTTTTATTCAGTCAGTTGTTCAGACTTAAAGGTGTAATGTGTCAGACTTTGAGTTTATCCGTTAAATAATGAATTAGCATCATCAGCAGGATGTGGAGAGCTTCCGGTGTTGACGTGTTGCAGCATGCTAACCAGCTAGCCCCCGCCCGTCCTGTCTGTAATACCACTTGTTCCTCTGAGAGGCAGTAGAGAGTCACTGTAGCGTCCAGTCTGTCCTCAGTCCACCATGAGAGGACCAGGAAGTAGAGCTGCCCGTTAGACGGCTAACATAGAGCCTCCGACCCCGGTTAGCTAAGAGCGTCTGGCACTGGTTAGCGTGCCGGTAAACACGCAGACGGCTAAAGTAGAGCCTCCGACCCCGGTTAACTTAGAGCGTTCAGCCCCGGTTAGCGTGCCGGTGAACACACAGACGGACAACTATAACACATACCTTTAAAGTCCAACGATGACTGCATGACTTCTGAACTCTGTTGTCACGGTGACGATATTGTCTCCGACGTTATCTGGGCGAATGGATACTCTGTTATTCGTCAAGATATAGTTCCAACACTAACTGGTTTTCACTTTCTGTTCGTAAACTAGCCACATGTGAAACTCTCAATCTCACAAAGTGAATTCCCTAAAATGTCAAACTATTCCTTTAAGTCTGTTTTCATCCTCGTAGAGAAAAATGTGTTTTTATGTTGTCGGATTATTTGGATGTTTTATAAAATAAAGCAGTTCCCTCAAATATCAGTTTTGTTTCTTTTAACACTGTGTCGTGTTCTGCCACTAGGGGTCCTCAGTCTAAACAATGGTGAGGTAGTGAGGCAGCGTGGGATCATGGGAGTTGTAGGATTCCTTTAGTGTTCCTGGTTCAGGAGGGTTTTCTCCTTTTCTCCAGAACAAACTGAATAAAGCAGCTTAACGTTAAAAATCAGTGTTTCTCTGACACCGTTTGGCGGACGCAGTACATCCTGTGAGCCGACCTGCCGCTAACATTTACTGAGCTGGTTTCTCTGATAACTTCAGATCCAGACATCCGACGACTAAGATCCTTCATCTGGTTAAAATATTATCAACATCTAAAAAGTGTCGTAAAAATGTGGCTTGGAACTGGATAACTGGATTGTTTCATGAATTTTTCGACGTACTATACTATGACTTTTTCATGAAATTTTTTGATAAAAAGTCATAGAATAGTATATCAAGTCTTTTAGAAAAAGTCATAGTAAAGTATCTCGAAAAATTTCATGAAAAAGTCATAGAATATTATGTCCAAAAATTTGATATAAAAAAGTCATAGTAGTTTGTTGAAAAATTTGATATAAAAAAAGTTAAAGTATATTATGTCGAAAGTCTTTTTGAAAAAAAGTCATAGAATAGTATCTCGAAAAATTTCATGAAAAAAAGTTATAGTATATTATGTCCAAAAATTTTATATAAAAAGTCATAGTACAGTATGTCGAAAGTCTTTTTGAAAAAAAGTCATAGTATATTATGTCCAAAAATTTTATATAAAAAAGTCACAGTATAGTTTGTCCAAAAATTTTATATAAAAAAAGTCAAAGTTGAAGAATTTCATGAAAAAAGGTCATAGTATAGTATGTTGAACAATTTTATGAAAAAAGTCATAATATAGTTTGTCCAAATATTTTATATAAAAAAACTCAAAGTTGAAGAATTTCATGAAAAAAGGTCATAGTATATTATGTCGAAAAATTTTATGAAAGTCATAGTATAGTTTGTGGAAAAATTTTCTATAAAAGTCATATAGTATGTTGAGAAATTTCCTAAAAAAAGTCATAGTATTGAATGTCGAAAAATTTTATGAAAAAAAAGTCATAGTATATTATGTCCAAAAATGTTATATAAAAAAGTCATAGTATAGTTTGTCGAAAAATTTTACATAAAAAAAGTCAAAGTTGAAGAATTTCATGAAAAAAAGTCATAGTATTGTATTTCGAAATATTTCATGAAAAAGTCATAGTATTGTATTTCGAAATATTTCATGAAAAAGTCATAGTATTGTATTTCGAAAAATTTCATGAAAAAAAGTCGAAAAATTTTATATAAAAAAGTCAAAGTATAGTATGTGGAAGAATTTCATGAAAAAAGTCATGGTATATTATGTCCAAAAGTTTTATATAAAAAAGTCATAGTATAGTTTGTCCAAAAAATGTATATAAAAAAGTCATAGTATAGTATGTCGAAAAATTTTATGAAAAAAAGTCAAAGTATAGTATGTGGAAGAATTTCATGAAAAAAGTCATAGAATAGTATCTCGAAAAATTTCATGAAAAAAAGTCATGGTATATTATGTCCAAAAGTTTTATATAAAAAAGTCATAGTATAGTTTGTCCAAAATTTTATATAAAAAAGTCAAAGTTGAAGAATTTCATGGAAAAAGGTCATAGTATGTCAAACAATTCTATGAAAAAAAAGTAATTATAGCATATTGAAAAATTTTATGAAAAAAAGTCATAGTATAGTATGTCCAAAAATTGTATATAAAAGTCATAGTATAGTAAATCGAAAAATTGTATGAAAAAGTCATATTATATTGTCCAAAAATTTTATATAAAAAAGTCATAGTATAGTTTGTCCAAAATTTTATATAAAAAAGTCAAAGTCGAAGAATTTCATGAAAAAAGGTCATAGTATGTCAAACAATTCTATGAAAAAAAAGTAATTATAGCATATCGAAAAATTTTATGAAAAAAAGTCATAGTATAGTATGTCGAAGAATTGTATGAAAAAAGTCATAGTATATTATGTCCAAAAATTTTATATAAAAATTTATAGTATAGTATGTCCAAAATTAAATTAAATTAAATTAATAATTAAATTATAGCATATCGAAAAATTTCATGGAAAAAGTCATGTCGAAAAATTTCATGAAAAGTCATAGTATAGTATGTCGAAAGTCTTTTGGAAAAAAGTCATATTATATTATGTCCAAAAATTTTATGAAAAAAAGTCATGGTACAGTATGTCGTAAGTCTTTGAAAAAAAGTCATAGCATAGTATGTCCAAAAATTGTATATAGAAAAGTCATAGTATAGTATGTCGAAAAATGTTATGAAAAAAAGTCATAGTATATAGTATGTTGAAAGTCTTTTGGAAAAAAAGTCATAGTATAGTATGTCGAAGAATTTCATGAAAAAGTCATGTTATATAGTATGTCAAAAATGTTATGAAAAAGTCATAAAAAGTAATAAAATGTCGAAAATTTTCATGAAAAAAAGTGATAGTATAGTCGAAAAATTTTATATAAAAAAAAAGTGATAGTATAGTTTGTTGAAAAATGTTATGAAAAAAAGTCAGAATTTCATGAAAAAGTCAGTTTTCTGTTTTCAAAGAATTTCATGAAAAAAAGTCATAGTATAGTATAGTATATATAGTATCTCGAAAAATTTCATGAAGTCATAGTATAGAATGTTGAAAGTCTATTAGGAAAAAAAAGTCATAGTATGTCCAAAAATTTGATATAAAAAAGTCAGCAGCATCGACCTGTTGGGGATTCTTTCACAACAATCACTGGCTCGTTATACATCATCCCTTACTTGTGGTATAGCTCATGATTGGAGTACTGAAGGTTGTGGGTTTGATCCTTATGTGACACAGTCTGTTTTCAGGTCTAACTTCTAATGACGAAGTCAAATATACGAAAAGAACAGTCCTCATTAAGTGTGGCATTGGTTGCTTAGTTCCCGGTTCTGGCTGTGGCAGAGCGGGGTTCGATCCCCACCCTCACATCGATTCCCGGTGCCCGACAGTGGAGTGACACGAGCGTCTTCTCCCAGGGTTTACCAGAGATAACACTGGTAATGACTTTTTTATATAACATGACTTTTTTATATAACATAACTTTTTTATATAACATTTTTGGACATGACTTTTTTCATAAAATTGTTCGAAATACTATGACTTTTTTGGGGGAAAGGGTTATATATCATTAGGGTTAGGGTTATATTTTATTAGGGTTATATATTATTATAGGTTATATTATTAGGGTTAGATTTCGGTTAGGGTTAGGGGTTATTATAGAATAGGGTTTGGGTTGTATATTATTAGGGTTAGGGTTACGGTTAGGGTTTTTTATTTATATATATATATATATATATAGGGTTATATATTATTATAGGTTAAGGTTATATATTATTCAGGTTAGGGTTATATAATATTATAGGTTAGGGTTAGGGTTTATATATTATGGGTTAAGGTTATATATTATAGGTTAGGGTGTTCGCCCTGCGGAAACAGGCTGTGGTGACTGTTTCTGCAACTAGTATGTTGAAAAAGTTTATGAAAAAAGCCTGACTATTTTGACTATAACGTTTTTCAAAAAACCTTCAACATACTATAGTATGACTTTTTCATAAAATACTTCGATACTACGTTTTTTTTTTTTTTTAAATTCGGCATACTATGACTTTTTTTTCAAAAAAACTTTTGACATACTATACTATGACTTTTTTTCATACATTTTTCGACATACTAAACTATGACTTTTTTGGGGAGATTTTTTGACATACTATGACTTTTAAAAAAAAAAATTCAACATACTATACTATGACTTTTTTTTACTACATTTTTCGACATACTATACTATGACTTTTTTTTCATGACATTTTTTGACATACTATGACTTTTTCCCACTATGACGAAAAAAGTAAAAAAAAAGTCATAGTATAGCATGTCGAATAAAAATAAAAAAGTCATAGAATAATATGTAGAGCTGCAGGTTTGGAGATGCTCTGACCCAGTCGTCTAGCCAGCACTATGTTAATAATGTCAATGTTATTCACTTCACCTCTCAGTGGTCTTACTGACAGACAGACTAGACAGACAAGACCAGACAGACAGACAAACAGACAGATAGATAGAAGAATGACACGCAGACTTAAATTCAGTTCTTCACTTCTATTTTCCATCATCTCATTTTACCCCCACATTTACAGACTGGTTAAACCAGTTTCCACCAGTTAAACCAGTCACAGCAGTTACACTGCATTCATTTTAAGGCACATTAAAGGTGAGTCGTTCACTGATATCACAAAATAATGAAGATTTTTGGTACACACACACACACACACACACACACACACACACACACACACACACACACACACACACACACACACACACACACACACACACACACACACACACACACACACACACACACACACACACACACACACACACACACACACACACACACACACACACACACACACACACACACACACACACACACACACACGGGATAGTTTGGTCTGAACGTTGGTCTGACGGTGAATCGTGTGTTTTCTGACTGAGTGAAGTGACCCTGAAGTATCTGAAAGGAGCTTCAATGCTTCCTTTCCAATCTCCTTTAGCATATAGGGTACACTGGACCATCCTTTACCGGAGGGAAGGAGATAACACCGTCCCACAATTCCTTGCAGCAGCAACATTTAAAGCGACGCATCACTGGTCTGTTTAGTTGTCCTCTACGGATAAAACCTCCTGATTCTGCTGTGGACACTTTAGATGTAAAGTCTTTGGTAGCAGCAGCTCTGATGACGACACGTGGAGACACACAATCAATCAAAGTATTGATTTTTGGTTCTATTTTGGCGTAAAGCTGATTAATCAACCGATTGTATTAAAAAAAGAAAAGAAACATTAATTAATCACATGATTATCAACGACTTCAAATGTGGACTTCATCCTCACACACACACACATACATATATGTATATATGCATATATATATATATATATATATAAAAAGCCAGTAAGTGGACCTTGAGTTTAAGATTTTTTTGTGGACTTTCTCATATTTTGGTTTCTATAGTCAATAATCAATGAACAAGAATAATCACAACTCAACGTCCACTTACTAGGTTTCGTCTGAGCTTTAACCCGAAGCTCACGGTCTTCATCAGCAGATGGAGTTGGTACCATTCACTGAAGAAGACCATGAGATGTGGCTGAGAGAAGCAGTGAGTGAGTTAAAGGGATAAGCTGTGGTGTCTCTCAGTGGGGTTGTTCCAGCTCCCAATCTCACATCCAGCACCTTTTAAGAACCAGACCCAGGATCCAGACCAGACCGGATCTAAATCCACCCCTCTGTATTACCCACAATCCCCCACCAATAAAGCCGGCACCTGTGACCCAGCGGCCCTGATTGTCTCTGATGATTTTCAAAATAAAAGGCTCATTAAGGACGTGTCGCACGCAGCAGCAGCGTCTAACTGACCGATGGAGGCAGCCGATTGGCTACATTCAGCGTCCAATCAGAGACGAGCCCCGGAGGCCCAGTCAGTCTGTGAGTTTGTGCAAAAGCAAGAAGAATCAAAGAAACAGCTGATGTTTGAGTCCAGCACGCCGGATCCAACCGGACAAGAAGTGTTTTACTGCATCAGTCAGCTGACCTGTGCCGCTCGCCATCACGGTTTCCCCCACGTCCACCGTGATCAGACCTCTGCCGCTCACCGTCACGGTTTCCCCACATCCACTGTGATCTTAGTGAACAGATCCAGCTTCTCCACTTTCACCACTTTGTAGGTCAGAGATTTGATCCCGTCTTTGTTCATCGTGTCTCTGGTGTGAGCGATCCGGTCGAACCTGACACAGAAAGACACAAGTGATCAATAACCTGAGCGATCGATAACCAGAGCGATCGATAACCTGAGCGGTGTGTACCTTTGGGGGTTGGGGTCGTTCTGTTTGTCTCTCTCGTGACGAATCATTCGACACCTCCCGATGTCTCCGCTGGCTCTGGAGATGGACATCCCTCTTGACGCCAACCTGAGGTCAAAGGTCACACAGACACAACAGCATTGAGGTCAAAGGTCACTGGACACAATGTGTGTGAGGTCGGGAGATAAACCGCCATCGTCAGTTCAACAACTGCTGACTGATGATATATTCACACAGAGCTAGCTAGCTAACTAGTGTGAGGTGGGTCTGTAGGTGAGAGGTGAGTCTGTAGGTGAGAGGTGGGTCTGTAGGTGAGAGGTGGGTCTGTAGGTGAGAGGTGAGTCTGTAGGTGAGAGGTGGGTCTGTAGGTGAGAGGTGGGTCTATAGGTGAGAGGTGGGTCTATAGGTGAGTCTGTAGGTGAGAGGTGAGTCTGTAGGTGAGAGGTGGGTCTGTAGGTGAGAGGTGGGTCTGTAGGTGAGAGGTGGGTCTGTAGGTGAGAGGTGAGTCTGTAGGTGAGAGATGGGTCTGTAGGTGAGAGGTGAGTCTGTAGGTGAGAGGTGGGTCTGTAGGTGAGAGGTGGGTCTGTAGGTGAGAGGTGGGTCTGTAGGTGAGAGGTGAGTCTGTAGGTGAGAGATGGGTCTGTAGGTGAGAGGTGAGTCTGTAGGTGAGAGGTGGGTCTGTAGGTGAGAGGTGGGTCTGTAGGTGAGAGGTGAGTCTGTAGGTGAGAGGTGGGTCTGTAGGTGAGAGGTGAGTCTGTAGGTGAGAGGTGGGTCTGTAGGTGTCAGGTACCTGTTGTAGATGTCGTCGTCCTCTCCCCCCCAGCCCCAGTAGTTGTTGGGGAAGCCGTTGATCTTCAGGTACTGTTCTTTACTCATCGAGGACACGCCTCCAAAATACTGATTATAAGGTAACCTGGAGACAGAGGATACATTATCACACCTTTACTACAACAGGAAAACAGCACAAGAACTATGAAACCTTGAGAAACACAGAGTACCACAGTACAACAGTACTCTGGTGTTTTTTAGACAACAGCGACTAGATGGCGCTGCAGTAGCACTGCCGCCATGTTGGACTGAAACACCACCGAGTCTGTATCCATGGATGTATAAAGAGACGTCTGTAAATCAGAGGACATAATAGAACACTTAAATAGCCTTCATTTAAATCATTATGTCCATAAAGTAGTAAAATGAACTAACAGCTGAAAGCAGAGTTATTTTCCTCGCCATAATGAATCAGACCCACGGGACTGCGCCGCCTTTGCCGCTCATAGGACATATCTGGTTCTACAGGAAACAGGAAGTGAGCAGCCTGGCAGATGGTGGAGTTTCAGAGCACATCTCTTTCTCTGTGGTGTCACTGTGAGCACTTCCTGACAACACACGCTCCCCTCATGACAGGAAGTGAACTTCTTCCCCGTCATCTTCATCATCATCATCATCATCAGTGTGTACAACAGCAAGCTTCACTTTGTCCTCAGAACATGTTGAAGCTCAGCTGAGCCTCATCCAGACAGACAGAGACACATGAAGAAGAACTGAAGCTGTCCCAGTTAACGTGATAACACAAATTTGTTTTAACGCCACTAATTTCTTTAACGCAACTTGTGATTTTTAAAATACCCATTAGGAATCCGTTGGTACAAAATCCATTGATACCAACCATGTCATACTAGCTTGTCATGAAGGAGGTTAAATAACACTCCAAACTTACACTAAATGTCCTGAACTAAACTAAACTGTCATGTCCATTTTCAAAGGGGTCCCTTAACATCCGACCCCCAGATATGTGAATGTTTGAGGGTTTTTGTCCGAAAAATATCCAATCAAATTGTCGGAAAAAAAAGTCAGAATTTTTTTTTTAAATATCCGAAAAAAGTCAGAAAAATGTGAAAAAAATATCCGGAAAAAAGTTTGAAAAATGTCAGAAAAAAGTATAAAAATGTCAAAAAAAGTTCCAAAAAATCTGAAAAATATCTGAAAAAAGCCTGATAAATGTTTTAAAATGTCCAAAGAATGTCTGAAAAAAGTCCTAAAAAAGTTAAAATATGTCCTAAAAAAAGTCTGAAAAATGTCAAATAAAGTTACAAAAAGTCTGTAAAATATCCGACAAAAAGCCATAAAAATGTTAGAAAAAAAGTCTGAAAAATGCTAGCTTGTCATGAAGGAGGTTAAATAACGCCACAAACTTACGCTAAATTTTGGCGAGGTATATATACACATTAGCATAATATAATAAAGCAGCATATTTGTCAACTCCCATGTTGATAAGAGTATTAAATACTTGACAAATATCCCTTTAAGGGACATTTAGAACAGATAGAAAATGTGTGATTAATGGCGATTGACTCTTAATGATATATAATAAAAGATATTATTGATAATAAATGATAACTTCTAATGGATTGACAGCCCTACTGAGAATGGGAACATAATCAATATGAATGAACTGTAAGGAGGATCAGATAATCAACACGTCTCTATAATGTCTGTTTAAAGCTTCACACGCGTGTCATGAAGGACCTCCTAGTGATGCTGAGGTGTGCTCTCACCTGAAGCCGAACTTGTCCATGGACACAGACAGGTGACGAGGCTGACTGAAGCACCTGTAGGTGTTGCGGTCGTCCATGGGGATCAGGTCCACGTCGCTGAAGACGAAGCACCCGTAGTCGTACTCCTTCAGAGCCTCGGCGTAGCCCACGTTCAGCAGCTTGGCTCGGTTAAAGATCTCGTCTCCATCCTGGTCCACGCACAAACACACACCGTCAACGTTTAATTCATAAAAAAGAATCACTATTTAATCTCAACGTTGGTCAGGAAAGTCACTGTTATCTCCTCAGTTCAGCCCGTCATTAAACTATAGATTTCTGATCTGAACGTCTTCACACGCACACACACACGCACACACGCACAGCGGTGTGACTGATAATAACTCTTCTGTGACTGATCTAACTCTCCTTTGATTGATAACTCTTCCTCCTCCGGTTTCTATGACAGGTATTTGGCTGCACGCCACAGTAAACAGATCGCAGGTTGCTAGGCAACCATCACCTGCGCTGAGCTCTCAGGTGTGACATGTTGATTACTACCTAGAGGGACGACAGAGGAGCTGCCTCGACACGTTTCACTGTGAATAAAACATGAACATCATGTTCTTCATCCAACCTGAGACCAGCTGATGAACCAGTGATTCTCTGCCATATATACTGTACATGTGTATATATAAAGTTTAACATTGTGTGTATATATAAAGTATAACATTGTGTGTAAATATAAAGTATAACTTTGTGTGTACTGTATATATATAAAGTATGATATTGTATAACATTGTTGACTCTTGCGGTGGCTGTGGAGGAAGAATAAAATGTTTATAGGTTAGACACACAGAACATTGAGTTAACACAGCAACATGCCTGACAGATGTTTAACATCTGGACCACTACAGTTTTAGATGAGCTGTTTGTGGAAACAAAGAGAAAAGTAGAAGCAGAAATAGAAAAAAGAGAAGCCCGTATTACCAGAGCAGAACCCTCAGAACCCAACACCAGCTGCTATTGGCCAAGACCAAGCAGGGGGGCGGGTCTCAACGTCTCCAGCGACCACAGCCATTGGTCAGAAATGCCTGACATGCAGAGGGAGGGGAGGCGGTGTGAGGAGGAGGAGGAAGAGGAGGAAGAGGAGGAGGAGGAGGAGGAGGAAGGACACAGACAGGAGAGAAGAAGAACAACTGTGAGTCACAAACAAGCAAACGAAGAGCTGTGAGAAGAAGAAGAAGAAGAAGAAGAAGAACAAGAGTTTATAGAACCAGAGAGCTGATGTGATCACACAGTTAGATCTTCTCCGTGCAGTTAAAACACACATTCATTAATTAATATGTCACTAGCAGAGCTGCAGGGGGTCACGGTCTGCTGCACGCAGCCGCACGCAGACATATAGACATTTTCCAACTTTTTTTCTCACATTTTTCAGACTTTTTTCAAACATTTTTCTAACTTTTTTTCCCCGGACATTTTTCAGACTTCTCTGACATTTTTCTAACATTTATTTTCAAACATTTTTTGTGGACATTTTTCTGACTTTCTGGACATTTTTCTAATTTTTTCCCCAAAAAAAAAATCTGACATTTTTCTGACTTTTTTGCCATCGGCATGCACATGCCCAGTGTATGTGGATGGTCATGTGATGTGATGTGATGTGCGTTTTTAGGCGAGTTAGTATGGACAGAAATTATTTCTTGGTTTTAAAATGACGCAGTAGTGTTGACGTAGCGTTAGCAAAGACGGTCTCAGTAGTATTGACGTAGCGTTAGCAAAGACGGTCTCACACACTGCTGACTGCTCAACACGTTTATCGTTGTTAAGTGTTGGTACTTCATCTCACTGAGCAGTGATCCAGCAGGTTTAATAGAATATACAGTCAACACTGATTTGCTGTTCATCTGCTGCCAGATGTTTCACATAAACAGATGTTTCACATTAAAAGTCTTCCAGCATCTCAACAGGCAGAATTCATTGCCTCTCCTGGAGGGGTTTTAATTTGAAACACCTGCAGGAAGTGCTGAGCGTCATCGACAGTAAAAAACAGTAAAGTAGAAGAAACTGAATTCATTATTGTCAGAGTCCACGCGGCAATTTTATACAACAGCGTATCACGGCCGTTGGAGGTTTAAAATAATAATAAAGAATTTAAAATAATTATATATATATATAAAATATATAATATTCTGAGAAAAAACCTGCACATTAACAAGAACAAATGTGAATATTCTCAGAGATTTATTATTAATTTTATTTATTTAGATTATTGAGTCAGAAATCTGCAAGAAGAAACTCAAATTGTGTAAAACTGTGGTACGCCAGCCGCCAGCCGCCACGCAATATGAATTCTGTTGTTCCTGAAGTCGTGTTATTAGGGGATGGACACACTGTCAGCTGTTGTTGCCTGTTGGGCTGCAGGTTGCCATGTTGTGACTGGAGCATATTTTTATGCTAAATGCAGTAGACTACAGGTGTGTAACAGCAACACCTGGTACCTGGTTGATGGACCAGTGACATCACAACGTACCTGGTTGATGACGTAGACACCGTAGTCCAGCTGCTGGCGCTGCAGGATGGGGTGCAGGTAGTAGAGCCAGTACTTGAGGTGTTCGTCTCGCTTGCGGAAGGGGATGATGATGGCGACCTTCTGCTGCGCCACACAGTCTCTGGGTCTGAAGCGTCCCCCCCGGCTGCAGGTTGGGGTTCTCCTTCTTGATCTGGTCCAGGCTCACCGGAATGTTGAACTCCACCCGCAGAGGACCCACTGAGGACACAAACACCAGAACCCGTCAGCGCCACACAGACCGCAGGACGCTTCTGGACTTCATACCAGACTACATAATGGACTAGATGACGGAATACATAACAGACCACATACCAGACCACATACCAGACCACATACCAGACCACATACCAGACCACATACCAGACTACATAACAAACAACAGAGGAAAAGAAAAAGAAGACGAAGCTTCTTCTTCATTGCACACTGGCAAACGTTACGGCTGACAACCACTCAGCTAAACTAGGGATGAAGACTAAAATCTGGAGATGGGACACGATGGGACCTGTTGATGGGACCTGTTGATGGGACCCGATGGGACCAGTTGGACCAGTTGGACCAGTACTAAGAGCAGAGCTGTGTGACATCAGAGGGGTCACAGCTGAGCAAACAAGAGCTGTCAGACTGATGATCAACATCCTGGTCCCATGTGAGTTCAGGTCACTGAACTCCAGAGACCATAAGAGACCACATCAGACCTACACAGTCCAAAACCGAGTCCACAACAGTTCTGGGTTCTGGGAATATTCCTTCTAAAAAACACATCAGTTCCTATTTGAATATGTATTTCTGAAGCAGTGTCCACAACACCACTTCTTAACGGGCCGCGAGCGACGCAGCGCTGCTTAGAATAAAATAAAAATATAATAATAATAATAGTAATAATAATAATGATGTTGATAATAATAAAACGTATTTATTATTATTTTTTTATTAATAATAATAATAATAATAATAATAATAATAACAGCCTACTGCCAATATATAAATATTATAATACTTCCATCAGTATTATAATATATTATAATATAACATCCATCATGGTGTTCCCTCATCTGACTGTAGCTAGTGACTGAGCTGACATTTGTTTAAATGAAAATCTAAGAGAGTGTGAGAACCAGAACCAGAACCAGAACCAGAGGAGCTGTTTCTAACCTACAGCTCCCGGACCGGAACCCCGGCGGGTCTGACGGGTCTTACCCAGCAAAGGGGACGTCTCGGGACATTTCTCCAGCTTCTTCTTCTCCTCCACCGGTTGCTCCGGAGGTTTCAGCTCGTCCTTCGGAAGTTCTGGCTTGTCATTCCGATTCTGCTGCGGGTCTAGCTTTGCAGCAACCCCCTTCTCTCGGGGGAGTTCGGTGTTTCTGACCCGGTTTGTCTGCGTGGTAACGTGATGGGACTGCTGGTTCTGGGCGAAGGCGAACCGGATGTCCAGAGAGCGGACGTAGAAGACAACGGTGACGGAGATGTGGAGGAAGCACAGCAGAACCACCAGCTTACAGGTCCGGTGGAGGAGCGAGAAGCTGGTGGTGGAGTCCCCGGCCATCCCGACCCACTGGTTCTGTAGTAATAAACCACTGGTTCTACTGGGAGGTTATCGATAAACCCACTGGTTCTACTGGGAGGTTATCGATAAACCCACTGGTTCTACTGGTTCTGTATTAATAAACCCACTGGTTCTATAGTGATAAACCCACTGGTTCTATAGTGATAAACCCACTGGTTCTACTGGTTCTGTATTAATAAACCCACTGGTTCTATAGTGATAAACCCACTGGTTCTGCTGGTTCTGTAGTAATAAACCCACTGGTTCTACTGGTTCTATAGTAATAAACCCACTGGTTCTGCTGGTTCTGTATTAATAAACCCAGTGGTTCTGGTTCTGCTAGCAGGAGGAAATAGGACTAACTCTTAACTCTCCGGCTCCATTTTCAAACAACTTCACTGGAAAGTTTCGGATTCCGAGTTCCGGTCGAATTAAAGACGGAAAGTTCCCAGAAACGAAGCCGAATGAGAGATCAGAGTTCCGGTAACCGTTAGAGTCCGGTCACCGTCAGTTAGCAGTTAGCTTCAGTTAGCTCTCCGTGAGCTGATCTTTAATGTGACGTTATCAGATGGAGCTCCGTCACCGTCAGTTAGCAGTTAGCATCGGTTAGCTTCAGTCTGAATGTGACGTTAACGGTTAACCGTTAGCGGGAATTAACAGGAACTCCGTGTCTCCGGTACACGGTTCTTTAAAATAAACGGTTAAAAACAGACGAAAAGACTTCAGATGACAAGAAAACACGTTAAAAACTAACTAATATTACCGCTCTGGTTCCTGACGGCGACGGTTAGAAGTTAAGAAGAGACTCACCGACCGACTGTCTTCAGACTGACTGAAGGTAAATGACCCCTCTAACGGAACACCAGCGAGCTGACGACATCAGCCGAGCCACTTCCGCCTAACGATTTCAAAATAAAACCTATAACCTTAAATTGAATTTGAGAAGAATGTCTGGTCCTTATGTGAAATATTCAGAATATATGTGAATATGAATATATTAAGATAGACTTTTATTGTCCCCGTGGGGAAATTTCTCCTGAAGTCCGTCCAACTGCAGTTACAAACACTAAATTAAAACAGCATCAACAACAATAATAAACGATTCCACGCAAGACAGGAAACAGTTCCACAGAAACAGATGTGTCATCACATACAAAGTCCACCTATTTAATGGCACATACTATCACACACACTATGGCAGGTATTGCACCCAGGTAGTGCACTGCACCGTCTACCGTCTTGCCCATATTGCACAGATGCAACATATTGCACTGTCCCTATTTAACATATTGCACTGTCCCAATTTGACATATTGCAATGTCCCTATTTAACATATTACACTGTCCCTATTTAACATATTACACTGTCCCTATTTAACATATTACACTGTCCCAATTTGACATATTGCAATGTCCCTATTTAACATATTACACTGTCCCTATTTAACATATTGCAATGTCCCTATTTAACATATTACACTGTCCCTATTTAACATATTACACTGTCACAATTTGACATATTGCACTGTCCCTATTTAACATATTGCACTGTCTAAACATATTGCACTGTCCCTATTTAACATATTGCACTGCCCCAATTTGACATATTGCACTGTCCCAATTTGACATATTGCACTGTCCCTATTTAACATATTGCACTGTCTAAACATATTGCACTGTCCCTATTTAACATATTGCACTGTCCCCATTTAACATATTGCACTGTCCCAATTTAACATATTGCACTGTCCCAATTTGACATATTGCACTGTCCCAATTTAACATATTGCACTGTCCCAATTTGACATATTGCACTGTCCCTATTTGACATATTGCACTGTCCCTATTTGACATATTGCACTGTCCCTATTTAATATATTGCACTGTCTAACCATACTGCACTGTCCTTATGATATCTTTATGTTACGTGTTGTTGAGAAGTTTAATAGACATCGGCAAGAATGAATGTTTGTAACGGTTCAATCTGCACCGTGGCACTCTATATCTCCTGCAGGAAGGTAAAAGTTGGTACTCCTGGTGTAAGATGTAAGTTGGGTCTGACACAATTTTCTGTGCCTTAAAGTATATCTTAATCTTATATTGATAATATATACAGTATGTTATTGCATACTTACTAATGTATATAGTGGGTTATTCAATGTTTATAATTTAGATTTTTTTTAATGCTAGTTGTAGTAGTCGGATATACAGTATTTATATATATATATTATATATTATATATTCTTTATATCTTGTATTCTATAGATATATTTCTCTAGTGTTGACATGTACACATTATGTACTGTTCCTGTGCATTGTCTGGATAATATCTGCTGCTGTAACACAATCATTTACCAATTTGGGATCAATAAAGCACATCTATCTATCTATCTATCTAGTTTAAAACAAACAAACACAACTCTTACATAAAGACGTTTATTATCTTCTTTGTTCAGCAGCAAAGTCCCAAAATATGTTTCAAACTAATGAGGTTATTGAGTTAAATTACTTTAATTTGCATTATGACCTCCTTTATTGAGTTTATTGACTTTAATTTGCATTATGACCTCCTTTATTGAGATTATTGAGTTAAATGACTTTAATATGTATTGTGACCTCCTTTAATCCAGCGGGAGACGCTGACATGTGAGGACAGAATATAACAGTACAGTAAAACTAAAAGAATAAAAACATCACTTGGATTTTAATCGATGTTTCCTCTTTAATGTTCCTCACTCACAGTCCTGTTCTTCCCCCTGCCCCAATAGAAGTATTACGCTTTTATTTTGAAGGCAGACGCACCATACTTCCGGGGGGTTTCCGAACAGGTTGAGGGCTGAGGGGCTCGAGGAAGGGGCGTGGCGGGCTCACGTGTAAACCTGTGACGAGACACACCTTTAAGTTTCTGTATCATTGAATAATGTTTATTAATCATATTTATTAAATACTGATTAATAAAACTGTAAGAAAAATGAAAATAACATCTATTATGATGAAGATATATACAGATATATAATCAAACTCCTTTTCATATTTTTTCTTTCTTTTCTTTTCTATTTTTGTTTTCTTTTTATCATTCAAGCACATAAATAATAAAAATGATAATAAATGAAAGAATCAACATACTAACATCAACAAGGATGTCCATGAAGGAAATAATGAACATAATAATAAAATAACATGTTGTCAAAGTAGTGAGTCAACTTCTAAACTGAACATGAACCAAATATCAGAAGAAGAAGACTGAAGACAAACAGAAGTAGTCGATCAGAGTTGATTATTCCAGTCTGATGGAGGATTAAAGCTGCAGCTGGTAAGTGTAACAGAAGTGACTGTCTCTATATCCTGGCTGTCACTGTCTCTATGTGTGCGTGTGTGTGTGTGCCATGCCCGATGCACTTAATCAGCTTGTGTTTCCAGTTTGTCTCCCCTGATGTATTTCTATTCCTCACAAAGAGAAAAACACACAAATGTAACACACGTGAGGACAGAAAGTACTCAGCCTGTCGTACACGAGCACACATGAGGACAGAAAGTACTCAGCCTGTAGTACACAAGCACACATGAGGACAGAAAGTACTCAGCCTGTAGTACAAAAGTGTTTTTTCGAACATTACAGCATGTAAACATGTTCTAGTAGAAACACAAAATACAAGTATGAACCTGAAAATTTGTATAATATGGGACCTTTAAGTCATTTATTTTCATCAACATTGGAGCTGTATTTAGCTGTGTACAGTTCTGTTTACACTAACACATCTTGATGCACTGTGGGATCAATTTTGAATAATTCATAAATGTGTGTGGATGGTTTGTGGAGGACAGTCTGAAGATGCAGCGTTTAATAAATGTGTGAGGAGATGAGAGGTTTCATAATAAAAACAGAGTGATGGACGTCATAATTCCTGCCACTTGTAAAGTTGGAGCTTGTAAAGCAGATTTTTTCAGATTATTTAAAGTTTTGAACTTTAGCCATTTGCTGTAGCGCCAACTACAGATGCACCAATCCGACTTTTTCAGTCCTGATACCAATACCAATACCGAAACCTGGGCTTTAGGTATCAGCTGATACCGATACCGATACCAGTGTTTAATTAATCAGCTGTAGCCTGTAAGAACATCAGGCTGGACTCAAACATTATTTTCCTAACTTTTTTAAAACAAAATGTAACAAATAAATATCTAAATATAAATGTATTTAATTGTCATTTATTACTAGAATAATAAATCATGCAGAGCAACTTTGTAAAAAAAATCTTCAAAATTATCAGGAATTACAATTCAAGGGTAAACCTTTTTAATGCAGCAACAAACTGGTCAAAACTTAAACAGGAATTATAATTCCAGTATATAATGTATATAGTATATAAACATAGAACTGAGTTTAATATATCGTCCCATCGTTACTGATAACCAATCCAGCTATATGAGTCAGTATCGGCCGATATCTCATTCGGTATCGGTGCATCCCTACGCCACCCTCAGGACTATTGGCCCATAAAGCCAGGTGAGGATGATCAGACTGGACCTTTGTGCAAAGTTTGATTTATTTTCACGCATGGGAAGACAGATTTCCTAATAATAGCATGCTGCTAATATAATGATTATAATTATTATAATTATTATAACAATACAAATATTATTATTATTAATAATAATGATAATAAAGTTTATTATTATTATTAGTAGTAGTATTAATAATATAATAATAATAATAATATTATTATTATTACAACAATAATAATAATAATAGCAGCGGACCCGGCCCAAACAGACTATTATAGTAAAACGAAAAAGAAATTCCCCCCGAACAAACACTAAATATTAGAAAAAAAGACGAACAATAAAAAAAAAAACTAACAAATAACAATACTAACTAATAAACAACTAAATACTAACTAAACTAACAAATACTAACTCATAACTAATAAACACTCATACTAATTAATAACACTAATACTAACTACTAAACTAATAAACACTAAACTAACTATAAACACTAAATAACGAACTAATACTAATAAACAACTAATACTACTATAAACAACTAAATACTACTAATTACTAATAAACAACATAAATACTACAATAACAACTAAATACTAACTAATAAACCACTAAATACTAACTAATAAACAACTAAATACTAACTATAACTAATAAACAACTAAATACTAACTAATAAACAACTAAATACTAACTAATAACTAATAAACAACTAAATACTAACTAATAAACAACTAAATACTAACTAATAAACAACTAAATACTAACTAATGAACACATATAGTTCTTCTTCTCTTCTAACCCATGGTTGTAGTTCTAACCTCCAGCTCGCTGCCGGAGCGACGTGATGACGTCAGCCGCCGTGCGTCAGTGTGGAGGAATGTGCGGAAACTTCTTCTTCTCCACTTTTCTCTTTCTGCTGTTCGACGAAGTTAAACTCTTTTAAAAGCGGTGAGAAGTGGAGCAAAGTGGACACAAGAGACACCCGGAGACACGGTGAGTTACCCCCGGCTGTTGGCTGCTGTTTGTCGGGCAGAGAGAGAGTTGTTAGTCGGAGCGGAGCGGCTGTAAAGTTGGAGGCAGTTTGTAGTAAAATGGAGTCTGTGAAGAAGAGGAGGCGCTGTCCTGCTGCTGATCAGCACCACGGCGAACCACGAACACGACCACCCCGCGGAGAACCCTGTCTACAGACCGCTACTGTAACTCTACTACCACTACAACTACGCTATAGCACAGGACACACACTCTTTTAACACTTTATACTCACTTTAAATACACTTTAAATCTAAATGTTGCTCTGTTGCTCTGTTAAACTGCAGCTCTGCTTCCGCAAACTAAGTTAGTGAATCCGGACTGAATCACAGCCAGCTCCTCAGACCTGCTGCTACTCTCACTTATACTCACTTATACTCACTTATATTCACTTATACTCATTTATATATATTTATATGTAAAACTAAAAGTATCTTTGTTGAGTTTAAAACATATTTCATCAGATGAATCAGAGTTTTTAGTTGTTTTAATCACCACAAACACGTGTTGTTAATCAGAACTTTCACTTTTTAATCTTTAACAGACTTAAATAAATAGTTTTAAAACCAACTCGACGATAAAGTGTTTCTGATCAGCACCACGGCTAACTCTAACTACACCCCGGTGAATCACAACCAGCTCTTCAGACCTGCTGCTACACTCACTTATATTCATTTATATATTTATATATATATATATATAACTAAAGGTATCTACGTTGTTTAAAACATATTTCATCAGATGAATCACAGTTTAGTTGTTTTAATCTTCACAAACACGTGTTGTTTATCAGAACTTTCACTTTTTTTTAACTTAGTTTTTAATGCCTTTATACGATCATCATCACAGTGTTTACCACTGTATTTTCATTTTACATTTGTCTCTTTGTTTTTACTCAATCAGGCTGATCAACACCACGGATAACTACACATTGAGGCAAATAAATCAATCTGAGATTTAGAGAATAAAGTCATAAGTTTACGAGAAAAAGCTCGTAATATTATGAAAATGAAGTTTATGAGAATAAAGTCATAATATTATAAAGTAGTAATTTTACGTGTTATTTTCTTATAATATTATGACTTTATTCTGGAAATCTCAGATGTGTTTTCCCTCAATGTGGCCCTAATACTCCGTAGTACATTGTCTCTTTGGCCCTCACTGCATTAGACTTATATACTATATACTTAGACTATAAACTGAGTTACCTTCATCACAATGATCACATGTTTGCGGCTCCAGACTGATTTTTATTTTATTTGTTTTGCCTAAAATGTCTCTTTAGATAGTAAAGGTTGCTGAACCCCGATATGTCTAAAGGTTATTTAAAACATATTTCATCAGATGAATCACAGTTTAGTTGTTTTAATCTTCACAACACGTGTTGTTTATCAGAACTTTCACTTTTTAAACTTTAACAGATTTTAAATAAATAGTTTTAACACCAACTCGACGATAAAGTGTTTCTGTTAAAGCGAATCAAAACAACTGTAACCTTTACTTTTCCTTACACCAAACTTCACCACAGCACAGAATACAACTCCTTTAATACTTTATATTAACTTTAAATATCCTTTAAGTCTAAATGTCGTCTTTTAAACTGCAGCTCTGCTTCAGCACAGAATACAAACTCCTTTAATACTTTACATTATAAATCACAACCAGCACCTCAGACCTGCTGCTACACTCATATATATATTTATATTTATTTATTTATATAACTAAAAGGTATCTACGTTGAGTTTAAAACATATTTCATCAGATGTTTAGTTGTTTTAATCTTCACAAACACGTGTTGTTTATCAGAACTTTCACTTTTTAATCTTTAACAGACTTAAATAAATAGTTTTAACACCGACTCGACGATAAACATGTTTCTTTTTAAAGTTAATTAAAACAGTAAAGTATGTGTCTTTACTTCTCCTCCCACCAGACTTCTATTGAAGTTTAGGGTGTTTAAGAGTGAGTCAGGTCGCTGTTGTTATCCGGATGATTTCAGGTTTTTCATCACTTTCTAATGTAAAACTTCCTTTTTTTAATCTTGTAACGTTTAGTAATGATCTTTCTGTGTGTTAACTGTTAAATTCCAGCTGTGTGTTGACTCTCTAGCTGAGTCTGGAGTAGTTGGTTAAAGTGGTTGTTTTGCGGGCGGAGTTCTGAACGGGATGTTTCCTCTGGCGCTGTCGACTGACCGTGGTGCTGTTCAAAATGTCTGACAGACTCATTCTCACTGCAGTCTGAGAGCAGAGATACTCTGAGAGCAGAGATACTCTGAGAGCAGAGATACTCTCTGAGAGCAGAGACACTCTGAGAGCAGAGACACTCTCTGAGAGCAGAGATACTCTCTGAGAGCAGAGACACTCTCTGAGAGCAGAGATACTCTCTGAGAGCAGAGATACTCTCTGAGAGCAGAGATACTCTCTGAGAGCAGAGATACTCTCTGAGAGCAGAGATACTCTCTGAGAGCAGAGATACTCTTGAGTGTTGTACTTAAATACAGTTTAGAGGTACTCTGTGTGTTGTACTTAAATACAGTTTAGAGGTACTTATACAGCATCTTTTTACTGCACTACATTTATCTGAAAGCTTTAGTTACTTTACATTTTATTAAAACTAAATGTAATCCACTAATAAATGCATATGTATTATAATAGATTAAAGCAGCTTTATCTGTAGAGCACATTTCAGCAACAATTCAAAGAGCTTTATATAAACATTCAAGAACATTAAGACAAAGTGCAAAAGAACATTAAGACATAATTAAAACAGTTATAAAAACATTAATGATTAGAAAATAAAAACAAGCTAAAAATAAAAGTCGACAAAACAGAGTATTGTTTTTTATGGTTGTTGAGAGTATTTTCAGATTTATGGAGTGATTCAAAAGAGATATCCAAACCTTTGACTCCGATATGTCAAAAGTAAACATATGTTCTGATTTCTGTTCTGTAAATGTGTGCAAATTTGCACATATTTGATCAGATTATACATAATTTGCATATTTAAAAATACATTTTTACAACACTTGTAATATAACAAATAATTGTGGTAATGTAAGTAATCAACAGGGGAAGTTTCATGGTGATATCTATTAAATGTTTTACCATATTCACCTGTGGTGTCTCACATATCTCTTATATTAAGAGAGATGAAGTAAACGAGGGTGTTTCTGCCTTTCTACTTTCTAGGAATAACTGTTTGGATGAATACTCTGTCTACTGAATCTCAAGATTCAAGATTCAAGATTCAAGGCAGCTTTATCTGTAGAGCACATTTCAGCAACAGGGAGATTCAAAATGCTTTACATAAACATACAAAAACATTAAGACAAAGTGCAAAAGAACATTAAGACATAATTAAAACAATTATTAAAACATAAAAACATTAAAGATTAGAAAATAAAAACAAGCTAAAAATAAAAGCTAAAATAGAACATAACACACAAGAGTAAAAGCTGTAGTGCAGTATAAGATCATTATCTGGTTTAATAAAGGCAGCAAACAGGAAAGTTTTAAGTTTTGATTTAAAAGAACTCAGATTTGGAGGTCCTGCAGATATACTGTGTGTGTTGTACTTAAATACAAGTTAGAGGTACTTGTACATCATCTTTTTTTACTGCACTACATTTATCTGACAGCTTTATTTACTTTACAGATTATTAAAACTAAATCTAATAAATGCTGATGTATTATTATAGATTAAAGTACCAGCAGTATATAAAGTCATTAAAAATAGCTCCATCTTTACCAGCTGCAACATTAAAGTGATGAACACATTAATGCATCAATCATTATAATACAGTCATATAATATAGATTATTCTGCATAATGAGTACTTTTTACTTTAATTATATTTTCATGCTAATACTTTTGTACTTTCACTTGTAACGAAGTATTTCTATACTGTGGTATAACTACTTTTACTGAAGTAGTAGTAGTTTAACTGAACTGTATTCAGTGGATCCAGCAAGTCACACGCCGGCTGAATTAATCTGGTTTACTATGACACGCGATATTAACCCAAAATAAACAGATTGTTTTGTGATTTAATATCAATAAACAAATCAGAATGATGCTGAAATAACTACATAATGATGTTGATCAGTAAAAAGTCTGAACTCAGGTCTGTTACCATGACGACAAGCAAACTACTTTTAAAAACGCTCGTTTTCTGAATGGAGTTCAGCGACGTTTGGTTTGTAAAAAGTGAAATAGAGGATAAACATCATCATCTCCTCGTCTGTCTCCTCTCACTCAGATCATCTGAGGTTTAGCATCAGTTAAACTACCAGATAGTACACCATAATACACTACAGACCTTTGTTTAAGCAGTACTCTTAATCAGAAAGCGTCTGTGTGACATCAGAACTATAACTTCCCGTGCTCACCCTCCATGTTATCGACTCCGCAGGTGAAGAACTCAACATGGCCGCTCAGACGGTGTTCTCGGTGGAGATGTTTCCTGTCGGTGTTTCTCTGATGGAAGACACTCAGAGCGACATGCCCAGGAACACGCTGCCCGCCCCTCAGCTGGTGATGCTGGCCAATGTGGCGGCGGTGACAGCGGCGGAGGGCAGCGGCGGTGATGGCAGTGCGGCTGACGAGAAGGAGATGATGGAGCTGAAGACGGTGGGATGCAGCTACTCGGACAGCGAGGAGGAGAACATCATCAGGTCAGCAGTTAGTCCGCTCTCAGTCGTCGGGTAGGGAGTTAGTCCGCTCCCAGGCGTCATGTTAACTCACCTGTGTGTGTGTGTGTGTGTGTGTGTGTGTGTGTGTGTGTGTGTGTGTGTGTGTGTGTGTGTGTGTGTGTGTGTGTGTGTGTGTGTGTGTGTGTGTGTGTGTGTGTGTGTGTGTGTGTGTGTGTGTGTGTGTGTGTGTGTGTGTGTGTGTGTGTGTGTGTGTGTGTGTGTGTGTGTGTGTGTGAGATCAGGTACAGCTACGACAACCAGAACTACAGAGAGGTGTGTATCGTTGAGTACCCCGAGTCTCCCAGCCCGAACATCGTCGCCGTGGTCGTAGGAAACGACGTGGAGGAAGAAGACGGGGACAAAGCTGAAGACCTGTCCCGCCGCACTCGGCCCCGCCCATCTGCCGCCACTAAAACACCTGAGCAGGGAAAAGTGGAATGTCAACAAAGCCCCGCCGTCGCAACGGAGATTACCAAGAAGAAGAAACCCTTCCACTGTAAGCCGTGTCACTTCCAGGCTCAGAACGAGCGGGAGTTTGTCGAACACCTCGGCACTCACGGCGTCAGCAAGATGATGGTGGTGAACCGGGTTGAGGGCAGGAGCAAGACCAGGATCAAGGACGCTGACGCAGAAACACCCGAGTCCCAGACGGCATCGGGCGGGGAGGCGGAGAGCGGCGAGGAGTCGACGGCAGGTGACGTCAAAGGGCTGATCAGGTGCGAACGGTGCGGCTACAACACCAACAGATATGACCATTACATCGCTCACCTGAAGCACCACAGCAAGGAGGGCGAGGACCACAGGTAAGAGGAGCACACCGGTAGGTATTGATCAGTCAGCTGATCAGTATCTTTATATAATCAATGATGCCTTGTCTCTGCAGGGTGTTTAAGTGCACGCTGTGTCCGTACACCACCGTCAGTCAGTACCACTGGAGGAAACACCTGAGGAATCACTTCCCCAGCAAACTGCACACCTGCAGCCAGTGCTCCTACTTCTCCGACCGCAAGAGCAACTACATCCAACACATCCGGACGCACACAGGTAGGACACACCTGAGACCTCATCACACCTGAGAGGCTGATCACACTGAGACGCGTCGCTACTAGGGATGTGACGGTGAGGACATCCTCCAACCAGTTAATAAAGTTGTGACAACACCGGTGTTACCGATTTACACTGAACATTTTACAAGAAACGATGACGGTTAATGTTTAGCACGCTGACTCTGATCTTTACCGTCGGGTAGCGGTGTGTCTGACCTCTCCGGTCCAGCTTTTGGGCCAACTGTGACATTGACGAGCGGTGCGATGAAACTTTGTGAATATTTTAACTTTTATGCGCGTCTAAAAACCGCTAGGAAAAAACGTGCGGCGCAAGAAAAGGGCACACGCCAGGCGCGTTGTACCTTAGCAAAACAATGGTTTTACAGGTGACGCGTTTCTAGTGATGCGTCTCCGTGTGATCAGGTTCTCCGTCTCTGTTTCTTCCTGTTGTTGCAGTGACCAACCTGACGGGGTTAAAGGTCTGGATCCAGACCAACATGTGAGGGACGTGTTGTGTTTTCTGTGTTTACAGGTGTCCGTCCTTTCCAGTGTCCGTACTGCGACTACTCCAGTTCTCAGAAGACCCATCTGACCCGACACATGAGGACTCACTCTGGTCAGTCATCCACACTGAACCCTGTAACATGTGTCTTAATTCACACTGAACCCTGCACAGGGTAATAAAGTAGTTATGGGACGTGCCTGTCTTGACCCGGGACGTGCCTGTCCTACCTACCTGACACATAGTAGAGACCTGAGACTTGTGACTTATAAAACAATGACTTTGCTTCACCTCTGATAGCAGCAAAATACCAGAGAAAGACTTCAAATACGAGAGATACAACTAGTAGACAGACTGTTATGTAGTAGTAGTAATGGTAGTAGTAGTAGCAGTAGTAGTAATAGTAGCAGTGGTAGTGGTAGTAGTAGAGGTGATTTTATGTTCTTCTTGTCTCTCACTGTAAACATGTTTGTGTTTGTTGCTCTCACTGAAGCAGTCGATGTTGGACTAACATGGTAAAGTGATTTCAGTAGAAGTACTTCCTGTGTTGTCACTTCCTGTGTGTTGTTGTGTACCTGTCTGAAGTGTTGACCCTAGAGCAGATCAGTCTGGAAACACACCTGTTTCAGGTTGATGTGTTCTGGTGGACATGAAGCTTCCTGCATGAAGTCTTGTCTTGTTTGATCACCTGCTGCATGAATCCCTTTGGTGTCTCACCTGTCCTCTGTCCCATTGTCCTCATTTTGACTCTCACCTTCCTGTGTGCAGGCGAGCGTCCTTTCAAGTGTGAGAGCTGTAACTACCTGGCAGCCAACCAGCATGAGGTGACCCGCCACGCCCGGCAGGTCCACAATGGGCCCAAACCTCTATCCTGCCCGTACTGCGAGTACAAGACCGCCGACCGCAGCAACTTCAAGAAGCACGTCGAACTCCACCTCAATCCTCGCCAGTTCCTCTGCCCGCTCTGCAAGTACGCCGCCTCCAAGAAATGCAACCTGCAGTACCACATCAAGTCCAGGCACTCGGGCTGCGACGTCGACCTGGACATCTCCAAGGTCAAACTGCGCGTCAAGAAACCTGGTGCCGACGGCGCCGAGGAAAACTCTGACTCCAGAGCGAGCAAGTTTGACAATTCATCCGACGTGGAAGAGGACTTTGACATGGAAGAGGACGAGAGCGTCAACTCGAGCCCCATCAATCTGTCGATCAAAAGGAGCAGCCGGCCCGGCGCCGCCCAACCGGTGCCGAGCGAAGCAGCTGACAAGGTTCTGAAGAAATCCAACGTCTCTGCTGAGAAAGAGAAACCTCAGAAAGGGAAGGAGAAGGTGGAACCGGAGAAAAAGGTCACGACACGGCAGAAGAAGACTGAGAAGGTCAACGAGAATCTTCCAGAGATGGAGACAATAACTGCTGCTGTAAATACAGACAAGGTAAAGAGACGAGTCAAGAAGCCGCCGGCAGAGAAGACGACTGTCCAGGACCAATCAGACAAAGACCAAACGGAGACAGACAAATCTGTCCAACAAAGATCGGAGGAGGAAAGAGTCGTGATGCCGAAAGAGGAAGAAAAGTTCAGGCCTGAGAAGGAGAAAGTACATCAGAAGAACGATGGCAGTGGAAAGGAGAACAAAAGCCTCAACAAGCCAAGGAAGTCCGGATCAAAGAAGTCAGAGAAAGTACCAGAACATGTCGAAGAAGCTCAGCAGAAACCGGACATTTCTGAGAAAACTCAGAAGGAAAAAGTGGTCAAGGAAAAGGCTGCAAAGAGGAAAGCAGTGGAGGCTCTCGATCTCTCCAAGAAGTCCTCGTCCGAGACTCCATCCAAGACCAGACGGCTGAAAGCCAGCGCTACTTCAAAAGACACTAAGAAGGTCAACGATGCCACTCCGACACCACACAGGTCCAACGGGACGACCCCTGTGAAGCAGAAGAAGACCAGGAACACTAGCAAGAAAGCCACAGGTGCCACTGTGGATCCAGTTAAAGACCAGAAGACTTCAGTCAACAGTCCATCAACAGATGCTCAGCTGGACAAACCAACACCAACCACGACCTCTGAGCGCCACCCGACAGGAACCAGCCCTGCTCAGAAGGCCTCCACTGATGAAACCAGACCCGCTCAGAAGGCCTCCACTGATGAAACCAGACCCCAACGGCCACGGAAGACCCTGAAGAGACCCTCAGAGAAGATGGAGGTTTCACCCACCTGCAGCTCAGGTGAGAGCAAACATTCTACCGCTGGAGACCGCCGTACTCCTGTTAAACCCACATCACCGCCGGTTTCACCTTCGACGTTTGTTAAACCTACGTCACCGCCGGTTTCACCCACCTGCAGCTCCGGTGAGAGCAAACATTCTACCGCTGGAGACCGCCGTGCTCCGACATTTGTTAAACCTACGTCACCAACAGTTTCACCCACCTGCAGCTCAGGTGAGGACACACCTCCAGCTAGAGACCGCCGTGCTCCGACGTTTGTTAAACCCACGTCACCGCCGGTTCCACCTTCGACATTTGTCAAACCCACGTCACCACCCTCTCTGGTGCTTCCAAGCCAGCGCAGCAAACCCGCCGATCCGGAGGACGACGAGGGCATCCACAGCAGCCACGAAGGGGGAAGCGACATCAGCGACAGCGCGTCCGAGGGCAGCGACGACTCCGGCCTCAACAGCGCCGGCGCCGGGTCGGGTAAGATGGCCAACGACCCCGAAACACCCACCGACGAGATCCCGACGCCGACGGAGCTCAAGAGTCACCTGTGCATCTTCTGCGACCGCACGTTCCCTTTGGAGGTGGAGTACCGACGCCACCTAAACCGCCATCTCGTCAACGTCTACTACATGGACGACACCGCCAAAGTACAGAAATGAGAATCTGTATCCATGGCAACGCATTCTGCGTGGACATCTTGTTCTCAGCCTTTTTGACCTTCAAACAGAAACTTTGAATTCTGGCGCTCAAAACAAAACAGAGCAGTCGGTTTATCGCTGTTAGCTGGATGTTATCAACAGTCTCTTCTTCTGTGGTTCTAAGCATTAACACAGGTTATATATATATATATATATATATAATATATGTATAATTAGGAGTCCGAGCACCAGCTTTTGTTAAATATATTAAACCCACTTCTGATCTTTCCAGTCAGCGTTGGAGCCAAAACGTGGAGTTTGATCTTCGATCTCGCCAACAGATTCTCCACATTTAGGTGTGACATCATCAGATCATGATCATCACTGTTGTTATACATATATATCTATATATAATATTCAGTCTGGAGGTGAAGTTTGTCCAAATATTAGTGGATTGTGGAAGTGGATTTTCCATTTTTAAGAACATTCAGTGCCTTCGACAATCAATCAACTCACCTTGTTGTTCTGACGTTTCTGTTTCAGACGGTTTTATAGAAACAAGTTTTCTTTAACTTGTTCAGGTGACTATTTGTCGACTCCTTTGAGTTGTGATCGGTTAAACAAGTTCACCAGACTATCGTAAAACATCAGTTATTGTTAAAACATCAGTTATTATTATATCTGAATGATGGTGAAGCCAGGGGAGAAGAAAGAGCTCGTTCATCACCTGGAGTTTAAACTTTATCTGGATTTTGTTCTAAAGAAAAAGAAACACAGCGTGTTTCCTTGTAAATAATTCAGTGCAATATTTAATATTTCCTTTAGTGGAGAAGCCAAAGTGAACGTGGAGCTCTTGTGTTTTCTGATCATCTTTATTGATCTTTGATCGGTTTCTACAGACCATCTTTACTACGAGACACAAAACAGTTTGGAAAGATGGAAATCAAAATTCTCAGATAAAAATAGAATGAAGTTTGACACAATGAGAGTTGTTAAATCATAAATATGAATTTTTATTTCTATCCACTGTTTTCTATGTATATTATTAGTTATACTGTATATTAATGTATCTGTGATAATTGAACATTAGGGAAACATTAAATGGTGTTATTTAGCTTCCTGTGAACCAGATCTTATTGATTACTGATTAATCATGTTTAATGTCTCAAAGATATTCAGGTCACTGATAATTCCACTAGTTGTTTCAGCTCTTTAATTTACTAATGAATATAAGATTTCCATTAAAAACCCCAGTTAATATTACCAGTGTAAATGCAGTCAGGAGATAAAATGTGGTTCATGGGTTAAATAACAGGATGTAACTGTACTGATGGAAACGGATTTAAACTGTAATGTTACTTTAACACTCAATTTAATCTGCAGATTCTGTTCAGCTTCTTTTTTTTTTTTTTTAATAAAGATTTTCAAAGTCATTTCTTTGTTTCTGAGTCATTAATAATAAACGTAAAACACATTCAAGACACCAAAAACGTACAAAAACATGTAGAAATTACAGTTATTACATTTTATCAGCAGGTTCTTCATCGAAACAGGAAAAATCATCTTCCACTGCAGGAACTTAACCTGAACCTGGTTCTACCTAGAACCTGACCTTGGTTCTACCTAGAACCTGAACACTTAAGAACCCTGAGCGTCTTTGGTACGACCTTTTTACAATGGATGCATATAACGTTACATTATTTAACGATAGACTGTAACGTTACGTAATGTAACAGTTATACAGACTTTAGTTATATTGTGTAACGATAGACTAACGTTACGCTACGTTATGGTAGACATTGCGTTATGTAACGGTAGACTAACGTTATATTGTGTAACGTAGACGAACGTTACGCTACGTTATGGTAGACCATTGCGTTATGTAACGGTAGACTAACGTTACGTGACATTATGTAACGTAGACTAACATTACGTTATATAACGGTAGACTAATGTTACAATATGTAATGCTAGACTAACGTTACGTTACGTAGCGGTAAACTAACGTTACATTATGTAATAATAGACCATTGTGTTACATTATGTTACATAGACGAACGTTACGTTATGTAATGGTAGACCATTGCGTTATGTAACGGTAGACTAACGTTACGTTATATAATGATAGATTAATGTTACGTTACGTAGCAGTAAACTAACGTTACATTATGTAATAATAGACCATTGCGTTACATTATGTTCCGTAGACAAACGTTACGCTGCGTAATGGTAGACCGTTACATTACATTATGCAACGTAGACTAATGTTACGTTATGTAACGGTAGACGCTTACGATACATGATGTACCGGTCTCTGTAACCTGTTCTGTGTTGGTGGAAGTGTCCATTTTGTTAGTTATGAGTTGCTGCAGTGGAAAAGCAGAAACATACAATCACATGATCTCAGGTGTTCATCCAGGTCACGACTGTCCGTTGTGTCTGCAGATTACCTGTTCCTCAGGAGGAACCGTCACCATGGAAACCAGCTCCTCCTACCTGTAGCTTCAGGTTCATTTCGTCTTCTTCTTCTTCTTCACCAGCAGCCGCTCGGCGCCGCTGGCCGACAGTCCTCCGTCCAGCAGCCCCGGAGGCTTCTGGGGTTTGTAGGCGGCCGACTTTCTGATGCGTTCTCCTTTCAGAGACACGACGTGAGGAAGAAGAGGCGGCGTCCTCAGACGGAAACCTGCCGCCGCCGGACCGTGAACCCTCAACAACACCTGATCACCTGCTGCTGCTGTCACCGCCACCCAACCTGAGGACAGACAGGGAGACAGACAGACAGACAGACAGACAGACAGACAGACAGACAGACAGACAGACAGGGAGAGCATTATTTATATGTTTATTGATTTATTTCTGGTAAGACTAGCGTGATGTCAGTAAAGAGCAGTGATGTGTGAGGACGTGTCTACCTGCAGAGGACAGCGTGATGTCAGCAGCAGCCTCCAGGTAACCCGCCCCCTCCACGCTGAAGTCCTGAGGAACCAACTCTGGAAACGTCTTCATACGCTCCGACCCTCCCAGAGGAACCTGAACGCAGCACCACACAGGCATCAACATGATGTCAACACTGAGTCCGACTGTGATCATGTGACCTGAGGACAGGTGTGTCTCACCCCTAGCAGGATGTGTCCCGCATGCTTCTCATAAACACCATCAGCTTTTTCCACACTGGTGATGTGAACCGGGACCCGACCGGAGGCCACAACGGAGAACCAGCAGGACTTTCCCCCCTGAGGAGAAACCAGCTGATCAATAATCAATAGAGGTTGTGGGTTGGTATAAGTTTATATTATTATTAGTAATAATAATAATAATAATAATAATAATAGTTAGAGTTGAGACCTGCAGGAAGTCGATCCTGGCCAGAGCTCCCAGAAACAGACTCATTCCGGGCTTCAACACAAACGTCCGCGGGACCACCGCCTGCCCGGGAACCACCGACATTACTTCCTGTTCCGTCAACAGGTCCAGGATCTGACAGACAGACGACATGAAAGCTGACAGCTGATTGGTCGTAACTGTACATAACTGTATACTGTAACTGCATATACTGTATACATATAAATACAAATATATGTATATATAAAAAATATATATATATAATATATGTAATACACATATATATATATATATATATATATATATATATATAAATAAATATATAAATATATATAAAAAGGTATATATATATAAAGCAGAGCGTCTCACGTCGTGCTCCTTCATGATTCCCGGTGTGTCAAACAGCCAGTGAGCGTCTTTCAGCTCGTTGGACGTGAACTCGTCAGCTGACCTGCTGGGAGCTGGAAGGTCACACAGAGGTCAGATGTCAGAGACGTCATTGGACCGTTGATAAAACTGTAAAGTGATGACATCAGAGATCTTTCGTCCAATCAGATGTCCCTCACCTGACTTCATCGTCGTCGTCTCTTCGTCATCGTTTTCTCCAAAAGCCAAACTGTCGGGATCGAACTCGATCACGTCACGTCTGGACTGGACGGACCGGAACGTCCTGCCAACACGACCTGGACCAGAGGACAGACAGGAGGACAGGAGGACAGGTAGACAGGTGGACAGGTGATTTATTGGTGAGGAGGAGAGAGGAGAGACAGGCAGTTTTGTTGTAGAGTTAGGGTTACCCTGTCCTAATCCTCCTGTCCTCTTGTCCATCTGGAGGGCAACAAAACTGTCTGTCCTCCTGTCTTACCCACTGGGTATCCCTGTCTGTCCTCCTGTCTTACCCACTAGGTATCCCTGTCTGTCCCCCTGTTCTACCCACTAGGTATCCCTGTCTGTCCCCCTGTCTTACCCACTAGGTATCCCTGTCTGTCCCCCCGTCTTACCCACTAGGTATCCCTGTCTGTCCCCCTGTTCTACCCACTAGGTATCCCTGTCTGTCCCCCTGTCTTACCCACTAGGTATCCCTGTCTGTCCCCCCGTCTTACCCACTAGGTATCCCTGTCTGTCCCCCCGTCTTACCCACTAGGTATCCCTGTTTGCTGAGCTGTCTCAGTGTCTTCAGCTCGTCCGGAGACAGCTCGCTCTCCGTCTGTCTCTCCGATGCGTCCAGTCTCTCCCGTCTTTTGAACATCCTGTAGGGAGTCGGGTTGATGATGGGAAACTTCAGAAGGTTCAGAGTCGTCCCTGAACGCACCACGGCAGGACAAAACACACAGTCACATGACGACCAATCACAGAGAGGCACAGCTGGTCAGCTGATCATAGTTAAATACAGAGGAAATATTAGATTACTATTATTTTTATATTAGTTTTATACAGTTTAGTTTGTATTATTATTATTGTTGTTATCATCATTATTATTATTATTATATTAGTTTTATACAGTTTAGTTATTATTATTATTATTGTTATTATTATTGTTATATACAGTTTAGTTTATATTATTTATTATTATTATTATCATCATTATTATTATTATTACATTAGTTTTATACAGTTTAGTTTTTATTATTGTTATTATTATTATTATTATTATTATATTAGTTTTATAGTTTAGTTATTATTATTATTATTGTTATTATTATTGTTATATACAGTTTAGTTTATATTATTTATTATTATTATTATCATCATCATTATTATTATTATTACATTAGTTTTATACAGTTTAGTTTTTATTATTATTGTTATTATTATTATTATTGTTATATACAGTTTAGTTTATATTATTATTTATTATTGTTATTATTATTATTATTATTATTATTATTATTATTATTATTGTATTAGTTTTATACAGTTTAGTTTATATTAATATTATTATTATTATTATTAATTATTATTTATTATTATTATAATAATAATAATGAATTGAGAGGACCAGTTCCCATCATGCTTTGTGAGCTGTGTGTGTCTGACATCACTAAACGGGTAAAACTATGAATGGAGTCTGGTGCTCACCGGGCCAGGGCGATATGGTGGCCTTGTGGACGACGTCGGAGGCTTTGGACTTGCAGTAGTCGGACTCGAGCAGCGTGTTGAAGAGCGTCGACTTGCCGGCGTTGGCGCTGCCCACCAGGTACACGTCACCTTTATACTTCCATGACCTCTGCAGGCTGGAGATCAGACCCTCGACGCCGTAGCCCGTCTTAGCGCTGATCAGGTGGACGTCGGTCACCTGCCCACCGAAGCCGGCATCCTGACAGTACCGAGCGAGCTGGCGTTTGATGCGCTGCAGGTAGTTGGGCGAGTCTCCGGGCAGCAGGTCGATCTTGTTGCCGAGGACGACAACGTGTTTGTTGGTCCCCACCAGCTCAGGAAGGTCGGGGACGATGGAGTCAGGGACGTCCAGCAGGTCGACGACGAGCAGCACCAGAGCCTTGAGGGGGCGGAGCCGCTGCACCACGGCCCGGTACTGGTCCGAGGTCATGTGCAGGTTCAGGGCCTTGTGGTGGTGGGTCAGCAGGTGGCAGCGCTGGCAGGTGGCGCCACTCAGACGCTCCTCCTCCAGCAGCGCCTTGTACTTCTCACTGGGCAGGTACCCGGGGACGGCGGCGGCAGTGCAGTGCAGCATGGCGCCGCAGCCCGAACAGCAGGTGTCACTGACCGGTTCGTCTACGTCCGCGGTGCCGAAGACTTTGTGCTCACCTTTAACCGCCGCCGCCTTCTTCTTCTTCTTCTTCTTCTTCGAGGCCACAATGTCCTCATCCAGCGGGAAGTCCACGTCCTGGAACTGGATGAGAGAATCGGGCGCCGCCTCCTGCTGGGCCACGCCCCTCAACACCTGCAGCTGGCGCTCCAGAGACCTCAGGTGTCTCTGAGGAGGAACCTGAGGAGATCCAGGAGGAGGAGGAGGAGAGGAGGAAGAGCCGATGCTCAGCTGATGGACGAGGTCTTTGTCCTCCTGACGGTGGTCCTCCTCTGGATCTGAACCACAGAAGAAGAATCACAACCACAGAAGAAGCTCTATTGACGTTACCTTCTTATTAATATACGTTGTGTGATGTTATATTGTAATCTATCTATACTCTTCTCTATCACGTCTGCTTCACTGCTGAACACTTCCTGTACATCTTTCAAATTAAAAGCCTCCAAGCAGGTCAGGGGGCATCCCTCTGCTGGTTCTGGCTTTTAATGTGAAAACATCAACAGGAAGTAATATTAATCAGAAACATCAGATAGAAAATACTAATACCACTGATTACTGACGCAGCAGTACTTTTACTACATTTAGATACTAATTCTTAAAGGGACTGTTTGTAACTTTTTACACGTATAAATCTACCGGGATCCCATGGGCGCTCGCATATGGCTACGCTGTTCAGACCGCTCCGCTGCCTCCTTGCCTTCACTCACACACCGCGCTCTCTCTCTCTCTCTCTCTCTCTCTCTCCACCTCTCACGTGCATGCTGCTCACTCCACACTGCAGAAGAGTTAGTTTAGCTCTGAGAATATCTAGTGAATGTTCAGTGGATGTTTGTGCAGAAATAACTGCTGCAGCTCCTCCAGACCAACAGAGGTTTCCCGTGTCTTGTGAAGTGACGGGGCTCCGCAGAGAGAAACGTTATCGTCTCCCACCAAAACTCCGGTGTCTCCCCCGTTCCCTCCGGCCGCGGTCGGGAGGCTGAGGCGGGAAAAGCCAACACTACCAATTGATTCATGGAGAGACCTTGGTCTGGTCAGCTAACATTACTGCCAAGCAGCTGAAATATAGAGTGATATTGTGCTTTAGTTGACTTACCGGCCACACGCTGTTAACAAGACATTTCTTAAAGTTACAAACAGTCCCTTTAAACACTTTTACTTCAGTCAGGTTTTGAATGCAGAACTTTTACTTTTAGTGGAGTATTTTCAGTGTGTTATTAGTACTTTTACAGAACCACTCAGAACCTCTCAGAACCCCTCAGAACCTCTCAGAACCTCTCAGAACCTCTCAGTACCTCTAGAACCTCACAGTACCTCTCAGTACCTCTCAGTACCTCTAGAACCTCACAGTACCTCTCAGAACCTCACAGTACCTCTAGAACCTCTCAGAACCTCTCAGAACCTCTCAGTACCTCTAGAACCTCTCAGAACCTCTCAGTACCTCTCAGAACCTCTATAACCTCTCAGAACCTCTCAGTACCTCTAGAACCTCTCAGAACCTCTATAACCTCTCAGAACCTCTCAGAACCTCTAGAACCTCTCAGAACCTCTCAGTATCTTTCATTACCTCTAGAACCTCTCAGAACCTCTCAGTATCTTTCATTACCTCTAGAACCTCTCAGAACCTCTCAGTACCTCTCAGTACCTCACAGTACCTCTCAGAACCTCACAGTACCTCTAGAACCTCTCAGAACCTCACAGTACCTCTAGAACCTCTCAGAACCTCTCAGAACCTCTCAGTACCTCTAGAACCTCTCAGAACCTCTCAGTACCTCTCAGAACCTCTATAACCTCTCAGAACCTCTAGAACCTCACAGAACCTCTCAGTACCTCTAGAACCTCTCAGAACCTCTCAGAACCTCTAGAACTTCTCAGAACCTCTCAGTACCTCTCAGAACCTCTCAGAACCTCTCAGAACCTCTAGAACCTCTAAGAACCTCTCAGAACCTCTCAGAACCTCTAGAACTTCTCAGAACCTCTCAGAACCTCTCAGAACCTCTCAGAACCTCTATAACCTCTAAGAACCTCTAGAACCTCTCAGAACCTCTAGAACCTCTAGAACCTCTCAGAACCTCTCAGAACCTCTAGAACCTCACAGTACCTCTCAGAACCTCTAGAACTTCTCAGAACCTCTCAGAACCTCTCAGAACCTCTAGAACCTCTCAGAACCTCTCAGAACCTCTAGAACCTCTCAGAACCTCTCAGAACCTCTCAGAACCTCTCAGAACCTCTAGAACCTCTAGAACCTCTCAGAACCTCTAGAACCTCTCAGAACCTCTCAGAACCTCTCAGTACCTCTCAGTACCTCTCAGTAGTTGTGGTTCTTGTACCTGTCTTCAGCGTCTCACCTGTAAAGTCTACAAACACGAACTGCTCCTGCAGGTTCGGGTCCACGGTGCAGGTTCTGGTTCCGGTTCTGTTGCTGAGCTGCCGGGTCAGAACCCGCTGGACCGGACACCGAGACCCGGTCCGGACCAGCACCTGGACCACCTTCCACATGTTGAACCTCCTCCTTCAGCAGGTGAACTCACCGAGACCTTCACACCTCCAGCACGAGCCTCCACTACTGCTGCTCCACTTCCTGACCGGATGTGACGTAAAACGCGTCGGTTGTTTATGTTCCGGTAAAAAACAAAAACGTTTGTTTTTTTTATTTTATTTTGAAAATCAAACCAAATATTTCAGATATTTAAAGGATCAATATAGGACTGATGATGTAATGACGTCGTACAAGATCAATTAATACGAATAAAGAGATTTAAATGTCGTGACGTCACAGAGCTTCTGCCGATGATGACAGGAGGACTCACTCCGCAGCTGATTCAGGAACCAAAACTACAAACAGGTTCTATTTCTCCTCCAGGCTTCTGATCTGTAGTTTTATTTGATCCGCTGGTTGTGTTGTTCTGTCTATCTTAGACGACATCTACCGGTAAACATGCTTCTGTAGACTGAATCAGTTTATTAAATAAAATCAACAAAGAGTCTCAGAAAGAGAAGAAACGAGTATTTATACAACAGCTTCAAAGTACTTTAAATAAGAGACGAGATATCAGAGAAACACAATAAATAGACTCAGACACAGTGGTGGCCGGTCACCCTGAGCCAGACAGCCACACACAAACAAAATATTACTAATAATAATAATAAATTATACATATTGTCAATATTTGTGTTCTTAAAGTAATATGTGTAAAATATGATAGAAAATCGTCTGTGCAAAATATATGGTTTTCCTGCACGTCCCGACTCTCCTCTGTCTGTCTGTGTACATCACTTTAATGTTGCAGCTGGTAAAGGTGGAGCTTATTTTAATGACTTTATATACTGCTGGATAGTTTAATCTATAAAAATACATCATTTATTAGTTGATTATATTTTGTATTAATAATCTGAATCTGTAAAGTAACTAAAGTTATTAAATCAATGTAGTGGAGTAAAAAGTACAATATTTCCCTCTGAGATGTAGTGGAGTAGAAGTAGAAAGTATGAGAACATGGAAATACTCAAGTAAAGTACAAGTACCTCAAAATTGTACTTAAGTACAGTACTTGAGTAAATGTACTTAGTTACTTTCCATCACTGAGTACATGTTATACTGTTTTGTTTTTCTAAGCATTCTTTACTGCTCCTGTTGGAATAAAATAACTGTTGATTATTTAACTGAAAAGTAGTAATGTGTTTTTGATACCTTCACGTTTTTGCATCAAATCATACCGGGATGTTTGCTGAAATTGATTGACCTAGAAACATTTCCACCAGCCGCCACTGCTCATACAGAGGATCCAAAACAGAGAAAAATAAAATAGAAAATAAAGAAGAGTGAAGAGAATAGAAACACATTTTATTGCTTTATTTCTTGGGGGTTCTGTACAACACCAATTCCTATGGTAACACTGTACACAGTATTACTCAGTGGAGTGAGACCTCTCGGTCACAGAGGATCTCTGTCTGCCATAGAACTTCCTGTCTGCTGCAACTCTGTTTTTCTTTTCTGTCACTTCACTTTCAACATGTTGAAGTTCAGGAGCTCCTCGCTGAGATCAGCTGCTGCTCTGTTCACACCTTCAGCCCTGTTCACACCTGCTGCTGCTGCTCAGGTGAGTTCACCTCTAACTAACCACAACTAACCACAACTAACCACAACTGACCATCACTGACCCTGAACTAACCACAACTGACTAACTGGTTTGTTTGTTTGCCAGTGATCTCTGGACTGATTCTGGTTCTGATCTGGACGGTTTGTTGGTTGTTGGTGATCTTTGGACTGATTCTGGTTCTGAACAGGACGGTTTGTTGGTTGTTGGTGATCTTTGGACTGATTCTGGTTCTGAACAGGACGGTTTGTTGGTTGTTGGTGATCTCTGGACTGATTCTGGTTCTGATCTGGATGGTTTGTTGGTTGCCGGTGATCTCTGGACTGATTCTGGTTCTGAACAGGACGGTTTGTTGGTTGTTGGTGATCTTTGGACTGATCTCAGAGGAAAGGTCAGAACCTGAAGTTTAACATTAACCAGCTGCTGCAGAGAAGATAAAACCTGCAGTTTACTTGAAGCTCCCTGAACTGGGTTTACTCTACTGTCTCTACTGTCTTTACTGTCTCTACTGTCTTTTCTGTCTTTACTGTCTTACTTTTACAGTTTTCACATGTTGCAGTATCAGTATCAGTATCAGTGTCAGTGCCCAGTGCCAAATGTCAAGTGGCAAGTGCCCAGTGTCCACAATGCCAAGTGCCCAATGCCCATTGTTCAGTGTCAGTGCCAAGTGTCTAGTACCCAGTGCCCAGTGTCCAATGCCCAATGCCAAGTGTCCAGTGTCCAGTGCCCAATGCCGTGTCCAGTGTCCAGTGTCCAATGCCAAGTGTCCAGTGTCCAGTGTCCAGTGCCCAGTGCCAAATGCCCAATGCCCAATGCCAAGTGTCCAGTGTCCAGTGCCCAGTGCCCAATGCCGTGGCCAGTGTCCAGAGTCCAATGCCAAGTGGCCAGTGTCCTATGCCCAATGCTGTGTCCAGTGTCCAGTGCCCAATGCCCAATGCCCAATGCCAAGTGTCCACTGCCCAGTGCCAAGTGTCAAGTATCCGGTGTCTAGTGTCTAGTATCTAGTATCTAGTATCCAGTGTCCAGTGTCAAGAAGTGTCCAGTGTCTAGTGTCCAGTGCTCAGTGTCAAGTGTCAATTGTCAGTGTCCAGTCCAGAGGGGAGTTGTACAGACTGATGTCCACTGGCAGGGAGACTCTCCTGTGGAGTTTGGTGGCATCAGTCTGTGTCCTGTACAGGTCTCCGTGTCCCAGGTCCAGTCCGGTCTGTAGTCTAGGTGGACATTCATGCTCTGAACCAGTTGACTGTTCCTATGTGTTACTGTCAGAGTGAGACCTCTTCTCTCTTCCTTCCTCTCTGCAGCCTCGAGTGCGTCTCTCCACAGGTCCCCAACAGGAACAAAAAACCTTCTATGAGTTCCGCACCTACTGCATCCGTCCAGACCAGAACGCTGCCTTCCTCAAACTGACCAATGAGAAGATCCACCTGCGCACTGCCCACTCACAGCTGATTGGCTACTGGAGCGTCGAGTACGGTGGCCTGAATAAGGTCTTCCATATATGGAAGTATGGTGAGGACATTCTTCTTTGTTTGTTTACCGGTTCTTCTTCATCACCAGGTTTTAAAAGTTTAACTAACTCTTCCTCCTCCTCCTCTTCCTCCTCCCCCTCCTCCTCCTCCTCCTCCTCTTCTTCCTCCTCCTCAGACAGTTATTCTCAGCGGGCAGGTGTTCGGGCATCTCTATCTCAGGACCCCTCCTGGATCTCAGAGTACATCTCCAAGGCGATACCGATGTTGACGTCTCAGGACAACGAGGTCACCTACCTGGTTCCTTGGAGCCACCTGCAGACGCCGCCGCAGGAGGGCGGTAAGCCCCGCCCCCTCACTGTAACCACCCAATGACTGCTCTCAGTGACATCACGCCGTCGTTATAACGCCAGGTGTGTTTCAGGTGTGTACGAGCTGGTCTCCTTCCAGATGCGTCCCGGCGGTCCGGCAGTTTGGGGCAACGCCTTCCAGGCTGCCGTCAGCTCCCATGATGCACCGGGGTACGGCAAGCTGGTGGGAGCGTTCCACAACGAGTGTGGCCCACTGAACAAAGGTACACTGTAAAAAATATATATACTCAACGTTTTCTGAGGAACCCATGAAGAACCCGCTTCAAGGTTCTTCACAGAACCTTCTGGGCCTGCTGGACTCTCAGTTTCCAGTTCCACTGTGTTGATGATGTCGCTGTGTCGTTTCTCGGTCAGTTCACGCCCTCTGGTGGTTCGAGAGCGCCGACCAGCGAGCTGAAGTACGACACAAAGCTCACACGGACGCCAGAGTGGTCGCTGCAGGTGAGACTGCCCACAAGACACTGTAGAGTTAGAAACCATGTGACATCATACACCATGTGACAGCATACACCATGTGACATCATACACCATACATTTCTAAATGTACATATATACGCCTGGACACCAACAGTTCTCTCTCTTTGTCTTTGTCTCTCTCTCAGTCAGAGACAGCGTCGTCCATCTGGTGTCTCAGGAGAATAAACTCATGTTTCCCTGTTCTTTCTCGCCGATGAAGTAACTTCCTGTCCTCACACCTGCGTCTCCAAGGCAACAGAGACCAACACTGTAACACTAATCCTTACCTTGTCCGTTGTCGTCTACATGAATGCTGCACTTTACAAACACAGTGAAGGAAACATGGCTTTGGTGTATACATCACTGATGTAAACTTAACATTTAACATCAGAAGAGATATTAAGAAAAAACGATGAATACATTCAACATTAATACATTAATTAAACACTAACAATGTCTCAGTATTAAAGAACTAGTCAGTCAGTGTGTGATTGACAGCAGCAGCGTCCAATCCTGTGGCCGGGATGTTGGGGGGGGCGGGGCTTCTGTCCGATGTAAAAATAATAAAGTGAAACGAGAACATTCGTCTTCAGTCGTCAGTCTGTTGATCAGGTTTTGTTTATAGTGACAGAACTCTTGTTGGGGACGCAGATAGGAGCTGGTTATTAGAAAATATTAAAGATAATTATTAATATCAATAATAAATTATCAATATATATTGATAACAGGGCACTAAATAATAAAATAATACATTAAAATGACTATATAAAGTAATTAATAATTATCAAAATAATTAATAATTATATTGAATAATATGATTTAATGTATATTTAATCATCTTCAGGGCACCACTCTTTGAAACAAAGAAAATTATAGCAAATTTAATGTAGTCTCATAAAATAAGTGTCAAAGTATACTGAACTACCAATTTGGAACTCTCATAATTAAATGAATAACTATAACTATAAATCACCAGATCAATAGATGGTATCAGTTGAAGGATGTTGTAGTTCTTGACAGCAGCGGTCGGCATTATTCTCTTTTATGCAACATTAAACAGACAAACATGTATAATCCACAACATTTAATTCTTAGATAATAAAAGGTGTAAAAAACAATATTAATCTAACTAAGCAACTAAAAAAGAGCGTTTGTGTGTGAGAGACAAAGACAAGATGGCTTCTTGTCTCAAGATGGCGACTGAGTGCACGGCCTACAAACAATATGGCTGCCACTGTAAAACTACAAAAATGGCCGCCGGGACCGCACATGTGCTCAGTCAGAACAAAGAGTTGTTTGATGTACAGGTTTAAAAACAAACCAATGAAATATATCACTGACTGGATCGTCATCATTTCCTCATGTTGATCATTACATTTCTACGGAGCCGCCCAAGGAAAACATTTCTATTAACTCGTTCCCTCGAAGAAGTGCTCTATGAAGGAACGAGGTACTAACTCGAGGGAATAAGTTAATAAAAATGTTCTCCCAGGGGTGCTCCGTACTTTTCTGTATTTTCTGTTGCAGATTATTTCTAGGAGACAGAGTTGTAACGTCCGTCCGTCCACTGATCATGTGACTTCACCAGACTTCCTCCCTTTCACAATAAAAGTCAAACTTCACAGTGAGCTGATAAAAAGTCGACAGAAGGCAGACGGTCGATTTGTTTCATTTATTGTTTTGTTGTTCAGAGGAGGTAACAGTTCCTATCAGCCTGTTCTGTCACATTAAATAAACAACATGATGATGAGAGACAAACAGAGTTTCAGTGCAAACACAAACTGATGGTGAGATCACGTAAAAGTGCCGATCGATCGATCGGCTGTTCAACTGGTCAATACTGTAGTGTGCTTCCAGGAGCTGATGAGGTATTTTTCACTGTTTCACACCCAAACACGACAAATCTGCTCGTTTTTAGCATCTTTTCTTAAAAAAAACTATAAAATCAATCATTGTCTTCTTTGTGCAGCACTTTGCATCGAGCGCTTTGATTGGCTGTTAGACACTACAGGAAACAGTCATGCCCCCGCTAAAATAAGACGGCTACACATATAAATAAAAACTCTGACACGATAAAAAACGGAATCAAACGTTTTCTCTAAAAATCTGATTGTTGCAGTCGAGCCCTCGGCCGTTTGAAATTATTTGGATTCTTCATCGTTGGTTTTCGGAAAAACAAACAGACGCTGTAGAGTTCACTGGAGTCAGCGGATCAACCACAGAAGAAGAAGTCTGGAGGAGCGGTCACAAAAGAAGAAGAAGTCTGGAGGCAGTTATTCAAGTTTCTTTAACGCTCAGTCTGGTCGGCCTGCAGCTCGGCGGGCAGCTCGGCGCCTTCGCAGGAAATCATTTGCATTGACTGGCATGAGGCAGCAGGTGACTCCGCCCACAGTATTCAAATCAGTACGACGTCACCACAAGGTGAGATGACATCACATCACACGGCGCTCTCCCCCATCGCACCCCCTCCCTCAGCAGCTCCTTGGCTGCAGCTCAGCGTGGGAACCTCGATGGCGACGTTTCTCCGCCTCACAGAGTTATCTTTGGAGTGATAGTCGTCACTCTGGTCCTTCGCAAAGTTCACAAACACCTGAAACAACAAACAGGAAGTCCGTCAGTTCTGACAAATCAACATCAAGACCACATATCCCATCAGTCCCGTTAACTTCCTGTTAGATTACCTGGTCCAGTGTGGTCTGAGTGACGGAGTAGTCCTCAATCCTCAGTGTCTCTTTATTTTGGGCCAGGATGGAGAAGATGTGAGTGAGCGACGTGAGAGAAGAAGGCAGCTGATACTGCAGCATGTTCCGGTGTTTCTCCTTCAGCGTGCTGCCGCTCAGCTCGCTCTCGATGAACTTCATGACGGGCAGCAGGTCGGCGTCGGGCCCCGCCACCCGCAGGATGATGGTGTACCCGTCACCAAACCTGACATACAAAATCACCATTTATAACACCTGTAGGATGACGGTTAATCCGTCACCAAACCTCATAGACAAAATCACCATTTCTAGTCAGTGTTACCTGTTCTTCAGGTGTTGGACGCTGCCGAGACATCTGAACCGTCCGTTCACCATGATGGCCATCCTGGTACACAACGCCTCACACTCCTCCATGCTGAGACACACAACACACACATACAGTTAATATACACACAGGTAATACACACAGGAGACAAGCTGAGGACACAAAGTAAGGAGACAAACTGAGTAAACTCCCTGTCCTCAGGTGGGTGTCTGTCCTACCAATATGAGGGGAAGTGGGGACACTAACTGAGGGACAACCAGACAACATGGTGGATGTGTCCTACCTGTGCGAGGTAAGGACGACGGAGCGTCCCTCCTTGATGATGCTGTGGATGGTGTTCCAGAGGGCGCGGCGAGCTTTGGGGTCCATCCCCGTGGTGGGTTCGTCCTGTAACGAGGAGGACAGCCAGGTTAACGTTGGCCCACAGATTAAGCAGGAAGCAGAGGGTGAAGGTGAGGAGGACGAGGGGGAGGAGGAGGGGCATCACTGCTCAATAACTCTTCTTCTCTGGTTGTAGTTCTAACTTCCTCTGTCTCTCTTCTTCTCTCCTCAGTAAACAGGGGCAGCTCCTTTAATCCTCTGTTAAACCACCCCCTCCCTCTGCAGCTGCTCTCTGATTGGCTGACGCTGGTCTGATGCTGTTGTGTAACTCTGCAGCTTTAACACAGCTGCTCTATAAAAAAACTAACATTTAAATCTGAGCAGCTCTGAAATTAATTATACTGTGATCACATCTTCATCAATACACTGACTTTAACTGGATATTCACATGTTCTCTTTTATTTATTCCCTCTGCATTACTTCTCTATAAGTTTGTCTAAAGTTTGCACAAAGGTTTGTGTAAAGTTTGTGTAAAGTTTATATTTATATTACTTCCTGCTTTATTCTGAAAAACAACTTTCTGACCATTGAGCTCAGTTTAATTAAATAAACCGTCTTCTACCTCTCACAGTAAATGTGGTATTTAGTAAAAACTAGACGATGGGGGCGACGCTGTAGCTCGCCTGGTAGAGCGGGCGCCCCCATGTACCAAGGCTGAGTCCTTACCGCAGCGGCCCGGCGTTCCAGTCCGACCTGTGGCCCTTTGCTGCATGTTCACCTCTCTCTCTCCCCCTTTCAGTTCTATCTCTGTAACGGTCTAAGACATGCTCTATATATATAAAGCGTCTAGAGATAACTTCTGTTATGATTTGACACTACATAAAAACAACTTTCTTTGAACTATTAATAAAGGCATAAAAGAAATAAAAAATAAAAATCTTTAAAACGTGTGTGTGTTACCAGGAAGACGACGGGCGGCGCTCCGATCAGCGCCATCGCTGTGGACAGTTTCCTCATGTTTCCTCCGCTGTAACTTCCTGCTGCTTTATCAGCGTACTTCAGCAGACCCAACTTCCTGATCCCCCACTCCGCCACCTGTCAATCAAACATCATCACCATCATCACCACCACCACCACCACCACCACCACCTTCATCATCACCACCGTGTGTTCAGACTCACGTCACAGACTTCCTTCTCGGGGATGCCTCTGAGGACGGCGTACAGCTCCAGGTGTTCTCTTCCTGTCAGCAGGTCGTTGATGGAGTCAAACTGAGGACAGTAGCCTATGTTCTGGTGGACCTCGTCGATCTCCCTCAGGATGCTGCACACACAAAGACTCATGAGAACAACAACGGACCCTTCCTGTGAGTGTTCAGGACCTCTGCAGGGTCCCCGGGCTGCAAGGTTAAGAACCTCATGACCTTAGAGACACTTGAGCGTGTTTTAATTCTAATTAATGAGCTTAATGAGGAACAAACCACAGTCTGTGTTTTACAGGCGGATTCCACTTTGTTTACACTCAATAGACTCATTCATATATAAATATATTTAATATAAGTATTTATTTTGTATATATAAATATATACAACTTCATGTTGGGAAAAACAAACATGAACATAAAACACAACTGAACAGTTTATATGAGAAATAAATAAATAAAGTTAATCAGGTTCATTTCAGGTTCGACTGCTTAAGTTAATCCTCAGAATAAAGCTGCTGTTTTCAGCTGCAGTAACCACGGCAACAAACCTGAGGTCAGCTTCAGGTCCTGAACTCTCAAACCTTTGTGACCTTTGACCTCACCTTTTGCCAGCCAGGAAGGCCTCGCCGCTGGTCACCAGCGTGTCTCCTGTCAGCATCTTAAAGGTCGTCGTCTTTCCAGCTCCGTTCACACCGAGCAGCCCGAAGCACTGACGCACACACACACAGTTCATATTTATTAGTGACACTTTTATTTAGTGTAAATGTTTATTAATTATTGGATGAGTGTGATGAGTCTCACCTCTCCAGGTGGAATCCCGACACACAGTCGATCCACTGCCGGCTTCTGTTTCCTTTTAAATACCTGCAGGACACATTGAGTTTGCTCAAAGTTTGCCCAAAGTGTGCCCAAAGTGTTTCCAAAGTTTGTTCAAAGTTTGTCCAAAGTGTGCCCAAAGTTTGCCCAAAGTGTGCCCAAAGTGTTTCCAAAGTTTGCCCAAAGTTTGTTCAAAGTTTGTTCAAAGTTTGTCCAAAGTGTGCCCAAAGTTTACCCAAAGTTTGTCCAAAGTGTGCCCAAAGTTTACCCAAAGTGTGCCCAAAGTTTACCCAAAGTTTGTCCAAAGTTTGTCCAAAGTGTGCCCAAAGTTTACCCAAAGTGTGCCCAAAGTTTACCCAAAGTTTGTCCAAAGTTTACCCAAAGTGTGCCCAAAGTTTACCCAAAGCATGCCCAAATTTGACCCAAAGTTTACCCAAAGTGTGCCCAAAGTTTGTCTAAAGTTTTCCCAAAGTGTGAATGAATACTCGTCACATGACGGACTGAAGTGTACGTGAACCTTGGTGAGCTGTCGGAGCTCCAGGATGTCTCCGTGTCCGAGGCCGTGGACGACCCTGTGTCTCTCTCGGGCCACGTCTTCGTCCTCGTCTCCTAGCGGTCCCAGTTTATTGAGTTTACTGACCGACCTGCAGACACACGGACACACACTGAGCTCATGTAGTAGTACTGGGTACATGTTTTTAGTACTGGGTACATGTTTTTAGTACTGGGTACATGTAGTAGTACTGGGTACATGTTTTTAGTACTGGGTACATGTTTTAGTACTGGGTACATGTAGTAGTACTGGGTACATGTAGTAGTACTGGGTACATGTAGTAGTACTGGGTACATGTTTTTAGTACTGGGTACATGTAGTAGTACTGGGTACATGTTTTAGTACTGGGTACATGTAGTACTGGGTACATGTAGTAGTACTGGGTACATGTAGTAGTACTGGGTACATGTAGTAGTACTGGGTACATGTAGTACTGGGTACATGTAGTAGTACTGGGTACATGTAGTAGTACTGGGTACATGTAGTAGTACTGGGTACATGTAGTACTGGGTACATGTAGTAGTACTGGGTACATGTTTTTAGTACTGGTACATGTTTAGTACTGGGTACATGTAGTAGTACTGGGTACATGTAGTAGTACTGGGTACATGTTTTAGTACTGGTACATGTAGTAGTACTGGGTACATGTAGTAGTACTGGGTACATGTAGTAGTACTGGGTACATGTAGTAGTACTGGGTACATGTAGTAGTACTGGGTACATGTAGTACTGGGTACATGTAGTAGTACTGGGTACATGTAGTAGTACTGGGTACATGTAGTAGTACTGGGTACATGTAGTACTGGGTACATGTAGTAGTACTGGGTACATGTAGTAGTACTGGGTACATGTAGTAGTACTGGGTACATGTAGAAGTACTGTGTGTACCTGGGTTTGATGAAGAAGCGGTACTGGATGAGGACGGTGATGATGAAGAACACGGCTCCCTCCACCGCCATGGCGAACAGGTTCTTCCCCACCATGTCCCACTCTAGAGGGGACCGCAGCCGGTTCTCACCTGGAACCGACATCCACACAACCGTTACACGACCGTTACACGACTGTTACACAACACCGTCACGGCCTCAGCAGCCAATCAGCAGCCAGCAACACGGCAGGAAGTCACAGAAACAGATGAACGAGCTTATCAAAATAAAATAATACAATTGTGTTGAGTGACCCGAGTTAAAGGAGACAAACAGGGACAAGAGGACAGAGGACGCCTTTAAAGTCAACGCCTGTGCCTGTGTGTGTGTTACCGAATCTCTCCAGGGCGTCGGCCATCGCCTGGTTCTTCACCATGTCGATGAGTCCTCGACCGAGACAGAAGTGAGGGAAGATGAGGAGGACGTTCTTCAGGATGTCGTTGATTCCTCCAATCTCCTGAGAACAACAAGTTAGTCTCCAGATTAAACATACAGTCCAGATTAACTCTGATCTCCAGACTAAATCTGATCTCCAGACTAACTCTGATCTCCAGACTAACTCTGATCTCCAGATTAACTCTGCGGTGTCACAGTGTGGACTCACGTTGTTTCCGAACAGCTCCATGACGAAGGTGGAGATGCTGCCGTTGATGCCGATGAGGATGTTGACGCTGGTGAGGACGACGTACGCCGTGCTGGGGATCTTAAAGAAGAAGGAGGCCGGATACATCAGAGGAGTGATGGACCAGCTGGAGACAACAGAGACAACAGAGAGGACATTAGTGATGGACCAGCTGGAGACAACAGAGACAAAAGAGAGGACATTAGTGATGGACCAGCTGGAGACAACAGAGAGGACATTTAACCGCCACTAAAAGCTCCAGAACAGACACTAAAGGGACCTCATGGTGAGATTATAAAGACATGAGTTATTCTGTTCAGTGTAGTACTGTGTAGTAGTACTGTGTAGTAGTAGTAGTACTGTGTAGTAGTACTGTGTGTCTAACCCGTAGAGCAGCAGCAGCAGTGCGAGAGCCGGCAGGTTGGTGGACGACACGTAGGCGTTCTGCTGGAAACAGATGAAAATGACCACGACCAGCGTTGCCGGGACGACGTAGTTACACTGCAGAGACAAAACAACATCAACACAGATTACTAACTTCAGAGCTAACACCTTCACTTTAACCAGTCTGAGCTGTTCACACCCTGCACTGCTACGTTCACAGCTACAACGTTACTGATGACATCACACACGCTCTCTCTCTCTACCAGACGCTCGCTAACGTTACGGCGAGCTGCAGAAACCCTGACAGACCACCTGGCAGCTCAACTAAACTGACCACGCTGCCACTGATGTCATCAGTTATTGGTTAGCGATGTGTAAACGGGTCGGCTGGCGTCCGCGGCGTCTCACCATGTCCCAGATGAAGTTGGCGACCCAGTAGAGCACCGGCTGCACGCCGCTAATGAACTGCATGTGTTTGGCTTTATTGACTCGCTCCTGGATGAGGAAGACCACGAAGCTGGCCGGGACGAAGGACATGGCGAAGATCACGCAGATGGACACCAGGACGTCCACGGAGGTCGTTACCCTGGAGACAGACGGAAGGAGGAGTTAGACAGGAGAGAGAGCACTTCTCAGACAGTACTTCCTGTCAGGTGAGATGTGTCAGGTGTACTTCCTGTCAGGTGAGGTGTGAGTCAGGTGTACTTCCTGTCAGGTGAGGTGTGTCTCAGGTGTACTTCCTGTCAGGTGAGGTGTGTCTCAGGTGTACTTCCTGTCAGGCGAGGTGTGTCTCAGGTGTACTTCCTGTCAGGCGAGGTGTATGTCAGGTGTACTTCCTGTTAGGTGAGGTGTGTCTCAGGTGTACTTCCTGTCAGGCGAGGTGTGTCAGGTGTACTTCCTGTCAGGTGAGTACTCACAGCGCCACCTGTGACAGCTGCTCCTTGGTGAGGTTCAGCGGGTGGTTGAAGGATCGGATGCCGTACAGTTCGGGGTCGCTCCCCTCAGGTAGGTTCGCCCTCAGGATGCCGTTATTCATCACGTTGATGAAGGCGCCGATACTGTGCCAGCCTTTATTATTGAACCAGATCTGAGGACAGGTGACATCACAGCTCATCAGTTCACCTGATATCAACCTATTAATGACTCATCAATCAGAGAGAGAGGTAAGAGTCGTTTAATATTGATCAGAACTTTCTACGTGATGCAGGTGTGTTTTCTTCTGGTTCTAATAAAGGGAAGTCTGTTTTTTTCCCGGAGCTTTTGACCAGATCACAGGGTCTTCTTCAGCCGGCGGTTTCTCACCTTAACGTTGTTCTTTGTGTCCAAACCGTTGATGAAACCTGACAAACTGTCGAGGAATCGATCTGCAGCAGCACCCTGAAACATACGCCATCATTCATCACAACAGTTCATTCATTTAATTTTAATTTAATTAATTAATTTATTATAAATAAACTGACCATCACAAGACTCCATTGATTTAATGAAGTTTATTCATTTAATTTAATTCATTAATTAATTAAAATAATAAACTGACCATCAGAAGACTTCATTCATTTAATGTAGTTTATTAATTAAATTAAATAAATAAATTCTAAATAAGCTGACCTTCATCAGAAGACTTAATTTATTTAAGGACGTTTATTAATTAAATTAAATTAGATTAATTAATTATAAATAAACTGACCTTCAACAGAAGACTAAATTTATTTAAGGACGTTTATTAATTAAATTAAATTAATTAAATTATATTAATTCATTATAATAAACTGACCTTCATCTCAAGACTTCATTCATCTAATGAAGTTTATTCATTAAATTAAATTAATTAATTAATCATGAATAAACTGACCTTCTGTAACTCAAAGATCTTTCTGAGTCGTTCGATGGCGTCGTCGATCTCATTGGCCGGTGGGAGGACATGAGTGCTCCTGGCGCCCAATGAGAAGCCTCCGTACCTGCAGAGAGAAACACCAGATCATCATGTGACAAACATGAAACGACGACTTTACAAAATAAAAGCAGAACAGAAAGAATTAAAAAAGACTTACCTGAATTCATTCACCCACACTTTGTTCTTCAGACTGTGAACAGACACAAGCTGTTAGTCACACAGTAATACTCGATTTACTCTCTATTACTGTGTATTACTGTGTATTACTGCATATCACACTAAATACTGTATACGGCAGTATATTGTCCCACCTCTTGCCGATGATCTGAGCATATGTTTTCACCAGGTAGTCAGAGATGTTTCTTCCTGTCAGGTTCTGCAGAGAGTCGTTGGCGCTCAGTTTCATCTGGAAAACAACAACAATATATATATATATATAAATAAATAAATATATATACATACAATAACAACACCAATCATCAGAATATAAGCAGATATAACATGAAATAAATATTCTATATATAATTAAATATCTGTGTTATGTGGTTAGAACAACAACACAAGTTCAGGTTCAGGTTCTGGTTCAGGTTCTGGTTCCCGTGGTCTGACCTCAGGGGGGGGCAGTCCTCCGGCTCCAGCAGGACAGTCTGGCAGCATCTTCTTCTTGCCGTCGCAGCTGCAGAAGCAGGCCGGAGACGGATCCTCCATGGTCCAGTTGGTGGAGCTGAAGAGCTGCTGGACGCTTTCAGGGACATCGGGAATTAACCAGTCCTCATCGCCCATCGTACACGGAGCCTCTCTGAGGACGGGGACAGGGACATAATCAATAATCATACTGTATGTGTGATTGATTCATAATTAAAGATTCAGGATTACAGTGTTTATCTTTAATGTCAACTAAAAACATTAAACATAACTTTGAGACCAAATGAATTAATAAATAGTTTATAAATGAAAAAGATTATTATATATCAATAGATTTGTATAAATCAATATATTATGATATATGAATAGATTATTATATTTATTGTATATCAATAGATTATTATTAATCAATAGATTATAAATCATTAGATTATTATAAATCAATAGATTTTTATATATCAATAGATTATTATTGATACTGACAGTTTCTAACACAGGATTGGTGTATTTTATTATATATTGTCCTCTTACGGGATGGGATGTCCGTCCATGCAGCGTGTCCCGAAGCCCGGCGGGTTCAACAGAGCACTTAATAACTTCTGCATGTTGGCGTCTCCGGGAGCGTCGTCACTGACACACAAAGAACACACGAGATACAAAACGTTTACCTGAGTTCAGTGTTACAGGTGTGTTTCTGCTCTTAATAAGCACGTTATTACGATATATATGTATGTATAATAATCACGTTATTCATTTAGCAATAGCGTGGGACAGCGTGGGACAGCGTGGGACAGCGTGGGACAGCGTGGGACAGCGTTGGACAGTGTGGGACAGCGTGGGACATCATGTACCTGATGAAGGTGACCTGGTCCTCGTACATCCAGGGCTGGAGCTCCAGACTGGGATATTTTCCAAACGGGGGGACGATGAGACTGAAGACCAGAGCGATGCAGACGAAGACAGCGGGGAGGACGATCTGAAGGAGTTATTATAATTATTATATTATTATTATTATAAGATTCATTTATATTTATAGGAGTAATTACAGGAGACACAGATCTATAAAATATAGATATATAAATAAAAATAATAATACAATAGTATAATAAAAATATATTCATACATAATGATATAAAGATATATGTTCTTTATATCTGAACAGGTGTCAGCGTACCTGAGCGAAGAAGCCCTTCCTGGAGCGGCGAGCGTACAGGAAGCGTTTCCAAATCAGAGCGACGAACTGCTGCCTCTTCAGACCCCAACCGGTCACCTGGTACGAGCCTTTACCTGCAGCACACCTCAACCAGTCCGTCTCCCGGCACTCTGACAGGTCACATGACGCCACACAGGTCACATGGTGTCACAGAGGTCACATGATGTTACACAGGTCACGAGTGCATGAGCACTGACCAGTATGCTAACATTAGCCTGTGTTAGCATACTGGTCCAGGAAGAATAAAACACATTAAACATAAATAAAATGTAAATAAAACATATTGTGTACCAGGATCTCCGTCAGACTCGTTGCAGTCGTTGTCGTCCTCCGTCAGCGGTCTCAGACAGCTCTGATGGTCTCCTCCACCGAAGGCGTGAGTCCTCCGCCGCCGCTGGACAGGAAGTGTACCATCTGAACACACACACACACACACACACACACACACACACACACACACACACACACACACACACACACACACACACACACACACACACACACACACACACACACACACACACACACACACACACACACACACACACACACACACACACACACACACACACACACACACACACCTGTATTGACTGGATTTCAGACTCTTATTTGGACATCACATTCAGAGGTCAGAGGTCACTCCTCACCTGAGGGCACTTCAGTGTCGACTCCGTTATCTTCGGCCACTTTCAGGAAAATCTACAAAAACACAAAACATTCAAAATCATTTAATTTGTTTGTATTATTATTTATTTTCCTTCTTTCTCTCCAGTTTATTTGTTGCTTTTCTGTCGACTGTTGTGGGACAGTGTTTCCTCTTATAGAATATAAATACACACACACGTATACTATGATATTTCCCATCATGCATCTTGGATTTAGTTCTTGTGTATTCTGTGTTTGTGTTGAAAAGAAAAATAAACATTTTTAATTACCCGGCATTGTTGAATACTCGATTCTGATTGGTTAATCCCAACATTCCACGGTCTGTTATTTCTTTATAATATACCGTTGCTATGTATAACAGACCGTTGCTACGTATAACAGACCGTTGCTATGGGCGCAGTTCTGATGTCGGACTCTGGAGGACCGTTTTTGTGTCAAATTATTGAATTCTTCAGTAAGTAGCCGTGTAATAAACGGGATAATGTTCAGCTAGTGGGTCATTGTTGTGAATCCGGCGATGCGTTGGGGTTTATTTCACAACAATGACCCACTAGCTGAACATTATCCTGCTTATTACACAGCTACTTAGTTAACAGTAACTATACTAATGTTCCCTTTAAGAGTGTCTGTTGGTTTTATAATGTTTGAGGATGAACTAAGACAGGAAACAGACTAAATCAACGGCGTTACCTCCTCCAGTGTGGTGTCGGAGACGCCGTAGCTGGAGATGCCGAGGTCGGCCAGCTTCAGGTCCAGGTCTCTGAATAGCTTCACGAAGGCTCCGTCCTTGGCGGCGCTGTACGGCAGGACGTAGGTCAGCTCGTGTCCCAGGTCCTCCACCAGGCGGGCGGCGGGGACGTGACACAGGATCAGGCCCGAAACCAGGGACACGTCGGCGGGCACGAAGGGGACGTCGCAGATGGACGCCGCGGGGCCGTTCTCTGAGGACGGAGACAGGAGACACGGTTGAGACAGACCTGAAGGTGGACAAATCAAACGCTCCGCAGGAAACGAGATCTCACCGATGGTCGCCGCCTCGCTCTCATGGTCGCTGCCGAGTCCAGCGTCACTGCTGCTGACTGACGCACACTCCTCCTCCTGAAACACAAAGTACAACGTCAGAGGTACTACTACTACTACACTCCTCCTCCTGAAACACATAGTACAACGTCAGAAGTACTATAATTACACACAGTACACCATCAGAGGTAATATTACTACACCTTCTTGGTGAAGGACACGGTGCTGGAGGAGTTCCTGCAGGAGCTGAGGGACGGTTCTGGTTCTTTCTTGACCAGGGTCAGGTAGTAGCCTGTCCCCAGCTGGTTCTTCAGGTACAGAGACGAGCCCACGCAGCACAGCTTCCCGTGGGAGATGATGGCGATCCGGTCCCCCAGGATGTCCGCCTCGTCCATGTGGTGCGTGGACAGGATGATGGTCCGACCTGACGGGAAACACGGAGTTAAAACATTGCCCGGCCGGTGAAATACTGAACCAGTACCGACCCATCAGGACCGCTCACCCGGCCGGTACTTCAGCAGCAGGTCCCAGATCCCTCGGCGGGCGAAGGGGTCGACGCCGGCCGTGGGCTCGTCCAGGATCACGACCTTTGACCCCCCAACGAAGGCCAGAGCCACAGACAGCTTCCTCTGCATGCCGCCGGACAGCTCGCTGGCCCTAGAGGTCCGTTTGTGTGGCAGGCCCGTGTCCTGCAGGATCTGCTCGATCTCACCTTTGACCTGCTCCTCCGACAGGCCTTTGAGCCGGCCGTAGAACCAGATGTGCTCCTCCACCGTCAGCCTGTGGGGGGGCGCCGCCACACGGATGAGGTCATTAAACAACAAACCGCTAACGAGGACTAAAGACAGTCTAGCATCATGGTGGAGGACTCACATGCTGAAGAGGACGTTGTGTTGAGGACAGACTCCCAGACTCTGTCTGATGGCGCTCAGCTCGGTCCGGATGTCTCGGCCCAGGATGTAGGCGGTACCGGAGGTCGGCGGGAACAGACCCGTCAGGATGGACCTGCAGGTACCAGAACATGTAGACCAACATAATGGATCGGATCCTGGACCGGTAAATGTACATGCACCAGTACTAGTTCCTGTGGTCCGGTACTCACATGGTGGTGGTTTTCCCGGCTCCGTTGTGTCCCAGGAAGGAGGTGATTTGTCCCTCGTAGAAGCCAAGCGTCAGTCCGTCCACCGCCAGCTTCTTCCCGTGGCGGTAAACCTTCACCAGGTTCTCGATGTAGACGCCGGGCTCCAGGTGAGCCGGCTCCTCCTCTATACACACAGCTGCACAAAACAGGAAGTCTCTTTCACATGAAAAGTCCTGTAGATTACTATAGGAGGTGGGACTATAGGTGTGAGGAGGGTCTGTAGGTGAGAGGTGGGTCTGTAAGTGTGAGGTGGGTCTATAGATGAGAGGTGGGTCTGTAGGTGAGAGGTGGGTCTGTAGGTGAGAGGTGGGTCTATAGATGAGAGGTGGGTCTGTAGGTGAGAGGTGGGTCTGTAGGTGAGAGGTGAGTCTGTAGGTGAGAGGTAGGTCTGTAGGTGAGAGGTGGGTCTATAGATGAGAGGTGGGTCTGTAGGTGAGGTGGGTCTGTAGGTGAGAGGTGGGTCTGTAGGTGAGAGGTGGGTCTGTAAGTGTGAGGTGGGTCTATAGATGAGAGGTGGGTCTGTAGGTGAGAGGTGAGTCTGTAGGTGAGAGGTGGGTCTGTAGGTGAGAGGTGAGTCTGTAGGTGAGAGGTGTGTCTATAGATGAGAGGTGGGTCTATAGATGAGAGGTGGGTCTATAGATGAGAGGTGGGTCTGTAGGTGAGAGGTGGGTCTATAGATGAGAGGTGGGTCTGTAGGTGAGAGGTGAGTCTATAGATGAGAGGTGGGTCTGTAGGTGAGAGGTGAGTCTATAGATGAGAGGTGGGTCTATAGATGAGAGGTGGGTCTGTAGGTGAGGTGGGTCTGTAGGTGTGAGGTGGGTCTATAGATGAGAGGTGGGTCTGTAGATGAGAGGTGGGTCTATAGATGAGAGGTGGGTCTATAGATGAGAGGTGGGTCTATAGATGAGAGGTGGGTCTGTAGATGAGAGGTGGGTCTATAGATGAGAGGTGGGTCTGTAGGTGAGAGGTGGGTCTATAGATGAGAGGTGAGTCTATAGATGAGAGGTAGGTCTGTAGATGAGAGGTGGGTCTGTAGGTGAGAGGTGGGTCTGTAGATGAGAGGTGGGTCTATAGATGAGAGGTGGGTCTATAGATGAGAGGTGGGTCTATAGATGAGAGGTGGGTCTGTAGGTGAGAGGTGGGTCTGTAGGTGAGAGGTGGGTCTATAGATGAGAGGTGGGTCTGTAGGTGAGAGGTGGGTCTGTAGGTGAGAGGTGGGTCTGTAGGTGAGAGGTGGGTCTATAGATGAGAGGTGGGTCTATAGATGAGAGGTGAGTCTATAGATGAGAGGTAGGTCTGTAGATGAGAGGTGGGTCTGTAGGTGAGAGGTGGGTCTATAGATGAGAGGTGGGTCTGTAGGTGAGAGGTGGGTCTGTAGGTGAGAGGTGGGTCTATAGGTGAGAGGTGGGTCTGTAGATGAGAGGTGGGTCTATAGATGAGAGGTGGGTCTATAGATGAGAGGTGGGTCTGTAGGTGAGAGGTGGGTCTGTAGGTGAGAGGTGGGTCTATAGATGAGAGGTGGGTCTGTAGGTGAGAGGTGGGTCTATAGATGAGAGGTGGGTCTGTAGATGAGAGGTGGGTCTGTAGGTGAGAGGTGGGTCTGTAGGTGTGAGGAGGGTCTGTAGATGAGAGGTGGTCTGTAGGTGAGAGGTGGGTCTGTAGATGAGAGGTGGGTCTATAGATGAGAGGTGGGTCTGTAGGTGAGAGGTGAGTCTATAGATGAGAGGTGGGTCTATAGATGAGAGGTGGGTCTATAGATGAGAGGTGGGTCTATAGATGAGAGGTGGGTCTATAGATGAGAGGTGGGTCTATAGATGAGAGGTGGGTCTGTAGGTGAGGTGTAGGTGGGTGTCTGTAGGTGTGAGGTGTGTCATATAGATGAGAGGTGGGTCTATAGATGAGAGGTGGGTCTATAGATGAGAGGTGGGTCTATAGGTGAGGGTGGGTCTGTAGGTGAGGTGGGTCTGTAGGTGTGAGGTGTCTATAGATGAGAGGTGGGTCTTAGATGAGAGGTGGGTCTATAGATGAGAGGTGGGTCTGTAGGTGAGGTGGGTCTGTAGGTGTGAGGTGTGTCTATAGATGAGAGGTGGGGTCTATAGATGAGAGGTGGGTCTGTAGATGAGAGGTGGTCTATAGATGATAGGTGGGTCTGTAGGGAGGTGGGTTGTAGGTGAGGTGTGTCTATAATGAGAGGTGGGTTCTATAGATGAGAGGTGGGTCTGTAGATGAGAGGTGGGTCTGTAGGTGAGAGGTGGGTCTTAGATGAAGGTGGGTCTATAGATGAGAGGTGGTCTATAGATGAGAGGTGGGTCTGTAGATGAGAGGTGGGTCTGTAGGTGAGAGGTGAGGTCTGTAGGTGAGAGGTGAGTCTATAGATGAGAGGTGGTCTGTAGATGAGAGGTGGGTCTGTAGGTGTGAGGTGGGTCTATAGGTGAGAGGTGGGTCTGTAGATGAGAGGTGGGTCTGTAGATGAGAGGTGGGTCTGTAGGTGAGAGGTGAGTCTATAGATGAGAGGTGGGTCTGTAGGTGAGAGGTGGGTCTGTAGGTGAGAGGTGGGTCTGTAGGTGTGAGGAGGGTCTGTAGGTGTGAGGTGGGTCTGTAGGTGAGAGGTGGGTCTGTAGGTGAGAGGAGGGTCTGTAGGTGTGAGGTGGGTCTGTAAGTGTGAGGTGGGTCTATAGATGAGAGGTGGGTCTGTAGGTGAGAGGTGGGTCTATAGATGAGAGGTGGGTCTGTAGATGAGAGGTGGGTCTGTAGGTGAGAGGTGGGTCTATAGATGAGAGGTGGGTCTGTAGGTGAGAGGAAGGTCTCACCTTCTGGGTTTCCTTTCCGTCTCAGAGGGGTTGTGTTGGATTTGGCGTCTCGGTCTCCGAACCAGTAGGACTTGGTGAAGGGGAAGAACCACGGCCGAGGGATCCCGTACTGACCTGAGACACAGCAGTTTATATTATATTACTTTATAATCTGAATCAGAGACCAGAGACACATTCTTCTTCTACTGAGCACATTATAATAAAACTGTGGATGTTAAAGTTAAGAAGAAAGTTAAGAGTCAACATTAACATTACATGAAGAGTTCACATTAATATGCATAATTTTCTTTAATAATTTAGTCTTCAGCTAAAATCAAAAATAAATAAATATGTCATTAAATGCAGAAAATATACTATTAAAAATAAATGGAGCCATTAATTAATTATAAACTGTGACATAAATTGATATTTCTGTTTTAATTTGCTTCTTTATTTATATTAATTCTCTCATTTATTTACTCATCTGTTTAATTTTCCCTTATTTATATATTTATTTATTTTGATTATTTTCTAAATTTATTTATTTTGATTATTTTCTAAAAGTATTTATTTGTTTTTGCATTTATGATTTATTTATTTTATTTTTTGCAATTATTTTATATTTATTTATTAAAATGTACTTATTTCTGCATGAAATTCCCTTTGTATTTTTCTGAATTCTTTTCTTTACATTTTTTTATACATTTCTGCCTCATTAAGAAAAATCAATACAAAAATCAATAAATAAATGCAAAAATAAATACAATTAAAAATGAATACAAATCAATAAATGGGAAAATTAAACAAACAAGGGAATTAATACAAAGATCGATAAATAATGACGCAAATTAAAAATGACACAAATTAAAACAGAAATTTCTGTCACGTTTAATCAATTAATTAATGGCTATATTTATTTTTAATATTATTTTTCCTGCATTTAATGACATATTTATTTATTTATTGATTTTTTATTTGGCAGGTTGTGTCCTCCATATCCAGCAGCTGAGAACATCCTGTGTTTTTAAGTGTTTACATGTTCCACGTTGTAATGAAGCTCTGACCTGGAAACACGGCTTCGATGTACCAGGTGAGGACGCCGTACAGGAAGGAGTCGAAGTACATCATGACGATGGCAGTGCGGAGGCTGAAGTCGTCCTCCTCCAGAGGACTCGACACCAGGTTGGTCCACTGGATGCCGACTCCCTGCTCCTCGAACAGGGCGAAGTACTCGCAGCCGAACCCGAACGCCACGGGGGACAGGATGCTCTGCGGAGTAGGGAGGAGGACACGTGACTCATCACTCTGTCCAATGACAACACATCGTCATGACAACAAACACATCCGAAGCGCGGCGGCGGCGTTCTCACAGCGAAGACTTTGGCTCCGAAGCCGATGTAGTCCTGCCAGGCCACGCAGAGCACGTAGGGCAGGTAGAGAGTGAAGTAGATGATCCCTCCGCAGGCGGCGGCCAGGTTGGCGCGGGCAAACGCCGTGCTGAGGAGGAAGCACTGCATGATGGTCACCACGGCGAAGGAGCCAAAGAAGAGGAAGACCACGCCGGGGTCGCTGTAGGGCAGCAGGTTTCCCTTCTGTTCACATAGACAACAGAAACCAGCTCAAAGGTAAATGCAAGAAACTGATATTTACGTTTAAAATATGTGACATCTGTTTCTCTGGATCCACCTTTTATAGCAATAAATAACAATAAATAGCAATAAATAAATAGCAATAAATATAAATAAATAGCAATGAATATAAATAAATAGCAATAAATGGCAATACATATAAATAAATAGTAATAAATAGCAATAAATAAAAATAAATATCTATTAGCAAACACAGAATACAGAATCTGCAGCAGATATTATTCAAGTATATTTCAATCTTTGGACTACAGCTGCAACTCATTATTATTATAATAATTATCAATTGATCTGCTGATTATTTTATTGATTAATTTATAAATTTTTTGGTCTATATAATGTCAGAAAACAGTGAAAAATAACCGTTATAAATGTCTGATGTCATCAAACACTCTAAAATCCTGTTTGATTTAAACGGCAACAAATAACAAGAACAATTTATCGATTATCTAAATTGTACTTCGACTAAATCAACTAAATGTTGCAGCTCTGCTTCGGACAGATGTAAATAATATTTCATTATTATTGAGGGTTCTGTGGTCACCTTTATGTAACTTTATTTAGTGAAGATAATCCCAGTGAGATGGCAGCGGAGAATAAGAACACAAATAACCGACCAGTTAGAAAAGTTAAAACCAACATTTACAGTAAAAGAGACGTAAAAATCAAACGTCCTCGTCTGACCTTGAGCAGCACCGTTAGCAAGCCGGCGCTGACCAGCAGAGGAATCAGGCTGCTGATGAACCAGCTGAACCACAAGATGCCGTTGTTCAATCCCATAATCCTCATGGTCTCCTTCAGCCGCGCCTCCTTCTCGTACACCACGCTCTTCAGGATGATCGCCACCGAGTACATCCACGCCAAAGTCATGAAGAGAGGCATGGAGCGGCTCATCACCCGTAGGAAGCTGAGACGGTAGGGACGGGGAGGACAGGTTGGGACAGGTTAAGACATGTTAAGACATGTTAAGACATGTTAAGACATGTTAAGACATGTTAAGACATGTTAAGACAGGTAAAGACATGCTGGAGATGTTAAGACATGTTAGGACATGTTAGGACATGTGAGAACGGAGAGGAAGGGTTAGGACATGTTAGGATGATGAGGACAGGTTAGGATGGAGAGGACATGTTAGGACATGTTAAGACAGGTAAAGACATGCTGGAGATGTTAAAACATGTTAGGCTGAGGAGGACAGGTTAGGACGGAGAGGACATGTTAGGAGACAGAGTGGTGAGACGACCAGCTGTGAACATTCGTACATGTCGTCTACGTAGCACGGATACGGCATCTGCTGGATGTAGACGCCGGTCTTCTCCTTGGTGCCCGTCATCGCTCTGATGATGCCGTGCTCGATAACGTCCTGCAGGTACGAGAACCCGCCCCAGATGTACCGCATGTCCTCAAAGGGGTCGGCACGTGGACCTGGGTCCCAGTAGCTGAAGATGAGGACAGACAACAGGTTAGTCGAAGAGCTGCTGATGATTAAAGTGGTTTAAAAAAAAATAAACCTTACTATTTATGCTAAGCTAAGCTAGCTATTTCCCCCTGTTTTAACAATTTATGCTAAGCTAACATATGCTAGCTGTATCCCCATTTTAAGTATTTATGCTAAGCTAACCAGCTGTAGCTTCATTTAGCATACAGACAGGTGGAGGGTTCACCTAAATGTTGAACGGTTCCTTTAACTCTAAAATGGTTGAAGTTCTTTGGACCTGTTAGTGCTTACAGGGGAGCTGAGTCCCCATGATGACTGTAAACAAACACAGCTGTCGGGCGTCTCCGTGTTGTTTTAAGGTGAAAAAACGATCAGATTAATGTCGTTAATCCTGATGGAAATTCTTCTGACAGTGATTTCAGGGTCACTGAGGTCGTTCAGCAACAGGAACACTTTCATCTCTCTGTGTGTGTGTGTGTGTGTGTGTGTGTGTGTGTGTGTGTGTGTGTGTGTCCTTACGCGTCTTTAATCTTATTGGTCCTCTCCACGTTGTCGATGTCCATGCGGATCTTGTAGTTGAGTTTGGCCGGCAGCTCAGTGGCGTTGGGGTCGACGTCCGGGAACACGATTCCCGCCCAGAACTTCCTGTCCTCCAGCAGCACCATGGACTGGTTGACCAGTCCCTCCTCGGTGGAGACGGGCTCCAGTTTGTCCAGATTCACACACTAAAATACACAGAGAGAGGTCAGGTCAGGTGTGAACGGTCCCCACAGAGACAGCGAGATAGAAACGGTCCCCACAGAGTCAGAGAGGTAGAGACGGTCCCCACAGAGTCAGAGAGTTAGAGACGGTCCCCACAGAGTCAGAGAGTTAGAGACGGTCCCCACGGAGTCAGAGAGTTAGAGACGGTCCCCACGGAGTCAGCGAGGTAGAGACGGTCCCCACAGAGTCAGAGAGTTAGAGACGGTCCCCACGGAGTCAGCGAGGTAGAGACGGTCCCCACAGAGTCAGAGAGTTAGAGACGGTCCCCACGGAGTCAGCGAGGTAGAGACGGTCCCCACGGAGTCAGCGAGGTAAAGACGGTCCCCACAGAGTCAGCGAGGTAGAGACGGTCCCCACGGAGTCAGCGAGTTAGAGACGGTCCCCACAGAGTCAGCGAGGTAGAGACGGTCCCCATAGAGTCAGAGAGTTAGAGACGGTCCCCACAGAGTCAGAGAGTTAGAGACGGTCCCCACAGAGTCAGCGAGGTAGAGACGGTCCCCACGGAGTCAGAGAGTTAGAGACGGTCCCCACAGAGTCAGCGAGGTAGAGACGGTCCCCACGGAGTCAGAGAGTTAGAGACGGTCCCCACAGAGTCAGAGAGTTAGAGACGGTCCCCACAGAGTCAGAGCGTTAGAGACGGTCCCCACAGAGTCAGCGAGGTAGAGACGGTCCCCACAGAGTCAGAGAGTTAGAGACGGTCCCCACAGAGTCAGAGAGTTAGAGACGGTCCCCACAGAGTCAGAGAGTTAGAGACGGTCCCCACAGAGTCAGAGAGTTAGAGACGGTCCCCACAGAGTCAGAGCGTTAGAGACGGTCCCCACAGAGTCAGCGAGGTAGAGACGGTCCCCACGGAGACAGCGAGGTAGAGACGGTCCCCACAGAGACAGCGAGATAGAAACGATCCCCACAGAGTCAGCGAGGTAGAGACGGTCCCCACAGAGTCAGCGAGGTAGAGACGGTCCCCACGGAGTCAGCGAGGTAAAGACGGTCCCCACGGAGTCAGCGAGGTAGAGACGGTCCCCACAGAGTCAGAGAGTTAGAGACGGTCCCCACAGAGTCAGAGAGTTAGAGACGGCCCCCACAGAGTCAGCGAGGTAGAGACGGTCCCCACGGAGTCAGAGAGTTAGAGACGGTCCCCACAGAGTCAGAGAGTTAGAGACGGTCCCCACAGAGTCAGAGCGTTAGAGACGGTCCCCACAGAGTCAGCGAGGTAGAGACGGTCCCCACAGAGTCAGAGAGTTAGAGACGGTCCCCACAGAGTCAGAGAGTTAGAGACGGTCCCCACAGAGTCAGCGAGGTAGAGACGGTCCCCACAGAGTCAGAGAGTTAGAGACGGTCCCCACGGAGTCAGCGAGGTAGAGACGGTCCCCACGGAGTCAGAGCGTTAGAGACGGTCCCCACAGAGTCAGCGAGGTAGAGACGGTCCCCACGGAGACAGCGAGGTAGAGACGGTACCCACAGAGACAGCGAGATAGAAACGATCCCCACAGAGTCAGAGAGTTAGAGACGGTCCCCACGGAGTCAGCGAGGTAGAGACGGTCCCCACGGAGTCAGCGAGGTAAAGACGGTCCCCACGGAGTCAGCGAGGTAAAGACGGTCCCCACAGAGACAGCGAGATAGAAACGATCCCCACAGAGTCAGCGAGGTAGAGACGGTCCCCACGGAGTCAGCGAGGTAGAGACGGTCCCCACAGAGTCAGAGAGTTAGAGACGGTCCCCACAGAGTCAGCGAGGTAGAGACGGTCCCCATAGAGTCAGAGAGTTAGAGACAGTCCCCACAGAGTCAGAGAGTTAGAGACGGTCCCCACAGAGTCAGCGAGGTAGAGACGGTCCCCACGGAGTCAGAGTTAGAGACGGTCCCCACAGAGTCAGAGAGTTAGAGACGGTCCCCACAGAGTCAGAGCGTTAGAGACGGTCCCCACAGAGTCAGAGCGTTAGAGACGGTCCCCACAGAGTCAGCGAGGTAGAGACGGTCCCCACAGAGTCAGAGAGTTAGAGACGGTCCCCACAGAGTCAGCAGAGTCAGCGAGGTAGAGACGGTCCCCACAGAGTCAGAGAGTTAGAGACGGTCCCCACGGAGTCAGCGAGGTAGAGACGGTCCCCACAGAGTCAGAGCGTTAGAGACGGTCCCCACAGAGTCAGCGAGGTAGAGACGGTCCCCACGGAGACAGCGAGGTAGAGACGGTCCCCACAGAGACAGCGAGATAGAAACGATCCCCACAGAGTCAGCGAGGTAGAGACGGTCCCCACAGAGTCAGCGAGGTAGAGACGGTCCCCACGGAGTCAGCGAGGTAAAGACGGTCCCCACGGAGTCAGCGAGGTAGAGACGGTCCCCACAGAGACAGCGAGGTAAAGACGGTCACCACGGAGTCAGCGAGGTAGAGACGATCCCCACAGAGTCAGCGAGGTAAAGACGGTCCCCACGGAGTCAGCGAGGTAGAGACGGTCCCCACAGAGACAGCGAGGTAAAGACGGTCCCCACGGAGTCAGCGAGGTAGAGACGGTCCCCACGGAGTCAGCGAGGTAGAGACGGTCCCCACGGAGTCAGCGAGGTAAAGACGGTCCCCACGGAGTCAGCGAGGTAGAGACGGTCCCCACAGAGACAGCGAGGTAAAGACGGTCCCCACGGAGTCAGCAAGGTAAAGACGGTCCCCACGGAGTCAGCGAGGTAGAGACGGTCCCCACAGAGTCAGCGAGGTAGAGACGGTCCCCACGGAGTCAGCGAGGTAAAGACGGTCCCCACGGAGTCAGCGAGATAGAAACGATCCCCACAGAGTCAGCGAGGTAGAGACGGTCCCCACGGAGTCAGCGAGGTAGAGACGGTCCCCACAGAGTCAGAGAGTTAGAGACGGTCCCCACAGAGTCAGCGAGGTAGAGACGGTCCCCATAGAGTCAGAGAGTTAGAGACGGTCCCCACAGAATCAGAGAGTTAGAGACGGTCCCCACAGAGTCAGCGAGGTAGAGACGGTCCCCGCGGAGACAGCGAGGTAGAGACGGTCCCCACAGAGTCAGAGAGTTAGAGACGGTCCCCACAGAGTCAGAGAGGTAGAGACGGTCCCCACGGAGACAGCGAGGTAGAGACGGTCCCCACAGAGTCAGAGAGTTAGAGACGGTCCCCACAGAGTCAGAGCGTTAGAGACGGTCCCCACAGAGTCAGCGAGGTAGAGATGGTCCACACGGAGAGAGCGAGGTAGAGACGGTCCCCACACAGTCAGCGAGGTAGAGATGGTCCACACGGAGAGAGCGAGGTAGAGACGGTCCCCACAGAATCAGTGAGGTCGAAATCGGTTGTGTCGACTTACGGTTTTGCCGGTTTGGTCCGGTGTACCAGTTTACACCGGTTTGATATTACTCCAGCCGGCTGACACGTTCTATAACGACATCAGCAACGGGCGCCGACGGCGTCACGGCGCTAAATCCAGCTTGTATTGCATCAGTAATAAACAACATGACAACGTGATTAACGTGAGTGCGACACCCAGTGGTGAAACTGGGTATACCGGTCCGGTCCAGTCTGGGCCGGTGTTGTGGTTAACATCAAACCGGTTCGAGAAACTCTAGTTAGCACTGACCTCCATGAAGTGGGAAATACTCATGATGGCGTGGTCGGTCTCGTTGAACACCTTCCTCCAGGTGACGGCGCCGCCCGCAGTCTCTGGCCGCTTGGACAGGAAGTTAGAGATGTCGGCGACGGTCCAGTCGGTGCTGCTCAGCTGATCGTGGAAGAAGCTAGCGGTGACATTGTTCTTCAGCAGAGTCTAAACGACACATCAGGATTTTATATTTATATATATAAAAATATATAAATAAATAACATATATGTATACGAGCACTAATCAATCATGATAATCAATATGATGACAGGTGAGGTGGTGGGCGGAGCCTGTTTACTCTGATCACGTCCATCTGCTCGCTATTCTCCATGAAGCTCCAGACTTTGGGTCTCATCTCCTCCCACATCCCGCCCAGGTCCCTGAACACACCAAGCTCCTGGAAGGTCCGGTTCACCTGAACGCACCACAGACACAGAAACAGGTGAGACGCACTGCTCCACCTGCAGGAAGTGACGAGACAGGAAGTGACGTCATACCTCGTGGATGACCCTCTGGGTGGCGGGAGTGTGGGGGGTGTAGAGGATCTTCCCCAGCAGCAGAGGCTTCAGGGCCTGCCAGATCATCCTGGACATGGGGTTAGAGTCCATGTTCTTCACCAGGCTGTTACAGAACGGAGCTGCAAAACACACACATTTAGAGGTCTGTACTGGTCACCAGTACACCATCAATACACCACCAGTATACCACCAGAACACCACCAGCATGAACCCCACCCCCCCACCCTCCCGAGGACTCACTGGAGGAGTTGTCATAGAGCCCCGTGGACTCGTCCTCGCTGCTGTTTTGGTTGCCGAACAGAGCCTTGTAGTTGCTGTCCTCGTACCAGTTGAGGGATTTGATCTGCAGGCCGCCGCCTTCAGGGTGGCCGCACACGATCCTGGAGACGGCCTGGTACATTGTGCTGGGCGATGACGTGGCGTTCTGCGTCAGGAAGATGATCTCGTTCCTCAGGTCGATCCAGCTCTTCATACCGGCCAGCTGCACAGAAAACACATCGAGTGTCACGAAAGCAAAGAAGTGGAAATATGTGACACGTAATGTACAGCTAGCAGGCCATTATTGTGAAATAAACCCAACAGGGCGATGTGTAATGTACAGTTGGCAGGTCATTATTGTGAAATAAACCCCAACAAGGCGATGTGTAATGTACAGCTAGCAGGTCATTATTGTGAAATAAACCTGACAGGTTCAAAAAATTGTCTGCAAAATGTTCAATAAAAAGTCAGAAAATTGTCCGAATATTGTCCAGAAAATGTCCAAAAATGGAATGAAAAAAATGTCCGAAAAAAAGTCACAAAAACGGAGGAAAAAAGTAAGTAGAAATGTCAGTAAAATATCCCCAAAAATCTCAGAAGAAATGTCCAAAATATATCAGAAAAAGGCAGAAGAAAAGTCCAAAAAATGCTTGGAAAAAGTTGAAAAAATGTCGGAAAAAAGGTCTGAAAATCGTCCAAAAAAAGTTTGAAAAAGAGTCAGAAAATGGCCAAAAATTGTCGGAAAAAAAAGAAAATTAGGCAGAAAAAAAGTCTGAAAAATGTCTGAATTTTTCACAATAATGACCCACCAGCTGTACATTATCCTGCTTATTAAAGAAATAACAGACCGTAGAACGCCTTGACCAATCAGAATCGAGTATTCAACAGACCCATGTAATAAACAAAGTTATTATTGTGTTTACACGCCGGTCAGCTGTTTACAGCTGTGAGCTCACGTCGATGTTCCGGTTTAAAGTTTACAAGAACAGAACTCAAAGTGAAGAAATAAACAGAAACAAACATCTGCTGACAGTCTGTCGTTACTTCCTGTTTTAAATCTGATGACTTCAGCAGAGTTCACAACCTTCACCCCATTTCTACAGATGATGATGATGATGATGATGATGATGATGACTGTCTGAAAACCACGAGAATCTTTGACTGACGAACGTTAAAATATAAAATATCCTGGTCGTCTCTCAGCCAGATTAAATGTACTTCTGTTATCTGTGACTAAAGAAAAGCATTCTGGGAGGTACCGGCTTACAAAAACAACACCGCTTCCAACGCTTGAGTGCGGGACGGCGTGCGGGACGGCGAGCGAGACGCTGAGCGTGGACGATGAGCGGGACAGCAAGCGAGACGGCGAGCAGGGGACGGCGTGCAGGACAGCGAGCAGGGGACGCTCAGTGTTTGTTGTTTGTTGGGACTGTGAAGTGAAACCCTGCTGAGAGTCTTTGTTCAGCTGCAGATCATTGGTCTCTTTTATCTGGACACAAAGACTCTCGGAGACACCGAGACCTGCCAAGTGAACCCAGTAAACCCAGTCTGCTGCTGGGGCGGGCTGGAGGACTCTACTGGAGGACACGGTGTCCTCAGAGGGGTCAGGTGACCAGGTGTGATTCTTACCTCCACTGCCAGTGAACCCAGACTGTCCAGGAGGTTGTTGGTCGCCCTGGCAACCAGTTTGACAGCCTCAGGGTCGGACGCCACGTCCCTCTGAGAGACACAAAGAGACATCTTCAGTTTACAGCTTCAGGTCAGAAGAGATGCTTTATTTCCATTTTAGATATTTAACAGTATTTTATTATATTAAATGTTTGTCCCTGATGATGTTAACGTGGTTACAGCTGATCTCAGTTCTGTGTGTACATTATTAAATAAATTAACAATACAGAACAATGACAGATATTGATCCAGAAACCCTCACAGGTACTGCATTTAGCATAAAACAATATGCTCCAATCATAACATGGCAAACTGCAGCCCAACAGGCAACAACAGCTGTCAGTGTGTCAGTGTGCTGACTTGACTATGACTTGCCCCAAACTGCATGTGATGATCATAAAGTGGGCATGTCTGTAAAGGGGAGACTCGTGGGTACCCATAGAACCCATTTACATTCACTGATCTGGAGGTCAGAGGTCAAGGGACTTCTTTGAAAATGGACAAGACAGTTTTTCCTCGCCTAAATTTAGCGTAAGTTTGGAGCGTTATTTAACCTCCTTCACGACCAGCTAGTATTTTTCAGACTTTCTTTTTTTTGGACATTTTTAAACTTTTTTCAGACTTTTTTTCTGACATTTTAAAACTTTTTTCAGACTGTCTTTTTTGGGACATTTTTCTGAGACTTTTAAAACTTTTTGGGACATTTTTCAGACTTTCTTTTTTTGGACATTTTTCAGACATTTTAAAACATTTTTCTGACTTTTTTCAAAACTTTTTTGGACATTTTTCAAACTTTTTTTCCGGACATTTTAAAACATTTTTCTGACTTTTTTTTCACCATTTTTTGGACAATTTTCTGACTTTTTTCTGGACAGTTTTCTGACTTTTTGGGATATTTTTTGGACATTTTTCTGACAATTTAAAAAAATGTCATACAATTTTCTGACTTTTGAAAATGGACATGACAGTTTTTCCTCACCAAAATCGAGTGTAAGTTTGGAGCGTTATTTAACCTCCTTCATGATCAGCTAGTATGACGTAGTTGGTACCGATGGATTTTGTACAGACGGATTCCTAATAGGTAATCGGTTAATTCAAAATCACAAGTTGCGTTAAAGAAATTAGTGGCGTTAAAACAAATTTGGGTTAACATGTTAACTGTGACAGCTTTAGTTCTTCATGTGTCTCTGTCTGTCTGGTTGAACCATCTTGTGAAAGTCTTCAGCCATTAATTAGAGGCTCAGCTGAGCCTCAACCTCCTTCACTACCAGCTAGTATGACCTGGTTGGTACCGATGGATTCATCAGGTTTTATAGTTTCAGATGATACCAGTATCTTCACTCTAGCTTTAACACTGAGCCGCTACAACCTGAAAACCACAAGTAGAGTTAATGTGTTAAAGTGTTACCAGCTGTTAACTTTACTGAAACTAGAAACTTGAGGATTGTTTTCTCTCAGCGTCTCTGACTGAAGCATTTTAAGGATTTCTCTCCGTGTTGCCGTGGAAACGTGGAGTTCAGTCGGTTTCACACCGTCAGTCAACAGCTCGTAGATTTTCTGAACACAAAAGACACGACGCCGCGCTGACAGCTGCAAACAAACAAGACTCCAGGCTACATGAAGAAGTGAGAGGGTGGAGAGACGGGCCGAGACACGCCTCCCAACACAACAACACAATACACACTGAATACACACCAAACACACACTGAATAACTGAGGGGGTGGAGAAACAGGCCGAGACCCGCCTCCTAACACACAACACACAATAAAAGTGTGTTTGGTGTGTATTCAGTGTGTGTATATGTACATGCAGTAAGGTGGTTGAATAATGTAATCAGTGTGTGTATGAAAATCGTGTAACATCGGCTGAATATGAGATACTATCATGATACTTGGGTGCTGATTCGATATCTATTGTGATTTTTAAGTATTGTGATTCGATATTAAGATTTATTGTGATTTTTGTTAACTTTTTTAACACTAGACCATGAGTCAGCAACCTTTACTATCAAAAGAGACATTTTAGGCAAAAAAAGAAGAAAAAAATCTGTCTGGAGCCGCAAAACATTTGATCATTGTGATGAAGGTAACACAGTTTATAGTCTAAGTATCTAGTAGTAGCAGGAGTCAGAGTTGACAGACCAGATGATGGCGAAGGATTTGGGATTCAACCCCAACACAATAAGGGAATGCTATAACTCTCTGTGTGTGTGTCCTTCACATATCTCCAGAACAGTTCATCCGATCGACTTCGCACTTGGCGTTGTGTATCACTGGGGTCGCCATGGAGTGCCGTGTCGAATTTGATGCAATTTGGACACCTTCAATATTAATAAACTTTGAATAATTAAATGGCCAGCGCTCTGTGCAGCGGCGGGGGCGGGGCTTCAGTCAGGCTCACCGACTGCTGGATGCTGGACGATATATGAACCTTTACAACCAAACCTTTCTTCACTTCCCCAGAGTCAACAAACCACAAGCGGTTCTCAACAACGCTGCAAGCAGCACTTCCTTTGAGACGACCAATCAGCACGTTCCGAAAGGCCGTACGCTCGCAACGACCACGAGCCCCCCGACCATGCTGCAAGCAGCTATTCCGAGAGGCTACCGGGCACCAAGCAGCCGGCCCGTTCCGAGCGGCAACGCAGGTTTGTTCTTACCTGGATGGGTTTCAGGAAGTCCAGGTTGTTCAGGAAGTGCGCCTCGGCGTGGTTCAGCCAGGCGGGCGGCTTCCCACAGAGGATATCCTGTACCAGCATCGACACCTGTTGGTCTGAGATCGTCACAAAGTCCTCCAGACTCTGCTTGCCCCCGTTCCTGGGACACATGTCCCTCAGGTGGACCCCGAAACCTTTCAGGAGGACCTGAAACCGACGGCAAAAGAGGAGGGGTCAAAAGGTCAGGTTCGTTATTATCAGAAGGTCAATTATCCCCTTGTTCCTGATTGGCTGTTCTCACCTTCTCCAGGTTGACGTCGGCTTCTTTGATCTGTTGGACGGCGTCTTCAGAGAGCGACGCGTTTCTCAGCAGGAACGTCGACAGATCCTCGTTGTCTCGCAGGAAGTGTCTCAACTTGAATCCTAAAATTACAAAAAGAAGATCAGAGATTCTGTCTTCAGAGAAACAAGTGAGACAGATAACTACAGGTGAAAAAGACTGCTACAGGTGAGACAGACGCCTGAGGCTACAGGTGAGATAGACGCCTACAGGGGAGACAGACGCCTACAGGTGAGACAGACGCCAGAAGCTACAGGTGAGACAGACGGCTACAGGTGAGACAGACGCCAGAGGCTACAGGTGAGACAGATGGCTACAGGTGAGACAGACACCAGAGGCTATAGGTGAGACAGACGCCAGAGGCTACAGGTGAGACAGACGGCTACAGGTGAGACAGAAGCCAGAGGCTACAGTTGAGACAGACGCCAGAGGCTACAGGTGAGACAGACGCCAGAGGCTACAGGTGAGACAGACGCCAGAGGCTACAGGTGAGACAGACGCCCGAGGCTACAGGTGAGACAGACGCCCGAGGCTACAGGTGAGACAGACGCCCGAGGCTACAGGTGAGACAGACGCCCGAGGCTACAGGTGAGACAGACGCCAGAGGCTACAGGTGAGACAGACGCCAGAGGCTACAGGTGAGACAGACGCCCGAGGCTACAGGTGAGACAGACGCCCGAGGCTACAGGTGAGACAGACGCCAGAGGCTACAGGTGAGACAGACGCCAGAGGCTACAGGTGAGACAGACGCCAGAGGCTACAGGTGAGACAGACGCCCGAGGCTACAGGTGAGACAGACGCCCGAGGCTACAGGTGAGACAGACGCCCGAGGCTACAGGTGAGACAGACGCCCGAGGCTACAGGTGAGACAGACGCCCGAGGCTACAGGTCCTGACATCAATGAACAGATTTATCACTGTTACAGTTCTACAGAAAGACTTCATGTTGTCACACGTCCACATCACCCCCCCTCCTTCTTCTTCTGCAGGTTTAAACAGGTAGCGAAGACAAACCTCCACAATCTGTCAACACGTTTAAATCAAACAGGAAGTACAGTTTTCATATTATATATACAGTACATAGGTTACTATATACACAGTATATTATGTATATACTTACAGTATATTATATATATATATACACACACACTATATATAAATATATAAAGTACATACATACACGGTTACTGTATATATATATATATATATATATATATATATATATATATATATACACACACACACTATGAACTAACACGGTTAGTGACGGGTCAGAAGACAGGTGGAGCTGTCTGACATCAGCAGCTCTGAGTGATGTGATTGGTTAAATGAGGACCAGTTTCCTCTGAGAGCTCCAACTGAGAAACACGTCGGCTCCAATTAGAAACATCCACCCGGAATTTATTCCACTAAAGATGACTTTCAGCCAATCAGCTGTCAGTATACACAGTCCAGGACCAACACCTGGACTAACATCTGGACTAAAACCAGGACTAACATCAGGACTAAAACCAGGACTAACATCAGGACTAAAACCAGGACTAATACCTGGACTAACACCCTGGACTAAAGCCTGGACTAATATCTGGATTAAAACCTGGACTAACATCTGGACTAAAACCAGGACTAATACCTAGACTAACATCTGGACTAAAACCAGAACTACAACAAGGCCTGACATCTGGACTAAAACCAGGACTAACATCTGGACTTAAACCAGGACTAACATCTGGACTAAAACTAGGACTAACACCAGAACTAACACTAGGACTAAAACGAGGACTAACACCAGGACTAACACTTGGACTAAAACCAGAACTAACACCAGGACTAGAACCAGGACTAAAAGCAGGATTAAAACTAGAACTAACACCAGGACTAGCACTTGGACTAACACCAGGACTAACACCTGGACTAAAACTAGGACTAACACTACAACTAACACCTGGACTAAAACGAGGACTAACACCAGGACTAACACTTGGACTAAAACCAGAACTAACACCAGGACTAGCATTTGGACTAACACCAGGACTAACACCAGGACTTGAGGCTTAAACTGGGATTATGTTCATCTGATATTCAGTATATTCTGCATTCAGAGAATCTTTTGAATCGTTGTGTATGAACAGGTCAGAACTCCTCTGCAGCTCCAGTAAAGATTTCACAAGTTAAATTAACATCTTCCACTACGAGAACTTAATAACCTTAATAAACACTCTGAATGTACGAGAACTTAATAACCTTAATGTGGGACAAACTGCAGCTGAACAAACTCTCAGGTTTCATCCAGAGCGACACGTCTGAACTCTGACACTCAGCGTGGAGAGAGAGAGAGGACACGCTGAGAGACCTGTTGACCGCCACATGCTGAGCTCTCTGGTTCTGGTCTGAGCTCTCTGGTTCTGGTCTAAACTCTGATGTTTCCTCTCTGCTCTGAACTATGACCAGGTTGGATCACCTGAGAAGCTTCTACCAGGTAGACCTGTCGTAGCTCGCCTCCCTGCCCCCGCTCACATCACAGAAGCTCCTTCTCACGAAACACAACGTCCTCGCTTTGTGAGATCGGACGTGATTAGAGGGAATAAATCTTCATCAGAAGAGGAGAAGGAGGAGGAGGGGGAGGACCGGCAGGTCGGAGCAGGTAGAGAACAGAAACGCCCCCCACAGAGACAATTAACACACAAAGGAGGGAAATTCTTTCTGTTAAATGAGCCTGAAGATATCCACCTCCAAGAAGGGAGACATCAGAAAAACTGCTGAAAACCGCCGCAGAAAAGCTCAAACGTTCTGACTGGTTCTGGTTCTGACTGGTTCTGGTTCCTACCTGATTGGCTCTTCTGCAGCACGCTCAGAGCCTGAGCGAGCTCCTTAAATCCGTCCAGGTTTTTATCGTTCTGACTGTACAGAAGAATCTTCTTGGCGTCCGAAAACAGACGAGAAATTCTGAAAACAAAGAACGTGCAGTTTGTAGTTAAACATTACATTACACACATATATATATATATACACACAGTATATAATGTAATAACAGAGTGATGAGTGAAACTGTTTAAATAAACAGAAGGAAGCAGCTCTCAGAGTTCAAAAGGTCACATTGATTTTGATCCTTCAATGTAAAAAACAAAGTAGTTTTTAGTCTTTAATAGTAACATTTCTAAATTAAAGATCGGACCAGATTTCCAGAATAAAAGTCTCTAGAACGTGTTCTTACATGGAGTCGTTGAAGTTGCCAACAACGCCCGGAGACTCGCCTGGCGTCGGGCTCCTGAAGCACGGGTTGTTGGCGTTGCAGAGGATCCCCTGAAGCCAGGGCAGCGTGCCGGCCGACGGCATCGCCTTGTTCGGGAAATGACCTTTAGACAGACAAAAAAAACAGGAAGTGAATCTTTTATACCAAAGTAAAAGTGTCTCAGTCAACTGCGATTTCTTTAGAAGATTAGGTGATTAATATGTTTTTTTTTCATGCTAAATGACGACTTTCTAAGAAACTTGTGAGCTCATCGCTGTAAACACCAGATTTAAAGTGATTCTTTGTGGAGAAACTCAGTTTTACAGATCCGAATCGATTAGTCGACAAAATCATGTTAGTCAACTAAGAACTTCTTTGGTCGAGGACGACCCTAGTCTCAAGAACATATATGAACGCTAGGGGAACATGTGATTTAACACTATATGAACACGTGTTTAACACTATATGAACGTGTTAAACACTATATAAAGACGTGATTTAACACTATATGAACATGTGATTTAACACTATGAACACGTGATTTAACACTATATGAACACGTGATTTAACACTATATGAACATGTGCTTTAACACTATGTAAAGACGTGATTTAATGCTATATAAAGACGTGATTTAACATTATATGAACACGTGATTTAACACTATATGAACACGTGATTTAACACTATATGAACATGTGATTCAACACTATATGAACATGTGATTTTACACTATGTAAAGACGTGATTTAACACTATATGAACATGTGATTTAACACAATATGAACATGTGATTTAACACTATATGAACACGTGTTTAACACTATATGAACGTGTTAAACACTATATAAAGACGTGATTTAACACTATATGAACATGTGATTTAACACTATGAACACGTGATTTAACACTATATGAACACGTGATTTAACACTATATGAACATGTGCTTTAACACTATGTAAAGATGTGATTTAATGCTATATAAAGACGTGATTTAACATTATATGAACACGTGATTTAACACTATATGAACACGTGATTTAACACTATATGAACATGTGATTCAACACTATATGAACATGTGATTTTACACTATGTAAAGACGTGATTTAACACTATATGAACATGTGATTTAACACAATATGAACATGTGATTTAACACTATATGAACATGTGATTTAACACTATATGAACATGTGATTTAACACTATATGAACATGTGATTTAGCACTATATATAAACATGTGATTTAACACTATATCAACACTATCAACATGTGAGCTAACACTATAAACATGTGATTTAACACGATATATCAACAAGTGATTTAACACTATATGAACATGTGATTTAACACTATATGAACATGTGATTTAACACTACATACACATGTGATTTAGCACTATATATAAACATGTGATTTAACACTATATCAACACTATCAACATGTGATCTAACACTATAAACATGTGATTTAACACTATATATCAACAAGTGATTTAACACTATACAAACACGTGATTTAACACTGTATAGACATGTGATTTAACACTATACGAACGTGTGATTTAACACTATACGAACACGTGGTTTAACCCTTTACGAACATGTGATTTAACAGTATATGAACATGTGATTTAACACTATATTAACGTGTGATTTAACATTATATGAACATGTGATTTAAAACTATATGAAGACTATATGAACATGTGATTTAACAGTATGTGAACATGTGATTTAACACTATATTAACAGTATATGAATGTGTGATTTAACATTATATGAACATGTGATTTAAAACTATATGAAGACTATATGAACATGTGATTTAACAGTATGTGAACATGTGATTTAACACTATATTAAGAGTATATGAATGTGTGATTTAACACTATATGAACATGTGATTTAACATTATATGAACATGGGATTTAACACTATATGAACATGGGATTTAACACTATATGAACACTATACAAACATGTGATTTAACATTATATAAAGACTATATATAGTACATATAGACTATATGTGATGGTGTTTGTGAAGACAAGTGTCGTTTCTCAGAGTTAATCTGAAGGATTTCAGGAGGTTTATCTTCCTGCTGCGTTGGAACAGACGGTCCATCGGTTCACCTGGACACCCTGCAGGTAGATAACTAGGATAGGTTTATTATAACCTGCAGCAGTGACAGTGAGCCGGGTGGATGGCGGCAGTCAAAACGACCTTTAATCCCCCCCGCCCCCCTCCCCGTCCTCGCCACTATCAGAGAACCTTAAGAACCTTCAAGACTGCCAACTGGCCTCTTTCTAATCACTACAGATTAGATAGCAGGTCAGTTCACTCTCCAATTAAATATATAAATCACTGTATCAGCGTCCTCATATTGATACTGGAGAGTTTCCTGTATCTGAGTTTGACCAATCAGAGACCATCAGATCCACTAACTCCACCCCTTCAGGTGCTTTTTACCCCTGGATTTGTTTTACAGGAGCTACATGCAGTCCCTGAAGTCCAAACACAAGGTTTTGGTTCCCTAAATTCTCTTAACGACATCTTCACCATTTCACCAGGAATTAAACCGTATTGAATGTTAGAACAGCACAAACCAGGTCTCACATGTTTATATCATAAACACAAAATACTCGCTACACTAAAAATGGTTGTTAACTATAAAAGGAGATCGAAGGTCTCTCACATGAATACATGAAGATGGACAACAGGAACGTTTTTAAATCTTAACTTTGTGTTTGAGAAAAGACTCGAGTGAATCTGGATCATGAGGAAACCTGAAGTGAACTTTTCTCTCTGAGCTGCTTTAAAACGACGAGTTTCAACATGTCTGAACTCACATGTTGCTGAATCACCGCACAAATATTCTGCTGCCGCTCCGACGGATCCTTCTGCTTTCACTGAGAAACAGGAAGACCAGCAGCTTCCTGCACGCACACAGGGTTCAATGTGGTCTCCGTTAATCTGAGTAATGGTCTGGGTCAGTCTGAGTCCTGGTCTGGGTTAGTCTGAGTCCTGGTCTGGGTTAGTCTGAGTCCTGAACACTGAGCCGATCCTGATCCAGTCCATCAGGTTTTTGTTCCTCCAGTAAACGTCGCCTGAAGCTCCTTTATTTCTTAACTGATTATTATTCAGGTTCGTTTTAGTTTTAATGCCCAACAGCACAAATATTTTCTTTACAGTCTGAGCAGCCTCGTTCCTTTCAGCCCCTTTACAGCGGAGGAGGAAAAACTCACCCAGAAAACCCTTTAACAGGGAAAAATTGTTAGAAACCTCAGGAAGATAACAGAGGAGGGGTCCCTCAGACAGGAAGCAGAGTAACAACATGAGGAAAATACAACGTAGACAGTCCATATGACAAGAATGACATGTATAATGAGGACATATATGAAATAAACCCGACATTAAAACGTGTTCTGGGTGATCGGATAGAGATCAGACAGTTCAGGTGTTAATGCACCCAAAACGCATTGAGGACGGATTGTGATCCGATCAACCAAACCGCCTCCGGAGGTGTTCAGGGACGCAGTGTGACCACGTTTAACGCATTGTGACCACGTTTAACACAAGTGTGACTACGTTTGACGCAGTTTGACCTTTATTTAACCAGGTAAAATCAATTGAGAACCAATTCTCATTTACAATGATGACCTGGCCAAGAGGCAGTAGCACAGTCCACACAAGTGACACAAACAGCACAGATACAATACAGTATGACAAACACATGAGAAAATGGCTAAAAACAGCATAGGTAAATTAACAAACACTATGTACAAAAAAAGGCGGATTACTGGATGTACTTTGTAAAAATGGAAGAGAGAGAGAGAAGTGAGGGCTGGTCAGCAAGTACAGCAGTCAACTATGACTTGTTGCAGCTTTTGTTTGAACATGTTGAGAGAGGTGAGAGCTGTGAGTTTGAGCGTGTTTTGTAGTGAGTTCCAGTCATTTGCAGCGGCAAAATGAAAGGAGTTATGACCAAACACAGTACGGACTTTGCAGTGTGTCTACGTTTAACACAAGTTTGACTACGTTTGATGCAGTGTGACCACGTTTGACGCAGTGTGACCACGTTTAACACAGTGTCACCGCGTTTAATACAGTGTGACCACATTTAACGCAGTGTGACCATGTTTAACACGCTAGCCTAGCTTAGCATATAGACTGGAAGCAGGGGGAAACAGCTAGCTTAGCTTAGCATAAAGACTGGAAGCAGGGGGAAACAGCTAGCTTAGCTTAGCATAAAGACTGGAAGCAGGGGGAAACAGCTAGCCTGCGTCTGTGCATTCACGGCCACATACGTGTGAACACCTGATTGATGTTTGACATGAAGCTGATCACAGTGAATGATGACTACCTGCTGTCAGGTTGTCAATAGTGTGCTTATATAACTCTACTGTGACTTTATTGATCCTGAACGTAGCTCTCTGACCTTCAACTAGATCTGTGATAAAGAGCCATAAACTGCACTGATAGATAAACTGGCTTCATTCAGATCTGCACTTTCTCCAACAGACCGATCAACAAACAATAACTTCAGATAATCAGGTGTTCTCAATAAGGTGGACCCACTGCAGAGATGTAATCTGATTACTTCTTTATGTTAAAACCTGTAAAGGTGCTCTGATGATGAACGGCGACCTGCTGAGTTAATCCCCTCAAAGGACGTTCAGTGTCCTCGTCTGTCTCTCTGAGACGTCGTCTACATGTTAAAGCTGTTTCACACTCAGAGCCTCCAGGTGTGAACGGTGCTCATTCATCCATCAGCTGACCGTCGTTCACACCTCTTAAGCTACATGTTATTCCAGTGCCTTCAAGCTACAAGACTTTTTTTTCCCCCCATAGAAATGAATGGGAAATCGAGGTGAGGAGAGCTCAAAAACACTCCTCTTTGGGGCCATACAGATTCGCCATTTTTGAACGTAGACAAATGATTCAAAGTTTAAATGGGTCACGAGACTTTGGACTTTATTGGGCCAAATGGTCATTTTGATATCTGGTACGGTTTTCACGAAATCACAGTTTACGTTTTGTGAATTTTTTCAGACCGTGTCAGAGTTTATAATGGGTGTGTATTGGACGGAATGTTCACAACTAGAGTGAGTGACATCACAGCTAGAGTAAGTGACATCACAACTAGAGTGAGTGACATCACAACTAGAGTGAGTGACATCACAGCTAGAGTGAGTGACATCACAACTAGAGTGAGTGACATCACAGCTAGAGTGAGTGACATCACAGCTAGAGTGAGTGACATCACAGCTAGAGTGAGTGACATCACAACTAGAATGAGTGACATCACAGCTAGAGTGGAGCAGAGCTTTAAAAATCTTTTGTGAATTTTCTGAACAAATTGCTCCCTCGCCCACAATTTTCATCTTTCATAGATAAAATGTAGATCAAATTGTAAGAAATCTCGTACTGGTAGCGGTTATGCAGTTATGGAATCAAACAGACTTACACATTTGGCTCTAAGGTGCCCAAAGTGAGAGTAAGTCCAACAAACTGCTCCATAGAGAGCAATGTTAAATCAGATGGGGACCACTGAGGTGCCCATGAGCAAGGCACTGAACCCTCTGATCAAAGGTCAAATAAAAGATGGCAATAAAGTTTTTTTAAACTCACACTCATGCTGTTCGTATGGAGGGTAGTTGACCCGCACGGCGATGAGGATGAAGAAGATGAAGAGCGGCCAGAGGATCTCCACCAGGAGCTGAAGCTGAGAGACAGGAAGTGACAGGAAACCATCAGCAACACACACACACACACACACACAGTAACACTAACACGGTAACACTAACACACAATCATCAACACATCAAATCAGATTATAAATCAGTAGAGGAATTCGGTCTACCATGAATGCCTCAGCTGTTATCAGGAGGCATTGACCTTTGACCTCCTTCATTCTCAGCAGCTCATCACTACATTTGATCAAGTTAATGAAACTTCAGACTTCTGGAATATTTTCACCTCTTCACCTCGACGGGAATGAAGCCGTTATATCGCTCTCTTCAAGGCAACATAACATAACAATGAACTCCATTCATAAAAACAGTCATCTAAAGAGTTCATTCAGATTCACCAAAGTCACAAAATGACACAAACTAACCAGCCGGTCTAGGCAGCGGTAAACCAGCAACTCCACTGTGTTCTGAGAGGTTAAATTAGTGTTTTTGTGAATGGAGTCTGGTGGCTTTGAAGGTTCTGTTCCCTCTCAGAAAGGGCCGTCTGATGGAGAGTTAAAAATACTGTTTTCACAAATGGAGTCTGGTGACCTTGAAGTTTCAGTTCCCTCTCATATATTATATATGATATATATATCATATATATATATATATATATGATATATATATATATATATATATCATATATATATATGATATATATATATGATATATATATATATATCATATATATATATGATATATATATGATATATATATCATATATATGATATATATATGAATATATCATATATATATATATATATCATATATATATATGATATATATATATATATTCTACATATAGTGTACACCCTATCATACTCCATCTACTGCAGTAATACACTGACTATCATACTCCATCTACTGTAGTAATACACTGACTATCATACTCCATCTACTGTAGTAATACTCTGACTATCATACTCCATCTACTGTAGTAATACTCTGACTATCATACTCCATCTACTGTAGTAATACTCTGACTATCATACTCCATCTACTGTAGTAATACTCTGACTATCATACTCCATCTACTGTAGTAATACTCTGACTATCATACTCCATCTACTGTAGTAATACACTGACTATCATACTCCATCTACTGTAGTAATACACTGACTATCATACTCCATCTACTGTAGTAATACTCTGACTATCATACTCCATCTACTGTAGTAATACTCTGACTATCATACTCCATCTACTGTAGTAATACTCTGACTATCATACTCCATCTACTGCAGTAATACTCTGACTATCATACTCCATCTACTGTAGTAATACTCTGACTATCATACTCCATCTACTGTAGTAATACTCTGACTATCAGCTTCTTCACTGGGAATTATAACATGTATTTTACAATCATCAGATATTTGATATTAATAATAATAAAATATGAATTTCCCTACTGAGGGACTAATAAAGGATGATCTTCTTATTGATTATATTGATTGATTGATTGAATGATTGATTGATTATAAGAGACTGACCGTCTGCCGTCGTCTGTAGGTGAAGTTCTTCCACAACAACAGTCCCAGCTGTGTTGAGACAGACATGTCTCCCAGCCGTCACCCAGCTGTCTGTCTCTCAGCCGTCTACCAGCCGTTCGTCCGTCTTCCAGCCGTCTCCCAGCTGTCTTCCAACCGTCTCTCAGCCGTCCGTCTCTCTGCTGTCCTTCAGCCTCTCAGCCGTCTCCCAGCCTCCTACCACTCGTCTCCCGGCCGTCTGTCCCTCAGCTGTACTGACTGAGCCCCTCGCTCTGCATTAAACACAAACAGGATGAGCCAGCACAGAGCTCAAAGGTACCGAGGTCAAAGGTCACAGCAGATATCAGACTCTGCCGCCTCCTCACACTGAAGGAGACACACTATATATATATATATATATATATATATATATATTGTGTGTGTGTGGATATATATATACACACACACACACATAAATATAAAGAGGAAAGAATCTCTCCGAGTCTCTTCAGAGAACAAACCTGCAGCTCCACAAACATTCATATTTTAATCTGATATTATAAAGAGTACGCTCTAGACCTGCTCTACGGAAACACACACATACATATATATATATAAAAATCATATAATATATTATAATAAAGTGCAGTAAAGCTGTAGACGTCTTGTGTTTCTGTTTTAACGAGCTGACAAACTGAACACATGATGGATTAAAGTCTGACAGTTAAGGATCCTCATATAGAAATATAAATTATAAAGTCTCTGTAGACGTTCAGACGACACTGAACAGAAGTCACTGATTGACTTTAATCATTGATTGATTGATTGATTTACTGTTCACTAATTGAAATGAACTGATTCAATCACAGAGAAGAGCAGCAGCAGCAGCGCCCCCAGCGGACAAATACTACAACTACACCTCTTCAGTACTACAAAGTACTACAAACAAACTTTCTTTTAGTCTTTAACACAGAAACACGCTGATATTAATATTAATAGTTTAATTTAAACATCTCATCTTTACAGCAGCAGCTCACAAACACACTCAGGTTCATAGTTATTTATCTGATGTGTGTTTGTGAGTCACTTTAAAACAACAACAGAAGCAGAAAAATGTTAAATGTCTGATCTGTTGTAATGAAACATGTTGAAACTTCACTACAAACATTTTGAGGAGCTGCAGCTGAAACTGAAGTTAACTCAGACTCAAACAGCTGAAGCAGCAACAGACAGTCTAAATAAAGTTTATCATTATATCATTATATTATAAAGGTGAATAAAGATGAACCGGTTAACGGAGAGAGTTAAAGGCTGGTTACCGAGTCGGTGTTGCGTTCAAGGTCCTCCTCCAGCTCCACTCAGCAGCATCTGCTCTTCATCGAGCTGCAGCTGCGGACTGAACTGAACTCACTACAGTCAATACACGATAATCGATCACACCGCTTCCGCCCGGCTACATCAAAATAAAACACACATGATTCTCCGTATGGTGTTATCAAGAATTAATCAGAGTGGTTGTGATGATAACAGCTGACTTATACCAACATTTAAAGGACAGTACAACGTTTCCAGATCTCTCTGTTGATTTTTAAATTCTTATTTTATTATTTTTTTGTATTTATTCTATAGCTGTCTTTATGGATTATTTCCTATTCATGTAAATTGATTATTTATCAGCTTTGAAATCATTTTATAGTGAGTTTAATAAAATAAAAGAGTAGTATTATTAGTGGTAATAGTACTTGGAATTTTAACTGTAATAACAAATTTCTATAGTTTAAATGTGACTCAGTTTCAAGATGTCGTTTATTATAAAACACATTTGAAAAAAAAAATAGTTTTCTGTTCATAAAAACATTTATTTATTATTTTTTTCCTTCTCATCTGACAAACTGCTGACTTGTCCTTTATTTTGAAAGGAGAGATCTGAACGTACCTCCGGTCTCATGGAGTTAATGTGAACAGCTGGGTTACTGTCGGTCACTGAGCAGCTGGAAACTGTTTCACAACTTTTACACACATTTCTCAGATCTTTTTTCGGACATTAATCAGTTAATTTCCGGACATTTATCGGTTATTTTTTTGGACTTTTTTTGGATTTCATTCGGATATTTTTCAGACATTGTTTTTGGACATTGTTTTTACTTTTCTTTCTTTCCATCTTTTTCCGGACTTTATTCGGATATGTTTTTGCCATTTTTTGGACTTTATTCGGATATTTTTGGGACTCTTTTGGGACCTTTGTCTGACTTTTCAGGGACATTTTTCAGACTTATTTTCAGACTTTTTCGGACGATTTTTGGACATTTTTTCCAACCTTTTTCCATCTTTTTTCCGACGATTTTTCTTACATTTCTTCTGTTTTTTTTTCGTCTTTTGTTAAACATTTTCCAGGAATTTTTGGGAGTTTTATCGGACATTTTTCTAACAATTTTGGGACTTTCTTTCTGATATTTCTCGGATATTTTTCCAACTTTTTTTTGGACATCTTTTGGATTTTCTTTGGGACGCTCTTTGGACATTTTTTTGGAAATTTTACGGACATTTTTTGGACAATTTTCGGACTTTCTCTTGAAAAAATTTCGGACATTTTGCACACTTTTTCTGACTTTTTTGGACATTTGAAAGACATTTCTTCTGCCTTTTTGAGCCAATTTTCCGCATTTTTTCGCCAATTTTCGGCCAACATTTTTACTGATGTTTTTTGGACATGATGATTGATAAACATTATAGATAAGAAGAGCAAACAACCTTTTGTTTTCTCGTTACAATGAAATAATTCACTAATAATCATCTTGAGATAACACCATAAAAAAAAATACAAACTGTTCTCGGCTTCCATAGGATGTACTTCAGTAAATAATAGTGCATCTGTACTTATATGCCGTTATTCAGATATTTTTGGGACTCTTTTTGGACTTTTGTCTTACTTTTCAGGGACATTTTTCAAACTTACTTTCGGTCTTTTTCTGAATTTTTTGGGACATTTTTTACTTTTTTCTGCTGTTTTTCTGCCATTTTTTGACTTTTTTTCCAACCTTTTTCCGAAAGTTTTTCAGACGATTTTACTTCAGTAAATGTTTTAGTGCATCCATACTTACCTGAGTAAATTTACTTATTTACTTTTCGTGAGAAAAACAGACTCAACTGGTCCCTTAAATATATTGCATAATATACTAACATAAGAGAGACACATGGGTAGGTCATGGGGGGAAGATGTTGCCCTAGTTAAGATGGATAGGCCAGGTTCAGGTAGAGGGGGCAGGGAGAGCAGGTGTGAGGAAGAGGAAGAAGACGAAAGAAGCTGGAGAGACGAAGGCCTATAGAAGGAGGCTGGGTCACTGGTCTTGAGGTTTGGGGTATAACGCATGCGCAGTGTAAATGAAGCTGCGGTCCTGCGTTGTGCAGGCCAGATTCTACTGCGCATGCGCTGTACCCCTAAAGATATGACGCATTACCTAGCCTCTTTCTATAGGCCTTGGGAGAGACGCTCCACGAAGTTACGGCCAGTTATTATCTGATTAGCTAGTTTTTGGCTACCAGCCTTTTGTTGTTTTGGTTACTCTTCCATCCCCGTGGTTAGCCGGTATGTTAGGGTAATAAAACCCGGTTCTCCGGTTCAAGTTCAGCCACCTTGTCCTCATCATTTAGCTAGCTAGCCGTTCTACGGAGCTGCTACTCTGGTGTCAGAAGATGGATTCCCGCGTCTCCTCTCCCGCCACTACAGCTGGCTACTACCGGAGGAACGGCCGCCACTACAGCTGGCCACTACAGCTGGCTACTACCGGAGGAACGGCCGCCACTACAGCTGGCTACTACCGGAGGAACGGTACGGTTTTCCGGTAGAGAAGTGGTGAAAACAGCTCACTCACTGCTGACTGACGTCCCCGCTAGGGTGACAGACAGTCAGTTCCAGTTGGCAGCAGCCGCCGGACCATGCTGCTGAAATGTAAACAAACCAACCACACTGACTTTTTTTATTTATTTTTTATTATTTCAAAATGACAGTATCCATAGTAACAGCAGAAAACATTAAAAACATTTACATACAGAAGAAGCATAGCGAAAACATAAACAAAGAGCTGTGCCAAACATAAAAGGACAACAGAAATGAAACAAAACCAACGTAAAATAAAAAAACACAATAAAAATAAATAAATATTAATAAAAAAGGACCACGCGAGAGTATGACAATAATGTCACTTAAAAACATTAAAGATATTACATACATTCATTGTTTTCATTGCTTTTTTATTTTGTGAGGAAGAAACTGTTGACAGATATATTTCCATTTCTTTCATAAATACAAAGAAATTAGGCTTTTTTTGGGGTCGATTTTCACTTGTGAATGTGGAACTTCGCGAGAATTAAAATTAAATTAATAAGAAAGAATGCATTACTGTCTTTATCACTGTAACCCTAGCAACCAAATATAATATTTCTATAGTACAGTGCAAAATTTGAGAAAATGTTAACAAGTATAAAATTATTGACATTTTTTCCACAATTCACATGTAAATTTACAGGACCAGAATAAATGAGAATAAGTTTCAGGATATGATTCACAGAAGGAACAATTTACATCTACATGTCACTCTTTAACTTTTGTAAGAAATGTTTCACTAGATAGAATCTGTGGATCAACTTAAATGACACCTCTTTTACCTGATTTGTTAGAAGGAACTTTTGCAGTAAGGACCAAACTTTCTTCCAGTCAATATCACTAACAAGATTAATGTATATATATATATATATATATATATATATATATAAATAATAATAAGTCAATATCACTAACAAGATTACTCCAATAAAATGTTGCTGCCAGATTAACCGCACACTGACCTGCATCGGCCAATCAGTCAGCGATGACGTCACCACTCTGACAGCTCCCTGAAGGTAAAACAGGTGGCCAATCCTCATAGATATTTTATTTGGAATAATAAGGATATCTTGTATAAAAATAAATCATTGTTTTATCTCTCATTAGTTGACAATGGAATTTTGTTAGTTGGTCAATTGGTAAATAATAATAATGGTCTGTTGATGTCATATTCAGAATTTCTTCAAAGATTTAAAGGGACTGTTTGTAAGAATCAGAATTGCTTGTTAACAGCAACACCTGTGACACTCAGAGCTCCTCTGGTGGGCCTTGCAGGACTAACATGAGAGAGACACATCGGGAGTTCATGGAGGGGAAGATGTAGCCTGAGATAAGCTGGATAGGTCAGGTTCAGGAAGAGGGGAGGAGGCAGGGAGAGCAAAGCAGGTGGGAGGAAGAGGAGGGAAGACGAAGGAAGCTGGAGAGACGCGCCACAAACATTACGCCAGTTTAGCTAGTTAAGACGTGGTTCTCCGGTTAAAGTACAGCCACCTTGTCCTCATCATTTAGCTAGCCAGCCGTGCTACGGAGCCGCGAGCGCTACAACATAAACATTTATCCCTTTTATTCGTTAAGTTGCTGTTTCTACAAACAGATCCGAATATTCAGTTTGTATTAAAATTACTGTTTCATAAAGTTTATGTGGAAAAAATAGAAAATCTCCACACACCACACACACGCACACACACACACACACACACACACACACACACACACACACACGGTGTTCAGCCTGGTACAACAGTAAACAATAAGACAAAAGCTTGTCTGTCCTCTTCAGTCTGATCAGACTCACATCGCTGCTGTCCTCAGTCTCACAGCAACACCAGGACTGTACAGGACTCTACAGAACTCTCCAGGACTCTACAGGACTCTAATGGACTCTAATGGACTCTACAGGACTCTAAACAACTCTAAAGGACTCTACAGGACTCTAATTGACTCTACAGGACTCTACAGGATTCTCCAGGACCCTCTAGGACTCTACAGGACTCTCCAGGAAGCTACAGGACTCTAAAGGACTCTACAGGACTCTACAGGACTCTATAGAATTCAACCGGACTCTAAAGGACTCTACAGGACTCTACATAACTCTAAAGGACTCTACAGGACTTTACAGGACTCTACGGGACTCTACAGAACTCTACAGGACTCTACAGAATTCAACCGGACTCTAAAGGACTCTACAGAACTTTACAGAACTCTAAAGGACTCTACAGGACTCTACCGGACTCTACAGGACTCTTAAGGACTCTTAAGGACTCTTAAGGACTCTAAAAGACTCTAAAAGATTGTACAGGAGTCTAAAGGACTCTACAGAACTTTACAGGACTCTGCAGAACTCTAAAGGACTCTGCAGGACTCTACAGGACTCTCCACGACTGTACAGGACTCTACTGGAGTCTGCAGGACTCTCCAGGATTCGCGGGACTCTCCAGGACTCCCCGGCACTCCCTAGGACTCTCCAGGACTCTCCAGGAAGCTACAGGACTCTGCAGGACTCTACAGGACTCTGCAGGACTCTACGGGACTCTAAAGGACTCTCCAGGACTCTAAAGGACTCTGCGGGACTCTCCAGGACTCCCCAGGACCCCCAAGGACTCTCTAGGACCATGGACGCTAGGGAGCTGGCTTATCTCAGGAAAAAGGTGAATAATGATGACAGATTAGTGTTTTTACTGGTTTTACTGGTTTTGCTGGTCAGACATGATGGAAGTACACTGTAGAAGTACTTTATGCTCCTTTGTACTTTGTACTACTGCAGTACTTTTATCTGACGGACTAATGAACAGAGTATTTAATTTAAAACATGACGATTAAATCAGGACGATGGCTACAACAACAACACAACACTCCTGGTACACACTACACACTACACACTGTACACACTACACACTGTACACTGCACACTATACAGTGTAGTGTTATGAAGTGTCATGAAGAGTCATGAGCGCCACAGAGCAGAGAGATGACGTAGTGTAGTGTGTAGTCTTATGAAGTGTAATGAAGTGTTATGACCGCCACAGAGCAGAGATAATGTAGTGTGTTGTGTGTACAGTGTGTAGTGTTATGAAGTGTTATGAGCGCCACAGAGCAGAGAGATGACATAGTGTGTTGTGTAGTGTAGTGGTAGTGTGTAGCGTTATGAAGTGTTATGACCAACACAGAGCAGAGAGATGACGTAGTGTGTTGTGTGTACAGTGTGTAGTGTTATGAAGTGTTATGAGCACCACAGAGCAGAGAGATGACGGAGCCAAACGTCGTTATAACAAAATGAGATTTATTATGTCTGTGGTGGGAGAAGTACTCAGATCCTTTAAAAGTAGCAGTACAACAATGTAAAAATACTGCATTACAAGTTATAGGTACAGATCGGTATCTGTTGTTTATGTGTTGATTTTATTTAGACTTCATAGTGATAAATAAAAAAATACTTAAATGAAGTAAATAAATAAAAAATAAATAAAACTACAAACAAGTCAAAAAAATTAAAATAAAACTACAAACAAGTCAAATAAAGCATGAATAAAACTACAAGCAAATAAAAGAAAATATAGCTAAAAACAAATAAATAAAATATAAATAAAACATAAAACAAATAAAATAAAACATAAATAAAACATAAAACAAATAAAAGAACTCATAAATAAAACTACAAACAAGTAAAATAAAACAAATAAAACTACAAACATATAAAAGAACTCCTAAATAAAATTACAAACAGATAAACATAAATAAAAGCAGGAATAAAACCCGTTGTTGATGTAAATAGAGTTGATTGTAAATAGAGTTCCAGCGTCTGCCGTTCGCCTCCACTCAGCGGTCACTCCGGGTACTACACCCTGCCGCCGGAGGGAACAGCGCCACCCTGCCGTTCGCCTCCACTCAGCGGTCACTCCCGGTACTACGCCATGCAGAGCTCCGCTGGTTTAAACGGTTTGTTGTTCAGCATCTCTTCAGCCGCTCCGGCTCGAGCTCGGACTGACTGCGCATGCGCAATGAGATGAATGGCCGCTGCACCTGACGGCCCACCAGGAAGTGAGAAGTGAGGCGGACAAATCCTCGTTCCGTTAATCCTCTGCTCGGTTCGGTAAACTGGAGGACAGTAGTATGCCCAGCGGACCGGAGCGTTCAGGCTGACCGTCGGGACCGTCTCCGCTCCGGGCTCGGCCTCAGGGATCAGGCTGTAGAGAGGTAGAGAGGCCGGGACCGACCGTCTGCTGCCCGCCTCAGAGGCTCTAAACCCGGCTACTGCTGAGCTGAAGCTCCGAGAGGCTCCGAGAGGCTCCGGGACCGTCCACCCTGACTGCAATGGGATGCTGCGGTAGCGCGGAGGTAGGACCAGCCCCTGGTACCGGTTCGGTTCGGCCCAGTTCGGTACCGTCCACGCTCCGGTGCCCTTCAGCGGAGCACCGGACCGTGGTTCTGGTTCCGTGGTGACCGTGAAAGGGAGAGCGGGTCCCGGGCAGCAGAGCGGGCCGAGCTGGGATTAGAGCCAGCAGCTGTAATCCAATTAACGGGTAACGGTTAACGGTTGACGGGACTGTATGTGTGATGTGATTAGTGGTGAGACCCGGGCCTGAGAGGGGTGGGTGGAACCCGGTCCCGGTTCTGGAGGCCCGATGTGTGTTCCCGGTGTGTGACCCGTTGTGTGTGTTTGTGTGTTTCAGAGGACAAAGAGAGAATGGAAACCGCTGGTGGACCGGAGCTGCACCGACCTGCCCTGGTTCCTGCTCTTCACCGTCTTCTGCGTCGGCATGGTAACCGACCGACCGGGTCGAACCGGAGCCGCCGAGCTCCGATCACCATCACCTGTTATATACGAGCATATTTAATATTATTAATAATAACAATAATAACAGCTCCATCACCTGTTATTATTAATAATGATAATAATTATAACATCACCATCATCTGTTATATACAGAGAATATTTAATATTATTATTATTAGTGATAATAATAACAGCACCATCACCTGTTATTATTAATAATGATAATAATAATATCACCATCATCTGTTATATACAGAGACAATATTTAATATTAATAATACTAATAATAATATCACCACCATCTGTTATACATAGAGAGAATATTTATTATTTAATATCATTATTAATAACATTACCATCATCTGTTATATGGAGAATATTTAATATTTATTAATAATAATAATAAAAAATAACATTACATCATCTGTTATATACAGAGAGAATATTTAATATTTAATATCATTATTATTAATAACATCCCCACCATCTGTTATATATAAAGAATATTTATTATTATTAATAATAATAATAATATCACCATCATCTTATATATATAGAGAGAATATTTATTATTATTAGTAATAATAATAATAATAACATCATCACAATCTGTTTTTTATATATAGAGAATATTTATTATTATTAATAATAATAATAATAATAATAGCACATCACCATCATCTGTTACATATAGAGAGAATACTAAATATTTATTATTATTATTATTATTATTGACATCACCATCATCTGTTATATATAGAGAATATTTATTATTATTTAAAATAAAATAATAATAACATTACCATCATCTGTTATATAGAGAGAGAATATTTAATATCATTATTATTATTAATAACATCACCATCATCTGTTATAAATAGAGAATATTTAATATTTATTATTAATAATAATAATAATAATAACATCACATCACCATCATCTGTTACATATAGAGAGAATATTTATTATTAATAATAATAACAACATCACAATCTGTTACATATATAGAGAGAATATTTATTATTATTATTATTAATAATAATAATAATAATAATAACAGCACATCACCATCATCTGTTACATATAGAGAGAATATTTAATTATTATTATTATTAACATCACCGTCATCTGTTATGTATAGAGAATATTTATTATTATTAATAATAACATCATCATCATCTGTTATATATAGAGAGAATATATAATATTTGTTATTATTTATAATAATAATAACATCACCGCCATCGGTTATATATAGAATATTTATTAAGAATAAGAATAACAGCATATCATCATCATCTGTTATATATAGAGAATATTTATTTTATTATTATTAATAATAATAATAATAATAATAATAACAACACACCACCATCATCTTATACATATATACTGTATATAGAATATTTAATAACATCATCATCATATCTGTTATATATATTGAATATTTATTATTATTATTATTTTTAATAATACAGTCTCTCTCTGTCCTGCAGGGCAGCATCTGCGGCTTCACCATCGTCACCGGCGGTGCCGCTCGCCTCGTCTTCGGATACGACAGCTACGGCAACACGTGTGGTCAACGCAACGAGCTGATCGAAGGCGTCCGGCTGAGCGGCCTCGACCACACCGACAGGAAGTAGGTTATATATGTATTGTCCTCTGTACTTTGTACTACTGCAGTACTTTTAGTGTACTACTGCAGTACTTTTAGTGTACTACTATGGTACCTTTAATGTGCTACTGTGGTACCTTTTAATGTGTTACTGTGGTACCTTTAATGTGCTACTGCTGTACTTTGAGTGTACTACTGCAGTACTTTTAGTGTATTACTGCAGTACCCTTAGTGTACTACTGTGGTACCTTTAATGTACTACTGCAGTACTTTCAGTGTATTACTGCGGTACTTTTAGTGTATTACTGGGGTACTTTTAGTGTACAACTGTGGTACCTTTAGTCTATTACTGCGGTACTTTCAGTGTACTACTGCGGTACTTTTAGTGTACACCTGCGGTACTTCTAGTTTACTACTGCCGTACTTTTAGTGTATTACTGTGGTATTTTTTAGTGTATAATGTTGGTATTTTGTAGTGTATTTCTGTGGTACTTTTTAGTGAATTACTGTGGTGTTTTGTAGTGTATTACTGTGGTAGTTTTCAATGTATTACCGTGGTGTTTTTTTAGAGTATTACTGTGGTATTCTTTAGTGTATTACTGCAGTATTTTGTAGTGTATTACTGTGGTATTTTTTAGTGTATAATGTTGGTAGTTTTTAGTGTATTACTTTGGTGGTTTTAGTGTATTACTGTATTCATTGTATTACTGGGGTATTTTGTAGTGTATTACTGTAGTATTTTTAGTGTATTACTGTAGTATTTTTAGTGTATAACTGTGGTGTTTTTAGAGTACTGCTGTGGTAATTTTCAGTGTAATATTGTGGTATTTTGTAGTGTATTACTGTAGTATTTTTAGTGTATTACTGTAGTATTTTTAGTGTATTACTGTAGTATTTTTAGTGTATAACTGTGGTGTTTTTAGAGTACTGCTTGTGGTAGTTTTCAGTGTAATACTGTGGTATTTTGTAGTGTATTACTGTAGTATTTTTAGCGTATTACTCTGTGTCTCCTGCAGGTTCGTCTTCTTCCTGGACCCCTGTAACGTGGACATTGTCCAGAGGAAGATACGGTCTCTGGCGCTGTGTGTGTCTCTGTGTCCCCCTGAGGAACTGAAGACCTACCAGGACCTCAAGAGGTTCGCCATGCTCAACGGTGAGCTCATCACGCTGTCACATGACTCACCTGGTCACACAGAGAGAGGCTGGGGCTGATGGGAAATGTAGTCTATAGGAAAGACTCTATGGAAAGTCCCTGAGGTCCAGATATCAACGTATTCTGACCGCCGTGTCACATGACATCACATCGCTGTCATTCTGCTGTCAATCAGTGCATCCAGCCACGTGGACCAGAATCACGTCAATACATCAACTGTGGCCCGGCGCTCCGGACCAGTCAGGTGACCAGGACGGTCCGGGTTCCCGTCCATGTGGTAACCAGGACATGTTGACAGAGAACGCACTGACTGGTCCGGACGCTCGCTGTCACGTCATGATGATGATTTAATGTCTGCGTGTGAGCTGACACACCATCACCGTACAGTTCTGAGCACGCTCAGAGTACAGTAACAAAGGCAGTGTTCAGCCAGCTGTGGTGTTGGTGCCACTTGTCTCCATTTGTCCTCCGCTATGGCGCTCTGATGCTGTTCACGGTGATGAATGGAGGCTCTGTTGTTTCTCTTATTCTGTCCACTCTGATGTAGTCACAGCAGTCAGGCTGCTGACTGTTGGTTAATATGAAGCTAGAGCCAGCAGCTGCTTAGCTTAGCTTAGCATAAAGACTCTCAGCTGAGACTCCGGCCAGGCTAGCTGTTTCCCCTTGTTTCCAGTCTTTATGCTAAGCTAAGCTAACAAGCTGAGACTCATGTCGAATGATGATGATGATGATGATGATGATGATGAAGATGATGACCTCATCACACCTGTCTCTCTGTGTTTCTCTGTTTCAGGTTCAGAGTTGTGTTCCTACGAGTTAGCAGGTCATAAATATCCGGGTCTCCCTGAGAGGTTCTCCAAATGTCCCAAACTTCCTGTTCCACCCAGGTACGTCCACCGCTCCCTGGAAGGTCTGTAGGTCGACAGGTCTACGGGACGCGTCTTTCAAACAGTCTACTGGACACCGTCTTGGTTTTTGTCCGTCGCCGTCTTTGTTTTTTGTCCGTCACCATCTTGGTTTTTGGTCGTCGCCATCTTGGTTTTTGGTCGTCGCCATCTTGGTTTTTGGTCGTCGCCATCTTGGTTTTTGACTGTCGCCATCTTGTTTTTTTGACCATCAACATCTTGTTTCTGATTTAACCTCTGTCTAACCTCTTTAACCTCTTTAACATCTGACCTCTCTGACCTCTAACCTCTGACCTCTAACCTCTGTGCCTTCTCAGTAAGCCATTGCCGGTGTTTAACCGCTGCACTCCGGTGGATATTTCCTGCTATGCGAAGTTTGCAGAGGCGGTCGTGACGTTTGTGGGTGATAACAGCGTTCTGCACCGACTGATCGCCGGTGTCGCCGCCAGTAAAGAGATCATCATCGGACTGTGTGTGCTCGCTCTGGGTGAGAACCTTAAATCACTTCACAATCTTCTCTATCATGTTATAGATTATATACATATATATATGTATATATATCTGTGACCTCTGACCTCTGACCTCTGTCTGTCTGTCAGTCCTCTCGATGATCCTCATGGTGATCATTCGTTACATCTCAGCCGTCCTTGTCTGGATCCTCACCGCGCTGGTCGTCCTCGGGTCCCTCGGTGAGGTCACTACCTGTTTTCACTGCTGAAATGTTAATCTGGTTTCACTCCGGTTTCTAATGAACGTTTCTTCATGTTGTCTCAGCGGGGACCAGCGTCCTCTGGTGGCTCTACATTGACCACCGGCTCTACGGAAACGACACCACCACTAAAGTGAAGGAGGAGGTGGAGGTCGTCAGAGACAGCGGACAGGCGCTGCTCGTCTACGCCGCCGCTGCCACCGTCTTCACCGTACGAATATCTGCTCTTACTAACATGATTGTCCTTATTTGCTAAAGAACCACAGTGAGGTTTGGTGACATGGAGGAGAAGCACCTGGTGTACAGGTGTTCCTAGTAAAGAGGACACTGAGCGTGTTGTACAGGTGTTCCTAATAATGAGGTGCCTGTCATGGCAGCAACCTAAGAACCTGCTGGTGGACACAAGCTGATGAAGGAGCCCTTTCAGGCTTGGTTGGCCTGGGGGTCCCCGGAAACAGCAGACGGGTACCGGTTGGCCAGAAGGGCTGCGGCTGCGGCGGTCGAGTTCGGGGAGTTTCGGTTGGCCTCAAGGAAGTTCTTGCAAACCGTTAGACGACTCAGAAAGAGAAAGCAGGGATTCACTCAGGCTGTGTTCAGCAGGGGAGGAGAACTGCTGACCGAGACTGGGGATATCGTTGAGCGGTGGAAAGAGCCCTTCGAGGAGCTCCTGAACCCGACCAACACGTCCTCTGTAGAGGAGGCTGAGTTTGAAGACTCGGGGGAAGGCTTGTCCATATCCTTGGCAGAGGTCGCTGAGGTAGTCAAAAAGCTCCTTGGATGCAAGACGCTGGGGGTATATGAGATTCACCCTGAGATGCTGAAGGCTCTGGACATTGTTGGACATTGTTGGGCTGTCTTGGCTGACACGCCTCTTCAGTGTCGCTTGGAGGTCGGGGACAGTACCTGTGGAATGGCAGACCGGGGTGGTGGTTCCCATTTTTAAAAAGGGGGACCGGAGGGTGTGCTACAACTATCGGGGTATCACACTGCTCAGCCTCCCCGGGAAAGTTTATTCTAGGGTGCTGGAAAGGAGACTCTGACCGATTGTTGAACCTCAGATCCAGGAGAAACAATGCGGATTTTGCCCTGGCCGTGGAACAGTGGACCAGCTCTTTACCCTTGCAGGGCTGTTGGAGGGGTCATGGGAGTTTGCCCATCCAGTCTACATGTGTTTTGTTGACTTGGAGAAGGCTTACGACCGTGTCCCCCGGGGAGTCCTGTGGAGGGTACTGCAGGAATATGGGGTACCGGGGTCGTTGTTACGAGCCATCCGGTCCTTGTATAACCAGAGTGAGAGCTGTGTCTGCATACTCGGCACAAAGTCAAACACGTTTCCGGTGGGTGTTGGCCTCCGCCAGGATTGTCCCTTGTCACCTATCCTGTTTGTGTTTTTCACGGACAGGATTTCAAGGTGCAGCCGGAGTGAGGAGAGTGTCCGTTTCGGGGACCTCAGAATCTGCTCTGCTCTTTGCAGATGATGTGACCTTCAGAACGCACTGGGGCGGTTTGCAGCCGACGTGTGAAGCGGTTGGGATGAGAGTCAGTACCTCCAAGGCTGAGGCCATGGTTCTCTGCCGGAAACCGGTGGACTGCGCCCTCCGGCTGGGGAGTGAGTCACTGCCCCAAGTGAGGGAGTTCAAGTATCTCGGGGTCTTGTTCACCAGTGAGGGTCAAATGGAGCGGGAGATGGACAGGCGGTGCGGTGCGGCGTCTGCAGTTATGCGGGCGCTTTACCGGACCGTTGTGTTGAAGAGGGAGCTGAGCCGGAAAGCAAAGCTCTGGATTTAACGGTCCACCTACGTTCCAACCATCACCCCTGGTTATGACCTCTGGGTGGTGACCGAAAGAATGAGATCGCGGATACAAGCAATTGAAATGAGTTTCCTTCGTAGGGTGGCTGGACTCAGCCGTAGAGATAGGGTGAGGAGCTCAGACATCCGGAGGGAGCTTGGAGTCAAGACGCTGCTCCTTCATCTCTAAAGGGACCAGCGGAGGTGGTTCAACATCTGATCAGGATCGTCCTGGACGCCTCCCTTTGGAGGTTTTCCTCCTGGTAAGAGGCCCCAGGGTAGACCCAGAACAAGTGTTGTCTTTGTAGCAGAACAATGGAGAGAGAAACAGAGAAAGTAAATATTCAGGCTGATGAGGGTGTAGAGGCACTCCTCCAAACTTCAGGAAGGAATTTCAACGTGACAGAGTTTAATATCCCGTCTGTCAGTTCCCACCAACTCTCTGGAGATCATAATCTCTCTGTAACTGTGTGGCTATCAGACCTTTGTCAACAGGAGGCTCATTATCATAGAAAGGAGGCGATTTAGCTCCAAATATCTGAATGTTACCTCTTTAAATTGGTGCAGACATCACAGGCCGGCTAGACGCCGTTTGCTTGTCAGCTCATTAACAACCTTTGCACACTGGTGGTGGTTCTTTTCGTAATAATTTTTTTCGGAACGAGGTTAATTTTTCTGAGCTTTTGCTCCGAGAAAAAAGTCATCAACCGATCAGGTTGTGTTGAACGGGTTGAGCTGCGTCAACATGGGAGATCCGTAGTCCGAACCTGGACAGCAAACTTTATTACTCCTTTCAACCTTGACAACGGCAGCGCAGACCACTCAGCCCATGTTGAAATGAAAAAATGTTTGTAACTATGCGCAGTCGACGCATAGTTACAAAAATTCAGAGGTGCACGACAGAGCATCGCGACAACTTGCGGAGCCTTCGTGCACCACGTGAAAGCCGCGATGACGTAATTTTCTGCCACGCGCACCTCGCGCTGGCTTCACTACGAGGCCATAAACCAGGATTTAAGCGGTGCTTTTCAACCTCTGAGGTGCTCTGAGAATTACACGGTTTCTTTTCGTATTATTTGTGCAGCTGCAGAGTCCGTCAGTGTCCACTTTATTAGGAACACCTGTACAATACTGAGCTCAGAGGTATTGATGGTGTAGGTTACCTTGTAGTCCAACAGAGGGAGTTGATCTGATGAACCATCAGTAAACTAATTAAACTACTCTTGTTGATGATGTGAACAGACTGATCCTGTAAAGAGGACCTACAGTATGATGCTTATTTCCAGGTTCCTACTAGAACATGTTTACATGCTGTAATGTTTGTTAGATGCTTTAATGCTGCAGCCTTCCTCTCTACTGAAGGAACATTAGGTTGTGTTTAACAGCGTGCGGTGGAACATTAGGTCGTGTTTAAGTGAAACATTGGGTCATGTTTAACGGCTTGCGGTAGAACATTAGGTCGTGTTTAACAGCCTGCGGTGGATTCTTCACCGTTTCCTGTTTTCAGATCATCCTGCTGCTGCTGATGCTGTTCATGAGGAAACGAGTGGCGCTGACCATCGCTCTGTTCCACGTGGCGGGGAAAGTCTTCATCCACCTCCCCCTCCTCACCCTGCAGCCCTTTGTCACCTTCCTCGCCCTCCTGCTCTTCTGGATCTACTGGATCCTGGTCCTGCTCTTCCTGGGAACCAGCGGTCAGTTTCACTCTGGGTTTTATCAGATACAGCAGCTTCATTTTTCGTCAGTAAAACTGTCCAGAAATAGAAATTATGTTATAGCTTCTTTATTCTGAGCTGATGTTTGATTATAAACACAAACAGAAATCATAGAAAACAGATTCATCCATTATCTGTAACCTCTTATCCTGTTCAGGGTGGCGGGGTACACCCTGGACAGGTCGCCAGACTATCACAGGGCTGACACATAGAGACAGACAACCATTCACACTCACAGTCACACCTACGGGACATTTAGAGTCAGCAATCAACCTAACCTACACGTCTTTGGACTTTTGGGGGAAACCTGAGAACCCGGAGTAAACCCACGCTAACCTGCATGTCTTTGGACTGTGGGGGGAAACAGGAGAACCCGGGGTAAACCCATGCTAACCTGCATGTCTTTGGACTGTGGGAGGAAACAGGAGAACCCGGAGTAAATCCACACTAACCTGCATGTCTTTGGACTGTGGGGGGAAAACAGGAGAACCCGGGGTAAACCCATGCTAACCTGCATGTCTTTGGACTGTGGGAGGAAACCGGAGAACCTGGAGTAAACCCACACTAACCTGCATGTCTTTGGACTGTGGGGGGAAACCTGAGAACCCGGAGTAAACCCACACTAACCTGCATGTCTTTGGACTGTGGGAGGAAACCGGAGAACCCGGAGTAAACCCACACTAACACGGGGAGCCCTCTGCCGGTGGTCTCACAGAACAACCAGCTGGTTTAACTGGTTCTGCTCTGGAATCAATAATCAAAAGTCTGAATCTGAACTGGAGTTAGAAAAACTAACAGCTGTTTGTGTTATTGATTAATCAGTCGTTGGTCAGCTGATGTCATTAAATGTCTGAAAATCAAACATCACTTAAAGAATTTATGGATTATCAGAGTTTCTATTGATCAGCTAATCAATTAATCATTAAGTTGTTCTTTAATTCCTCATTCAGCTTCTAATGGAGCCAGTGTGTAGTTTACATTCCCCAGAGCATCATGGGAACTGTAGTGTGGTCTGACATGTGACAAGAGGGTATGTGTGTTTGTGGTTCTGCAGGGAACCCAGTCCAGAACGAGGAGACGGATCTGACAGAGTTCAGACTGACGGGTCCTCTGCAGTACCTGACCTGGTACCACGCTGTGGGTCTGGTCTGGATCACAGAGTTCATCCTGGCCTGCCAGCAGATGACCGTGGCCGGAGCTGTGGTCACCTACTACTTCACCAGGTGAGTCCATTTCACCGGGTCAGTCCACTTCACTAGGTGATTAATTCTGATTCTAATTTCTGAGCCGTGAACCGGATTAATGTAGACTTTATGTGGACTTTGTGTTTCAGGGACAAGAACCGGCTCCCGGTGACCCCGATTCTGTCCTCCATCCTGAGGCTGGTCCGGTATCACCTGGGAACGGTCGCTAAGGGAGCCTTCATCATCACCCTGGTCAAGATCCCTCGACTCATCCTCATGTACATCCACAACCAGCTGAAAGGAAAGGTACAAAACTTTATTAACAACCAGCTGAAAGGAAAGGTACAAAACTTTATTAACAACCAGCTGAAAGGTACAAAACTTTATTAACAACCAGCTGAAAGGAAAGGTATAAAACTTTATTAACAACCAGCTGAAGGGTACAAAACTTTATTAACAACCAGCTGAAAGGAAAGGTACAAAACTTTATTAACAAGTTACAAAACTTTATTAACAACCAGTTGAAAGTACAAAACTTTATTAACAAGGAAAAAACTTTATTTACATCCAGCTCAAAGGAAAAGTATAAAACTTTACCTGGTCTGATTATTGATCTGATTATTGATGTGACTATTGATCTGATGATGTCGTTGTGTGTCTCAGGAGAATGCGTGTGCTCGCTGCCTGCTGAAAACTTGTATCTGCTGTCTGTGGTGTTTGGAGAAGTGCCTCAACTATCTCAATCAGGTAACAGACCAACCGACCGCTCATCTCCTCTAACTCTTCTTCTGGTTTTTATCGTGGCGGTCTCACCTGTGGTTTGATTTCCCAGAATGCATATGCAGCCACGGCCATCAACAGCACCAGTTTCTGCACGTCTGCACGTGACGCCTTCGTGATCCTGGTGGAAAACGCTCTGCGCGTCGCCACAATCAACGCCATTGGAGATTTCGTGCTCTTCCTGGGGAAGGTGAGCTGAATCTGGATCTGACTGGTCTGAGCTGGTTCAGGTCCCAGTGACCAAGTAAAGAATCCGACTGACTGTTCTGTTAGTGCCCCCTACAGGCTGCAGAGTTCATTACAAACATCCTGATGATGTGAAAAATGACCAAAATATATGAGAAAAATATGAAAAATATTAGTGAAACGTAGCTGCAATAAAAATACAAATTTCATTTAATTATTAGTAAAATATGTGAAAATTATTAGTGAAAAATATCCAAAAATATATGAGAAATGTCAAAAAAATATTGCTAAAAATTAAGGAAGAATTTTTCTTGTTTCTTTGACATTTATATGAATATTTTCCTCAAATCAAAATGTTAAAATTAATAATTTAAGTCTCTCTCATTCAGACCTCTGACCTATTCTGCATGAATGTTTCCTCAGATCCTGATCGTAACAACGACAGCGTTCGCCGGCGTCCTCCTCCTGAACTACCAGCGGGATTATGCCGAATGGCTGCTGCCGCTGATCATCGTGTGTCTCTTCTCCTTCCTGGTGGCTCACTGCTTCCTGTCCATCTTTGAGATCGTGGTGGACGTCCTCTTCCTCTGCTTCGCCATCGACACCAAGTACAACGACGGCACTCCGGGGAAGGAGTTCTTCATGGACAAAGCTCTGATGGTGAGAACACAAAGTCATATCCTGTTGTTAATGTCGTTGATGTCAGGTCATGTGAAGTGTTGATGTGTTTACGTTATGAATGGCTGCGATATTACTGGGCCGTACCACACTTTGTTTGGTCCGGCTTTCAAACATTTCAGTTTGATCCGAACCAAGACTGCAGGTGTGTAACCTCTCCGGATCAAACAGCCAAACTTTGGTCCAACAAAAGAGGTGGTCTCGGTCCGGATCACACTTAGCCATGGTTCGGTTCGGTTGTAGTGTAGACACACTTTTTTTGGATGGTTGCAGGAAGTTCTGTCAGGCTGCGGGAAAAAGGACAAACAACAGAACAAAATGAGCTGCGGTAGCAGATGAAGAGACATTTGGTCTGACGACATTATAAAGAGTCAGTTGGAGAAAACTTGTCTATATTTATCTGAGAGGAGACAGACAATACGAGAGGACGGGAGAGCCCGTCTACAAACCAATGTCAAGTAATGGGAGACGCAGCTCACGTAGGTGATGACAAAAGGACGTAGGCAGTGATGACAGGATGTAGGCGGTGTCAACGGGATGTAGGTGGTGTCAACGGGATGTAGGCGGTGTCAATGGGATGTAGGCGGTGTCAACGGGATGTAGGCGGTGTCAACGGGATGTAAGCAGTGTCAACCGGACATATGTGCTATCAACGGGACGTGGGCAGTGTCGACAGGATGTATGTGCTGTTGACAGGACGTAGGCGGTGTCAACAGGACGTAGGTGGTGAGGACGGAACATATGTGTTTGACGACAGGACGTAGGCGATGACGACAGGATCTTCATGTTGCAGAGAATTGTGGGAGTTTGTTTGTCCTTCTGATTCTTTAATCTGGACCCCTCCCCTTGCCTCCCGCCCCTCTTCCTGACCCCTCCCCCTAAATACAGGAGTTCGTGGAGAGCAGCCGGCGGTTGGAGCGGGCTGAGCGTGGGCGGAGCCGGGTGAAGGAAGCGGTGTCGGAGGGAGCGGAGATGAAGCCCATGGTGAGTGACAGCGGAGGGGGCGTGGCCAGACGGATGAGCTCATCGTCAGACGAGGTGGGGATGGGGCTGGGGCTGGACGGAGGCGGGGGAGAGTGGGAGGACCTTCAGGAGTTCCAGGTGTACTACCTGCTGGTGGGGGTGCTGGTGGACTGGGTGCTGACGGAGCAGAGCGGCTTTGTCCTCTGTCTCAGCGAGGACGTCGTCCTCTTCCTCTGCGTCTACCTGCCCACCTCCACCCTCTTCCTGTTCGTCAGCCTTCTGCAAGCGCCAAACCCCACCCCCTCCACCACCTGCACCAAATCAGCCGCCATCACCGCCGCAAGCTAACACACATGTGCTAACAGACACGTGCTAACTGATGCATGCTCACCGAGGTGCTAACAGATGTGCTAACTGATGCATGCTCACCGAGGTGCTAACAGATGTGCTAACTGATGCATGCTCACCGAGGTGCTAACAGATGTGCTAACTGATGCATGCTCACCGAGGTGCTAACAGATGTGCTAACTGACGCATGCTCACCGAGGTGCTAACAGATGTGCTAACTGACGCATGCTCACCGAGGTGCTAACAGATGTGCTAACTGACGCATGCTCACCGAGGTGCTAACTGACGCATACTAACTGATGCACACTGTTCCGAGCATGCTGATTGGATGAACACTGATGCATGCTAACCTGACTCATTCCCTTCATCATCATCATCATCATCATCATCATCAAGGCTGCTTCTTCCTCAACATCTGGGATCAAATTCCTCATTGACTTTCAGTTTATTCGTAATTTATTTTTTTACTTTTGTATATTTTATATTTTAAGTTATTTTGCAGCTGTTTTTTCTGTTCGGCCTTATTTTCTCACCGCGGTGCTTTCAAGGACTCCGCAGATAATCTGATTACTCGGTTACGGAGGATGCTTCAGGTTTGTGTTTACATATACATTATCTTTCTGATTCTGGTTCATTACGATATTCATTTAGATCCTGCTGCTCTTCCTTTCTTTGGGTCTGGGGGTCTTTTTTTGAGTGTAGATCAGCGGTCAGCCAACTGAGGCTCTTTAGCTCCTCCAGTGGCTCCCTGTGGATTTATAAAAATGGAAATTAATAACTGTTTTTTGTTTACATTTTCATTTTTATTTATCATTGTTGTAGGTCTATGGTACGACGATACAACAGAGTATTAGGGCCACATTGAGGAAAAATAATAAATCGGGAATTTAGAGAATTAAGTCATATTATAAAGTAGTAATTTTACATGTTATTTTCTTTTTTCTCGTAGAGTTATGACTTTATTCTGTAAATCTCAGATGTTTTTTCCCTGAATGTGGCCCTAATACTCCGTAGTACATTGTCTCTTTGGCCCTCACTGCATTAGACTTATATACTATATACTTAGACTATAAACTGTGTTACCTTCATCACAATGATCACATGATTTGCAGCTCCAGATAGTTTTTTTTTTGTTGTTGTTTTTGCTTAAAATGTCTTTTGACAGTAAAGGTTACTGACCCCTGGTCCAGGTTTTTTTTCTTTGACTCTAGGGGTCTTTCTTTTGGTCTGGGGGTCTTTTCTTTGGGTCTGGGTGTGTTGCTCCTCTTTAGGGTGGTGGGGGGTCTCGTCTCGTCGTCCCTCCACGAGGACGGGGACATAAAACTATAATAAATAATAGTCAACCGCGTAGTTCAGTAGTGGACTCATGACCTCAGTGTTTCTAAAGTCCCGGTCTCACTGGTTTCACCATCTGACTACCCACAATGCTTCACTCACCTTCATTTCCCCTCATTAACCGCCTCGCCGCCTCCGTCATGTTTGTGTGACCACGGTGACGGTGGTTTTTAACACTGTGGCCTCGCTTCCTGTTTCAGGCTCCGGGGTCGACGTCAGCTTGACCAGAAGCGGCGGACAGAAAAGAGACATTCCAAATGTTTATTTTTACCAACGTGTAACATGTTTACTATGGTTTCACTCCAGGGAAAACGATATTTTAATAAGAAACTGTAAAAACGTAACGATGTAATCAAGCACTTTATATGGAAGCGCTGCAGATTTTAAACCGGCTGATGCATTCTTTCGTAGTGATGTCCTTTTTTATAAAAACCTCTCACACCAACTCATCGCTCACTCTTCACTTCCTAACGTTTTTTATTCTGGACACTCAAAACCTGCACCTGGACGCCACGCTTGTGATGTCATCGGAGGGTCAAGTCAAAGGTCAGCTGATCTGGTCAGGTTTGATCTGACGGGACACACTGCGAGCAAATTGATCAATACTCAAGTCTGATTGATTAGTGATAGATATCTCACTCTGATTCATCATCATCATCATCACACTCTGATAACGACTCCTGTCAGTGATGCTGCCTACGTTACCCACAATGCAACGCTCCCCTCCAGCCGGTAGCAGAGACGAGAGGTCACGGTTTAATATTCAAACCTGGAGTTCTGATTGGACGCTGCCTCAGATGGTACTCGTTAAAGTCTCTACGAGCTCGGAACCAGTTCAGTTCAGTGAGAACTTGGTGAACAGTTGGGGGGTACCGGTCCTGGTGGTACCGGGCCTGGTGGTACCGCTCCTGGTGGTCCCGGTCCTGGTGGTACCGGTCCTAGTGGTACTGGTCCTGGTGGTACCATGTTAACAAAAGTTAAAGAAGCTCTTCTCCTTTTTAGTTGCTAACGTCGGCACAGTGCTTGAATAACAGTGACTAACGTCGTTGACCGCCGGAGACCGAGTGACAACGCCATCGCTGTCTGTTAATGAGCACGTTCATATCGCCTGATAGTCAGAACTGAACGGAGGTGGCGTGGAGACTGTGACGCCGTCGGTGTCCCGTCAGCTGATCCATGATGACGATGATTGATAGATCAGCTGTCACCTGGACTGACTTCCTGTCCCCTCGTCACCGTGTTGTCTCGTTAAAATCAAGAGAAGAAGAAGAGGTTTGTGCGGAGGTGACGGTTCAGTCAGTCAGCAATAAAACAAACTTGCATCATGTGACCACGACAACAAGTCTTCCTGCTTCTGTTTGTTCAACACGTTTCAGGTCCAAACACGCCGTCTCAGACAGGAAGTCATCAACTGATGGATCAACCGAGTCTGAAAGCTCAAGAGAAACAGCCAGTAAGAGGACCGTTGAGTTTTGTCTCGCATGTTTCCAGAAACTGACAACGCACAACATCAACAACCGGCCGAAATCTCTCACGTGTTTTAGCGATCTATAGCGCCAGTCTAAAAAGCGTTTAGGGCGTGTCCACGAGTTAAACGGCGTATAACGTGAGGAGCAGCGGGGTCGTATTCAGTCTCTTCATTAATCACAGGTGTGTTTTTAACAGGAATTAAACCGCTCCGTCACCGGGTGTTCCGTCACCGGATGCTCCGTCACCGGGCGCGTCGTTCATTAAAAGGCGGATTCGACAGATCAGAGCAGTGAGCGGTTTTCTGCCGAGGAAACCGATCTGCTCGAGTGTGAAGTGAAAGGTCGCCATCTTTGCGGCGGGTGTCATGACGATAGCGCCCTAATGTTGACAGGCGTCCTGGTTGCCCAACACATTGCCTCGTTGCCCTAACAGGTTGAATCCAGACGTCCAGACCTTCTGGCTCACTGGTTTCCATGGAGATGAACTGAAGTCAGTCGTGTGACCTCAGGTGACTTCAGATCACTGGTCCCATTTGGATCACCATATATGACATGTGTATCAGAGGATGTACCAGTGATGGCGTGATGATGCGGCGCCTCCTCTCAGTCACTCTCAGTACTGCAACTAAGCAGAAACACCAGAACTGTGTGAGGTTCTGATCCGCGTGGACGTCTGGATTCAGCCTCACGACCGACGTGATGGCGTCTAAATGTTGTTCTGTTTTGAGGGTTTTCAGGCTGCGACTGTTCCCATCATGCACCTCTCCATTGACAGCAGCTCTCTTCACGGATGGAGTCGTTAGTAACACATGTGGACTGATGTGGACCGGAGCGCCCCTACCTGTCGTTTACCTGACCGTAGTTTCTGGTCGTCACGGTTACACCTGTTGTCCTGATCAGATGAAGCGTTGCATGTCCTCGTGATCCTCGTGGTCATCGTGGTCCTGTCGGTCCTGTCGGTCCCGTCGGTCCGGTGTTAAGACTCTGCTGGTAGATCAGGTCAGGTCAAGGTCCAGACTGTAACACTCGTCTTTAGATTTTCTCTGCAGTAACATTCAACGACTCCTTCTGTTGTTCTGCGTTGACTTTTTATATTTATTATTTCTTATGTAAATTTGTTTTGTAAGAAAAATAATAAAAATGGAAGATTTTAACGTGTTTCATGTTTTCTGTTTTCTCACATCACAGAATCTTTACAATTTATCAATATAGAAAATGTTTTCATTCATGTTGGGACATTTTTCTACCAAATTGTCACAAGAAACAACTTTTTTTTTATTTTTCAGTTGATCCGTCCGTTATATTTACTATTAATTAATAATTATTTAGCCTCTAAAGTGTCTGAAAATAATCAAATATCATCGTGACGTCTTCAGATGTCTGGTTTTATACAACCAGAAGTCTGAAACTCAAATACTCGTCGACTTTATAGAAACCAGAACATGAAGAGAAACTTATTTAATTGATTATCTAAATTATTGACTATTATTTTTCTGTCGATAGACTGATGGATTAACTGATTTATTATTTATTTTTGGATTAACTGATTCTTTATTCTTTATTATTATTTATTCTTGGATTAACTGATTTTTTATTTTTTATTAATTATTCTTTATTCTTGGATTAACTGATTCTTTATGTTTTATTATTCTTCATTCTTGGATTAATTAATTATTTATTATTTATTCTTGGATTAATTGATTCTTTATTTTTTTATTATATTTTATTATTATTATTTATTCGGATTAATTTATAATTTATTATTATTTATTCTCGGATTAATTGATAAACAGTTTCAGATAAACAAAATATTGTTTTGTTATTATATCGTGTTGGATTATGAAATTTTCTTTGCATTTTGCAAATTCAACAATTTCGTTAAAAAGCGCATTATGATATATATATAATTTATATAAAATATATATATATATTATACTAGACTAGATTTATTACACTTACCGTACCCTATACTATATTATAACCAGACTATACAGATTTTTATACTCTTGTTCTGTTCCATCCTGTGTTATATTGCTCTACTGTACTAAACATTGTTATATTAACCTTCTACTATATTATACCATGTTATATAAATATGTTTGCATTACATTGTTTCTGTGTATGAATAGAGACAAACTTTATTAATCACATCATCAGTCACACTCCTTACATAGATCTATTTTTTTTATTTTCTTATTCTGTTCTTATTTTAGTTGAGTTTTTTATATATATATATATACGGCTCATTATTTATGCATTTAACTATTTCTGTCTCGTGCTGTTGGAACAACTGAAGCTTTCTCTTCTCTTAACTTATTTTATCTTAAATCTACTCTTATCTTATCTTATTTGTACTCATAAAGATAAAATCAATATAATGACTGAAAACCTGTGACACCGTTAAAATCACTTCTAATATCATTGATGGGAAAATTTGCTTTTATTTTGAAAAGTTAGGAGCGAGAAGTTAAAAAAAGAAAAAGCACTTGTTTTGAAGTAGAATTTGAAGTCTCGTTTGTTCTCGCGGTGCTTTGATGACTAGTTGAGATCTGAGGAGCGAAACCGGCTGGAAGGAATCAGGAGGGATCAGAGCAGGAAGAGAAGACACGAGAAATCAGGATCAAACCTCAGAAGAAGGACAAGAAGAAGAACAACACGTGAAGAAGTAGAACAAGTAGAGGAATAAGAGGAGGTGAAGAGCAGCCGTGTGAGAAAGTCTGACTTTGTTTTCTTCTGCTTCAGCTGTCAGTCAGACAGGATCCAGAGGAGTGCTGAGGCCACGCCCCTTCAGGTGTGTTCCTGAACAGGTGAGGACACGCTGCTGCTGCGACACCTCTGACCATGTGACTCAGTGTTGTTTCCTGTAACTCAGTATGTCATGTCTTTATATCAATATTTCATTAGTAGCCTTTTTTATCAATATTATTATTATTAATAATAATATAATGTTTAATAATTTGTATCAATATTTATTAGTGTTTATTATTTTTTATCTTTTTAAAGCTATATAAAGTTATAGAATATATATATAGATTATATAAAGTTATAGAATATATAAAGTTATAAATTATATAAAGTTATAGAATATATAAAGTTATAAATTATATAAAGTTATAGAATATATAAAGTTATAGATTATATAAAGTTATAGAATATATATATAGATTATATAAAGTTATAGAATATATAAAGTTATAAATTATATAAAGTTATAGAATATATAAAGTTATAGATTATATAAAGTTATAGAATATATAAAGTTATAGATTATATAAAGTTATAGAATATATAAAGTCAGATTATATAAAGTTATAAAATATATAAAGTCATAGAATATATAAAGTCAGATTATATAAAGTTATAAAATATATAAAGTCATGGAATATATAAAGTTATAGAATATATAAAGTTATAGATTATATAAAGTTATAAAATATATAAAGTCATGGAATATATAAAGTTAGAGAATATATAAAGTTATAGATTATAGTAATAGAATATATAAAGGTATAGAATATATAAAGTCATAGAATATATAAAGTTAGAGAATATATAAAGGTATGAGTATATAAAGGTATAGAATATATAAAGTTATGAATATATAAAGGTATAGAATATATAAAATTATAGAATATATAAAGTTATAGAATATATAAAGTCATTCATGTTACACTCAAGACAGAAACCAGATGAGTTTCAGTCTGTCGACTCACAAACATCATTAAAGTTTCTTCCCGTCCGTCTGGTTTCTTCTGTGTTTTTAGCCGGATGGACGGAAGCAGCTCGACAGGAAATCCCATCGCTGCCTCGTCTCGCTGGCTTCCTGCCCGCCCTGATGAGGACACGCTTCAATCAGCTGATTGGATCTCAGCTTCTGAGGAGGACGACGGGCAGAGGAGAGAGTCCAACAGTCTACCCGGGTCCCAGAAAGACCAGAGTCCTGCAGAGACCCACCAGAGACCCGCAAAGAACCGCGAGAGTCCTGTAAAGACCCACCAGAGTCCTGCAGAGACCCACCAGATTCCCGCAGAGACCCACCAGAGTCCTGCAAAGACCCCCCAGATTCCTGCAAAGACCCACCAGAGTCCTGCAAAGTCCCGCCAGAGAACTGCAAAGACCCGCCATAGTCCTGCAAAGACCCACCAGAGACCCACAGAGACCCAACAGACTGCAAAGAAACACCTGAGTCCTGCAGAGAAACACCAGAGACCTGCAGAGACCCAACAGATTACAGAGAAACCAGACCATCTGGGTCTCACGGAACACATTAACAACAAGGATCCTCCGACAGAGAAACAGGAATCAGAAGATTCTCCAACCGGACCAGATCCACTAAAACCAAATCTTCCAACAGAGCAACAAAAACTGGGAGATTCTCCTCCAGATCAACCTTCTCCAACACAACCAGATCCACTAAAACCAGATCTTCTTTGTCCAGATCAAAAGAAACCAGGAGATCCTTTTTGCCCAGAACGTGAACACCAAACTCAGGAGGGACTTTGTCTTACAAACCAGAAAACTGAAGAGGACCCTCCTCCTCCCGTCAAGGATTTAAAGGTTTTCACTTCAACCTTCAAGCTCCACTTCTTTGAGTCCAGAGACCAGCAGGACCACCAGGACCTACATCCAGAGAAACTCACTTCAACCATACCTGAGAGTCGTCAGGACCACCAAGATCCTCCTCCTCAACTGAACACCAAGAAGGCTCCTCCTCCTCACCTGAAAACAAAGAAGGCTCCTCTTCCTCCTCCTCCTCACCTGAACACAAAGAAGGCTGTTCCTCTTCCTCACCTGAACATCAAGCAGGCTCCTCCTCCTCCTCACCTGAGCGACCAGCAGGATCCTCCTCCTCCTCTTCCTGAGGTTCTGCCTTCGATAATCCATACAACCGAAGTGTCGACCCAGGCCCCGCTGGCTCAGGCTCGGCTGGTTGAGGCTCCAACGGTTCACACTCCGCTGGTTGAGGCTCCACTGGTTGAGGCCCCACTGGTTGAGGCTCCACCGGTTCAGGCTCTGCCGGTTCAGGCTCTGCCGGTTCAGGCTCTGCCGGTTCAGGCCCCGCTGGTTGAGGCTCCACTGGTTCAGGCCCCGCCAGACCGGGCTCCACTGGTTCAGGCTCCGCCGGTTCAGGCCCCGCCAGACCAGGCTCCACTGGTTCAGGCTCCGCCGGTACAGGCCCCGCTGGTTCAGACTCCGCCGGTTGAGGCTCCACTGATTCAGGCTCCGCCGGTACAGGCCCTGCTGGTTCAGGCTCCGCCGGTTGAGGCTCCACTGGTTGAGGCTCTGCTGGTTCAGACTCCGCCGGTTGAGGCCCCACTGGTTCAGGCCCTACCGGTTCAGGCTCCACTGTTTCAGGCCCCGCCGGTACAGGCTCCATCGGTTCAGGCTCCGCCGGTTGAGGCTCCGCCGGTTGAGGCTCCACTGGTTGAGACTCCACTGGTTGAGGCTCTGCTGGTTCAGACTCCGCCGGTTGAGGCCCCACTGGTTCAGGCCCTACCGGTTCAGGCTCCACTGTTTCAGGCCCCGCCGGTACAGGCTCCATCGATTCAGGCTCCGCCGGTTGAGGCTCCGCCGGTTGAGGCTCCACTGGTTGAGACTCCACTGGTTGAGGCTCCGCCGGCTCAGACTCCACCGGTTGAGGCCCCACTGGTTCAGGCTACACTGTTTCAGGCAACGCCGGTTCAGGCTCCACCTCTCACCATCGAGATTTTCAGTGACCAGGTGCGGCCCCTCCCCCTGGTTTCTTCTTCAGGTGACCACAAACTGTGCGGCTTCCTGCAGAAGCAAGGGGGGCCCCTCAGAGCCTGGAAGCAGCGCTGGTTCACCTACGAGGAGAAGAAGAACCAGCTGTTCTACTACCGCACGCCACAGGATGTGACGCCGCTCGGCCGGGTGGAGCTCTGCAGCGCCACATTCACCTACCCCCTGAAGGCCGAGAACGGCACCTTCCACATCAAGACACCTGAACGCACCTTCATACTCAAGGTAGGGGGCCATATAGTCCTGTTAGGGACAGTCTCCAGTCCCAGGAGGTCCAGTTAGCCAGACAACAAAACCACCAGTTAGTCTTATAATAATTTAATATTATTTATTATTACAGGCTGTGAGCCAGGAGCTGATGCTCTATTGGCTGCAGCAGCTGCAGGTGAAACGTTGGCAGCACAGACAGACGTCCACCTGTCCAGACCCGAGCTGTCCAGACTCGACCAACAACAACAACAACAACAACAACAACAACACTACAGGTGAGAAACAAACACAGTCTATGATTCCTCTGTTTTCTCATTCCCATAAAAAAGGGTCCAGGTGACGTTGGACTAAAATCAGCTGATTCTGTTTCCTGTTTCTGCAGACTTCCTGCCAGCGTTGAAGAGCCCTGTGGGTCTGGTGGGGGAGGAGGCGGCCAACGTGCCGTCACAATGGGCGCCGCTCGCCAATGTGTCAATCAAACATCCATTCATCGAGATCCAGTGAGTGACATCAGTATTGTTTGTTTAAAGACGTCAGTGTGTCGGTTCAGTATCAGCTGTGTTTAAAGTGAAGAGCCAGAGTGAGACTACGTTTCCCATCAGCCCCGGTGCTTCCTGTAGCTGCTGACCATCAGGACCATCAACCTATTATTTGTTTGTGCAGAAACTCCGTCCACAGTCTCCGTAAGAGGTCGTCTCAGGACGGCAGTCAGAGTGTGTTTCATGTTGAAGCTCCTCCGTGGATTCCCCCCAACTCTTCCTCCCCAACCAGCAGCACCACAGGTACCTGTACTGGTCCAGTAACTGGGGCCAGAGGCAATACCAGTATGAATACTAACTCAAGCCTTGCCTGTCCTGATGTGAGACTTATTGACCTTGACGTGGGACCTTTTGACCTTGACGTGGGACTTGTTGACCTTGACCTGGGACTTGTTGACCTTGACCTGGGACTTGTTGACCTTGACCTGGGACTTGTTGACCTTCCCGTGGGACTTATTGACCTTGACATGGGACTTGTTGACCTTGACGTGGGACTTGTTGACCTTGACGTGGGACTTGGTTTAACCCCCCCCCCGTCCAATGTCAGTCCCTCCAGTTCCCAGGACATCCACTGAGCCTCCGACCCCGCCCCCTGCCCTCTCATTGGCTGAGCGAGCAGGTCAGGTGACCCCGCCGGAGGTCAGGGAGGTCGACGGCCGGAACAGGAAGATGAAGAGTCGCAGCTCGTCCACCATGACGATCCTCCGCAGAGACTCCTCAGACCGAACGTCTCGCCTCCAGCAGGACAAACAGATGCTGATGGAGGAGGTCAAAGCTCAGAAGGTGATCGATCAATCAGTGATCAATCAGTCAGTGATCAATAATAATAATAATAATAATAATAATAATAATAATAATAATAATAATAATAATAATGATGTGTGGTGTCCAGGAGCTGGTGTGGATCCTCCACAAAGCCTTGGAGGCGTCTCAGCTGGAGAAGCGAACCTGTGCAGAGTTTGTGGCGGAGAAAGGCGAGCAAGAGCGTCTGGAGCTGCTGCGACACCGCGAGCGGCAGGCAGTCGACCTGCGAGGGCGGCTGGAGGATGCCATGACGGAGACGGAGGCCACAAGGACGAGTCTGGCTAAGAGAGACTCTCAGCTCGTCCAGCTGCAGGACCACATTGGGATGCTTGTGGAGAAGAACAACGCCAAGCAGGAGGTGAGTTCACACCTGAGGACCAACAAACATCTGGTTCACACCTGAGGACAAACGTTTGCTACGTATAGCAGACCATTGCTACGTATAACTGCTGATGTGATTCTATGCGTCTCATGTTTCCTGTCAGGTGATCATCAAGCTGTCCAATCAGCTGACCTCCTGCATGTCCTCCGACGGCGGTTTGAACTCTCCGACCTTCAGACGGCTTCAGCAGGAGATCGAGAACCTGAAGGTGAAACTCTCTGAACTATATGAGTCCAACAGAGACCAGGATGTCCCCAGAGACACCTGAGCAGGTTAAAGACTAGAGATAAAGACTTAACTTCCTGTTGGTCCAACAGAGACCAGGACGTCCACAGAGACACCTGGGCAGGTTAAAGACTAGAGATAAAGACTTAAATGTTACTGGTACTGGTTTCAGCATTATGTCCCTCTCATCCTTCAGGACGATATCGAGGCCTACAAGATCCAGAACAAGTTCCTGAACTCTGAGATCTACCAGCTGACCCAACTGTGGAGGACCAGCTCTGAGCAGGAGAAGAGTCTGATGGTGAAGGTGGGTCCAACTGGGACCTGGCGGGGTCTGGTTCTGGACTTTAAAATGTGAGGTGAGAAGAGCTCGGTTTCACGCCCTGTGTCCTGTCCTCTGATTGGCTGCAGTGTGCTTACCTGGAGGCCAGTAACTGTCAGGTGGAGAGCCGGTACCTGGGCGTCCTGCGGCAGCTCCAGGAGACCAGATCTCTGGATCCGGTCCAGCGGGGGGCCGTCCAGAAGATGATCGAGGACGCTCTGAAAGGAGAGCTGAAGAGCGTCGTGAAGCTCAACATGGCCAGGTAACCAGGATGGCCTATAGACCTCTAGACCGCTAGACCTGTAGACCTCTAGACCTCCAGACCTGTAGCGCTGTAGACCTGTAGACCTGTGGTGGCCAGGTAACCAGGACGACCAGGGTGGACAGAATAACGGGAACACCTGATGTTGTGTCTTCAGAGATCACGATGAGTACGGCTTCAAGATCATCCCGGACTACGAGGTGGAGGACATGAAGCTGCTGGCAAAGATTCAGGCACTGGAGATCCGCTCACACAACCTGCTGCACCAGGTATGAACCCTCAGCTGTAGACCTCTAGACCTGCAGACCTCTAGACCTTTAGACCCGTAGATCTGTAGACCTGTAGACCTTTAAGATCACCCCAGACTACGAGGTGGAGGACATGAAGCTGCTGGCAAAGATTCAGGCGCCTTCTCGATCCGCTCACGCAACCTGCTGCACCAGGTATGAACCCTCACCTGTAGACCTGTAGACCTTTAGACCTCCAGACCTTTAAGATCATCCCGGACTATGAGGTGGAGGACATGAAGCTGCTGGCCAAGATTCAGGCGCTGGAGATCCGCTCACACAACCTGCTGCACCAGGTTCGAACCCTCAGCTGTAGACCTGTAGACATCTAGACCTGTAGACCTCTAGACCTGTAGACATCTAGACCTGTAGACCTCTAGACCTGTAGACATCTACACCTGTAGACCTGCATATCTAACAGGATGTGTAATTAAAGTCTGTCTCTGGGTTTGTCCCTGCAGGACGGCGGAGAGCACCCCCAGTTGAGTCGCTGGGCTCAGTACCTCGCCGGCAGGTCGGCTGATGACCTCGGTCCCTCGCCAGAGCTCAAAGGTCTGCTGCGAGGCGGCGTCCCTCAGGAGTACCGACAGCGGGTGTGGCGCTGGGTGGTCCGAACCAGAACCAGGACCATCAGAGAGCGTCACTCAGAGCGCTACCAGCAGGTACGCAAGAAGTATACACCTGATCCACACCTGATCCGCACCTGATCTACACCTGATCTACACCTGATCCACATCTGATCTACACCTGATCCACACTGATCCACACCAATCCACACCTGATCCACACCTGATCTAAACCTGATCTACACCTGATCCACACCTGATTCACACCTGATTTACACCTGATCCACACCAATCCACACCTGATCCACACCTGATCTACACCTGATCCACACCTGATCCACACCTGATCCACACCTGATCTACACCTGTCCACACCTGATCCACACCTGTCCACACTTTATCCAAACCTGATCTACACCTGATCCACACCAATCCACACCTGATCCACACCTGTCCACACCTGATCCACACCTGATCCATACCAATCCACACCTGATCCACACCTGATCCTCACCTGATCCACACCTGATCCGCATCTGATCCGCACCTGATCTACACCTGATCCACACCCGTCCACACCTTATCCACACCTGTCTACACTTTATCCACACCTGTCCACACCTTATCCACACCTGATCTACACCTGATCCACACCTGATCTACACTTGATCCACACCCGTCCACACCTGTCTACACTTGATCCACACCTGTCCACACCTGATCCACACCTTATCCACACCTGATCTACACCTGATCTACACCTGATCCACACCTGTCCACACCTTATCCACACCTGTCTAGACCTGTCCACACCTATCCACACCTGATAGTGACCTTACAGTAATCCAGCTGCTGTGTTTCCAGCTGTGTGAGAAGAGTCGGACGTGTCTTCATCCAGCCTCCAGACAGATCCAGCTGGACCTCCACCGCACACTGACAACCAATCAGCACTTCTCCTCACCCTCTAGCCCCGCCCTCCCGCAGCTCCGCCGCATCCTATTGGCCTTCTCCTGGCAGAACCCTGCCATTGGCTACTGTCAGGGACTCAACAGGTCTGTACTCCGACATGTGAGAGACCCCTCTTTCTGGACCCTGAAACCAGGTCTCAGAGACCGGACAAAAAGTCCTCAATGCACGCTGTGTCATGTGAGGTGTCATGTGACATGTCATGTGTGTCTCTCAGGTTGGCGGCCCTCGCTCTGCTGGTCCTTCAGAGTGAAGAAGACGCCTTCTGGTGTCTGGTAGCCGTGGTGGAAACCATGATGCCTCAGGACTACTACACCAAGAACCTGGTGGCCTCTCAGGTCAGGACCACAGTCTGAGGAGGTCTCTGTTGGTTTATGGGTTGAGAGTTGAATCAGGAGGTCTCTGGTTTCTGTGTGTTCAGGCGGACCAGCGGGTGCTGAAGGACTTCCTGGCGGAGAAGCTTCCAAGATTGGCGGCTCACTTTGAGGATCACAACATCGACGTGTCTCTCATCACCTTCAACTGGTTCCTGGTGGTCTTCGTGGAGAGTCTGCCCAGTGACATCCTGCTGCCGCTGTGGGACGCCTTCCTGTACGAGGGCACCAAGGTACCAAACACCCAAACGCACCGCCACGGTATTAGAGAGGTCACCTGTGTGGTTCTGGGTCAGTCCAGAGAGATCACCTGTGTGGTTCGGAGTCAGTCCAGAGAGATCACCTGTGTGTTTGTATGTTGCAGGTGATCTTCAGGTACGCTCTGGCTCTCTTCAAATACAAAGAGGACGACATCCTGAAGATCCACGACGGTGTGGAGATCTACCAGTACCTGCGCTTCTTCACCAAGACCATCTCCGACGGCAGGTAAAGACATGGTTGCTGTCATGCTGCCGGATTATCTCTATATTAACTCATCATCATTGTTGGCTGGCCAGAATCGCCTTCAGCGACATGTTTGTTCGCTGTTCGCTGCACAGTTCGTGTCGTTGAACTCTACTTCCTGTCGTGTGGATGAGTCTGTTAAACGTTGCTGTGGTTTACTTCTGCAGACGGCTGACCAGCATCGCCTTCAACGACATGAACCCGTTCCCCGGCCGCCTGCTGAGGAACCGGCGAGTGCTGCACCTGGAGCGCCTGCAGGGCGAGCTGCGGGAGCTGGAGGAGCAGCAGAAGGAGTTCGTCTCGGAGAGCGCCGAACGTAAAGACAAAGAGCTCGACACCATGGTCAGCGAGGACGACGAGGAGCTCTGACCTCACTGCTTTTTCACCTGTAGCTCACCAGCAGCAGCTTGTCGACCTCGACACCAGTCTGATCCAGTTGGTTCCACTGGAAACTAAACGAAACTTCAACCAACCATGTTGTCACTAGTTAGTTTCACACCAAACTCACCACTATGGTCAGTTGCACCATCTTTACTGTTTTATTTATATATATATATATATATATATATATATACATATGTATACATATGTATATGTATGTATGTATATATGTATGTATATGTATATGTATGTATATATACATATACATACATATATACATACATATATATACATACATATATATGTATGTATATATATATATACGTATGTGTATATATACATACATATATATGTGTATATATATATATATATATATATATATATATATATATACTCATCAGATCATAGTAAACTATAACACCTGATGAATCCATCGGTACCAACCAGGTCGTACCAGCTGGTCATGAAGGAGGTTAAATAACGCTCCAAACTTACACTAAATGTTGTCGAGGAAAAACTGTCATGTCCATTTTCAAAGGGGTCCCTTGACCTCTGACCTCCAGATATGTGAATGTAAATGGGTTCTATGGGTACCCACGAGTCTCCCCTTTACAGACACACTGACAGCTGTTGTTGCCTGTCGGGCTGCAGTTTGACATGTTATGATTTGAACATATTTTTATACTAAATGCAGTACCTGTGAGGGTTTCTGAACAATATCTCATTGTCATTGTTTTGTGTTGTTAATTGATTTCCAATAATAAATATTTACATACATTTGCATAAAGCAGCATCTGTTTTCATTTAAACTAAGAACATTATATTAGTAGTCTCTATAGTAGCGCTGTCCTCTGTTGGCCTCATTTCCTGTAGCATGGGGGAATTAGCAAGCTAACTAGCCAGTCGCTAAATGAGTAACACCTTAAAGCTTCATCCTCACACTCTGGTCTCAGCGTAGGAAAGCACCGTGCTATCACCAGATGAGGGACGACTTTGTTCGCATCATTTTTCTGTGTTTCATGACAGCATGGTGGAATTAGCGAGCTAAGCTGGCTAAGCAGCCGGCCGTCCGACCAGCGGGCCGGTGGCCAACGGCAGCGCTGTAAAGATAAATTGAGGGCGTATAAATCTTTGGCTGTCTATAGTTGACTATCCTTCAGTAAAGTCAGTCAGAAAGAGAGTCGGACAACATCAGAGCAGCGTTTCAGAGACGGAGAGAAAGGGATGCTAATAGTTAGCCTTCTGCTAACAGCAGCTAACGGCTCACGTTAGCTGCCGTTAGCAGAAGGCTAACTATTAGCATCATTTACTCTCCGTCTCTGAAACGCTGCTCTGATATTGTAGCTCTAGAGTCTCCAATCACAGTTAGTCAGCTCTAATGTCTATGACATCTGGATTCAGCCAACAACACGGAGGACATTTAAGATGTGTAACTTTAGCCCAGTGCTAGCGTTAGTTAGCCTCCAGTCTTTCCTTTGTTTAGCCTCCAGCTAACTGAACACCATGACCTCATCATGACCTCATCATGGCGGCGGCGGCGGCGGCGGCTGTAAAAGGGTCTATTGTCACACAAATAGCACAGCAAAGAGTGAAAATGTAGCTACTGCATTTAACCCATGCTGGTATACTAGGAGTCAATCGACTGTGATAATCGATTAATGTTTAAAGTAATTTTTCATGCAAAAAATGTCAGAAAATGCTGTTTTCAAATAAAACGTAAACTTTATTAAAATCATCACGTACATACAGGATCACACATGAACTCTGCATTTAACAGCAGGAGCAGTGAAGCTCCCACGGAGCAACTTAAAGTTCAGTGTCTCACTGAAGGACACTACGACATTCAGACAGTAGGAGTCGGGGATCGAACCGGCAACCTGGTGGTTAAAGGACGACCCGCTCTACCCCCTCAGCCACAGCCGCTGCTTTTTTCTGTTTTATATCACATTACAGCGAATATCTGACAAAACAAGACGTTTAAAGAAAAACTGGACATTTTATGGATGAAACGATTCATTGATTAATATGTAAGAGATAATGTACAGCTAGTGGTGCATTATCGCTCTGAAGGGGTTTATTTCACAACAATGACCCGCCAGCTGTACATTATCCTGCTTATTACACGGCTAATTACTGAAGAAATCAATAATTTGACACAGAAACGGTCCTCCAGAGTCCGACATCAGAAGAGCGTCCGTAGCAACGGTCTCTTATAAAGAAATAACAGACCGCAGAATGGAGTATTCAACAAAGCTGTGTAATAACCATCGTTAGCCGTAGCGCGAGCCGACAGCGGTCACGTGACCTTCAGGTAAACGTGGTTCTGACAGAGTGACGCCTCTTCATGTGGTCTCAGACTCGGACAGCACGGTGATCTTTGACCTCTGGGCTGATGATGACGACGATGATGATGAAGAGTACGACACCTTGTTCACCAGAGAAGAGGGTTTGTCCCCTGAGTCGCCGCGGCAAAACAGAGCGCTCCGGGCCTTCTCCCGGAAATCGACCGACACATAGTAGAAGATGAAGGGGTCGATGCAGCTGTTGAAGGTGCTAACCGCTAAGCTAACCATGTAGGGGACGTAGATGTCCTCGCCGTCTCCGTCCAGCGAGCTGTCTGCGTAGGTGAGGAGGAGGAGGATGTTGCTGGGCAGCAGACACACAATGAAGACCAGCAGCACCAGCACCGTGACCCGGACGGCGTGGCCGTACCGCTTCCCTTCGGCCAGAAGGGTGCGCAGCACGGCGACGTGGCAGTACAGCACGACCAGGAAGGGCAGCAGGAAGCAGACGGTGAACAAGGTGGCGAAGTACGGCAGGAAGAAGTTCTGCTGCTCCTCCTCGGGCAGCGCGTCGTGGCACGTGGTGATCTGCAGCTCATCCAGCACATAGGTCTGCCGCGTCACCAGCAGTGGCAACATGGCGGCCAGTACCGCCAGCCACACCGCCGCCGTCATGTACAGAGACGTCCGCCGGCTGCGTAGGGTCTTAGCACCGAATGGGTGAACCAAAGCGATGTATCGGTCCAGAGCCACAAGCGCCAGACACAGTACGGACCCGTACATGTTACCGTAAAACATCGCCATGACGAGGCGGCAGAAGGGCTCGCCGAGCTCCCAGTGGTTCCCTCTGAAGTGGTACACGATGCGGAACGGCAGCACCAGCAGCAACAGGCAGTCGGCGATGGTGAGGTTGATGAGCAGCGTGGTGGACGGCAGCGGTTTGGTCCGGAACCACAGAACCCACAAAGCCAACAGGTTGGAGGGCAGACCCACAACGAAGGCCACCAGGTACAGGATCGGGATGTACCGGATGGTGGTCGGGTGCTGGATCTCCTTCAGCTGCCTGTCCTTCAGGGTGGTGAAGTTACAGTTGGTCTTCAACCGGAACGCCCGCAAACCTGCAGAGACCAGAACACTTATCAGAGACCAGAACACACCTCAGAGACCAGAACAATGTCCTCACTTTAACAAAAAGTCCTCACTTTAACAAAATGTCTTCACTTTAATAAAATGTCCTCACTTTAACAAAATGTCTTCACTTTAATAAAATGTCCTCACTTTAACAAAATGTCTTCACTTTAACAAAATGTCTTCACTTTAATAAAATGTCCTCACTTTAACAAAATGTCCTCACTTTAATAAAATGTCCTCACTTTAATAAAATGTCTTCACTTTAACAAAATGTCCTCACTTTAATAAAATGTCCTTACTTTAATAAAATGTATTCACTTTAATAAAATGTCCTCACTTTAATAAAATGTCTTCACTTCAACAAAATGTCCTCACTTTAATAAAATGTCCTCACTTTAACAAAATGTCTTCACTTTAACAAAATGTCTTCACTTTAATAAAATGTCCTCACTTTAACAAAATGTCTTCACTTTAACAAAATGTCTTCACTTTAATAAAATGTCCTCACTTTAATAAAATGTCTTCACTTTAATAAAATGTCTTCACTTTAACAAAATGTCTTCACTTTAACAAAATGTCCTCACTTTAATAAAATGTCCTCACTTCAATAAAATGTCTTCACTTTAATAAAATGTCTTCACTTCAATAAAATGTCTTCACTTTAACAAAATGTCTTCACTTTAATAAAATGTCCTCACTTTAATAAAATGTATTCACTTTAATAAAATGTCCTCACTTTAATAAAATGTCCTCACTTTAACAAAATGTCTTCACTTTAACAAAATGTCTTCACTTTAATAAAATGTCTTCACTTTAACAAAAAATGTCCTCACTTTAACAAAATGTCTTCACTTTAATAAAATGTCCTCACTTTAACAAAAAGTCCTTACTTTAATAAAATGTCCTCACTTTAACAAAATGTCTTCACTTTAATAACATGTCCTCACTTTAACAAACAAACTTCCAGCTTGGTCCTCTCAAAGACTTATAAACCAGGACAAACACACCCATGGTGGGAGAATCTGACAGTTTTTTAACATTTAGGTCAATAGAGACGTCCTGATCTGAAGCAGGGGCTGCTGGGAATCAAACCTGTCTCAACCTGTCCCTGCGTTCAGGAGAAGAAGAAGAAGAAGAAGAAGAAGAAGAAGAAGAAGAAGAAGAAGAAGAAGAAGAAGAAGAAGAAGAAGAAGACTTACGGAAAGACATGCTGGAACAGTCGACTGCAGGCCGAGAAGACGGAGAGACGTTGCAGACGGACGACAGCAGAGAGACGAAGACCAGAGTCCCCAAAAAGAACTTCATATTGTCCTTCAATTCTCACTCTTCTTCTTCTTCTTCTCCTTCTTCTTCTTCTTCTTCTTCTTCTTCTTTTTCCTCCAGTTTTTACAATTCCCTCTGTCTTTTGCACAGTATTATCTCTCTGATTTTCTGTTTCTCTCAGCAGCAGCTCTCTTCCTCTTCCTCTAACAGTCCTGTGGTTTTACAGTTCAGTAGCAGTATTATTGAAGTACAGTTTCAGTACTCTTGTGGTACAATGATAGTACTGGTTGTAGTAGTATCGGCAGCAGTCTGTTTGTGTTCTCTGATGCCAGAGCTGCCAGTCTCGACTCGCCTCCCCTGCTTATGGAATCCAGATGTGTGTGTGTGTGTGTGTGTGTGTGTGTGTGGGGGGGGAGACACTGGTATGTCTGTTTTTGTGGGGACCAGTATGAGTTTTAGACCTAATGAAAACATGTTGTCTGGATCCAGGTTGGGTTCAGTTCAGGGTCGGAGGTCAACGTTTAGATGGGATGTTAAATGATGTTGAAATGTTAGAGTTAAACATTCAGATGTGATGTTAAATGATGTTTGACGGTGAGGTGCTGGGAATACATTATGTCCTCACAAGTATCGACATACCAGCATGTGTGTGTGTGTGTGTGTGTATGTGTGTGGGTGTGATTCAGGCGGTGATGGAAACGAACTGTCCAGCTTCCTTCATCAATTAAGGAAATGAGTCTGACCTCTCTGTAACAGACCATTCTATAAAACCCGCTCCTGACCAGTGATTGTCCAATCACAAGTGATCACAAAGACATACGAAACAACATCAAAGAGACTCAAAATCACCCCAAAGAGACAGAATATATTGAAAACATTCCTGTTGCTCTGTCTCTTTTCTCTCTCTGCCTGGCTTTGTGTCTTCCTGTCTCTGTAGCAGCAGCTGATAAGCAGGTTTCCTTGTTTTAATCAACTCATACCGTCTGTTTGTTCTGCTGCTGTCGCCGTGACGATAGAAACACAAAGTTACAGAAATCATAGGAAAAACATGAAAACATGCAGGAGCAGTTCTTCCTGTTAGTGATCGTACAGGTGTTTCAAAAGGTTGTAGAGTTTATCGGAGGTTCTAGTAGTCACTGACAAGGTTCTAGAGTTTATCAGGAGGTTCTAGAATGTTTCAGAAGATTCTATAGTGTATCAGGAGGTTCTAATAGTCAGTGACGAGGTTCTAGAGTGTTTCAGAAGGTTCTAATAGTCAATGACGAGGTTCTAGAGTGTATCAGGAGGTTTTAATAGTCAGTGACGAGGTTCTAGAGTATATTAGGAGGTTCTTATAGTCAGTGACGAGGTTCTAGAGTGTATCAGGAGGTTCTAGTAGTCACTGACGAGGTTTTAGAGTATATCAGGAGGTTCTAATAGTCAGTGACGAGGTTCTAGAGTGTATCAGGAGGTTCTAATAGTCAGTGATGAGGTTCTAGAGTATATTAGGAGGTTCTTATAGTCAGTGACGAGGTTCTAGAGTATATTAGGAGGTTCTTATAGTCAGTGACGAGGTTCTAGAGTATATTAGGAGGTTCTAATAGTCAGTGACGAGGTTCTAGAGTATATTAGGAGGTTCTTATAGTCAGTGACGAGGTTGTAGAGTGTTTCAGGAGGTTCTAGTAGTCAGTGACGAGGTTCTAGAGTGTATCAGGAGGTTCTAATAGTCAGTGACGAGGTTCTAGAGTGTTTCAGGAGGTTCTAATAGTTAGTGACGAGGTTCTAGAGTGTATCAGGAGGTTCTAATAGTCAGTGACGAGGTTCTAGGGTATATTAGGAGGTTCTAATAGTTAGTGACGAGGTTCTAGAGTATATTAGGAGGTTCTTATAGTCAGTAACGAGGTTGTAGAGTGTTTCAGGAGGTTCTAGTAGTCAGTGACGAGGTTCTAGAGTGTATCAGGAGGTTCTAGTAGTCACTGACGAGGTTTTAGAGTATATTAGGAGGTTCTAATAGTCAGTGACGAGGTTCTAGAGTGTTTCAGGAGGTTCTAATAGTCAGTGACGAGGTTCTAGAGTGTATCAGGAGGTTCTAATAGTCAGTGACGAGGTTCTAGGGTATATTAGGAGGTTCTAATAGTCAGTGACGAGGTTCTAGGGTATATTAGAAGGTTCTAATAGTCAGTGACGAGGTTCTAGAGTGTTTCAGGAGGTTCTAGTAGTCAGTGACGAGGTTCTAGAGTATATTAGGAGGTTCTTATAGTCAGTGACGAGGTTCTATAGTGTATCAGGAGGTTCTAATAGTCAGTGACGAGGTTCTAGGGTATATTAGGAGGTTCTAATAGTCAGTGACGAGGTTCTAGAGTGTTTCAGGAGGTTCTAGTAGTCACTGACGAGGTTCTAGAGTGTTTCAGGAGATTTTAATAGTCACTGACGAGGTTCTAGAGTGTATCGGAGGTTCTAGAATGTTTCAGAAGATTCTATAGTATAGGTTCTAATAGTCACAGACAGACAGACAGACAGACAGACAGGTGGAGGGTCTCTCGTCAGGTATCGCGATAGCTGGTCCAGATCTCAGGTACCTAAACATGAAGGTATCGCGCCCTGTCTGCCGCCTCCCTCTCTGGCTGTGCGCCTGCGCAGTGCGCCCCGAACCGAGAGACGGAGAGACGAGAGACGGGGCTCTTTGCCTCCGCAGCGGGACTTAACCGGAATAAAACACCGAACAACAGCACCGAGCCTCGACCCGCTGGACATCCACCGGGATACCAGCGGCAGCGAGGCAGGAGGAGAGCGGAGGCAGGCGGTGGTCTACCGACCGGGAGCCTGCCTGTCTGTCCGCCAGAACACGGTAAGACAAAGCCTGTCTGTCTGTCCGCCGCTTCTAACGGCCTCTAAACACTGAACACTAAACACTGAGTCACGGTTAGTCCCGTTAGTCCCGGTTAGTCCCGGTGCTGCTGTCTCTCCGCTGCGCCTTAAAACACCGTTTATCTAACGGACCTCTGACTGTAACGGGTTATAACCAGCTGGTACAGCGGTGAGACGGTCCAGATGTTGGCCTGCTGATGATGATGCTCCATGACAGTCAGACACACTGACAACACTGTCTGTCCAAGACACGATGATCCGGGTCTTTATCCACTGTGAGGACGAGCTGCGACATACAGAGACATTTAGAGGACATATAGAGACATGAAAAGGACATATAGAGACATGAAGAGGACATATAGAGACATTTAGAGGACATATAGAGACAGGAAGAGGACATATAGAGACATTTAGAGGACATATAGAGACATTTAGAGGACAAATAGAGACATGAAGAGGACATCTAGAGACATTTAGAGGACATATAGAGACAGGAAGAGGACGAATAGAGACATGAAGAGGACATCTAGAGACATGAAGAGGACATATTGAGACATTTAGAGGACATATAGAGACATGAAGAATCCATACAGAGACATGAAGAGGACATATAGAGACATAAAGAGGACATACAGAGACAGGAAGAGGACACATAGAGACATTTAGAGGATATATAGAGACATGAAGAATCCATACAGAGACATGAAGAGGACATACAGAGACATGAAGTGGACATATTGAGACATTTAGAGGACATATAGAGACATGAAGAGGACATCTAGAGACACGAAGAGGACATCTAGAGACACGAAGAGGACATATAGAGACATTTAGAGGACATATAGAGACATTTAGAGGACAAATAGAGACATTTAGAGGACATATAGAGACATTTAGAGGACATATAGAGACATGGAGAGGACATATGGAGACATTTAGAGGACATATAGAGACATTTAGAAGACATTAAGAATAAACAAAGAGACTTGAAGAGGACATATAGAGACATGTAGAATCCATAAGGAGACATTAAGAGGACATATAGAGACATTAACAATCCTTACAGAGACATTTAGAATACACACAGAAATGAAGAGGACATACAGAGACATGAAGAGGACACACAGAGACATTTAGAGGCATACAGACATTTAGAATACACACAGAGACATTTAGAATACACACAGAGACATTTAGAATACATACAGAGACATTTAGAACACACACAGAGACATTGAGAGACATTTAGAATCCACACAGAGACATTTAGAATACATACAGAGACATTTAGAATACATACAGAGACATTTAGAACACATACAGAGACATTTAGAATACATACAGAGACATTTAGAATACATACAGAGACATTTAGAACACACACAGAGACATTGAGAGACATTTAGAATCCACACAGAGACATTTAGAATACATACAGAGACATTTAGAACACATACAGAGACATTTAGAACACACACAGAGACATTTGGAATCCACCAGAGACATTTAGAATACATACAGAGACATTGAGAGACATTTAGAATCCACACAGAGACATTTAGAACACACACAGAGACATTTAGAACACACACAGAGACATTGAGAGACATTTAGAATCCACACAGAGACATTTAGAATACATACAGAGACATTTAGAACACATACAGAGACATTTAGAACACACACAGAGACATTGAGAGACATTTAGAATCCACACAGAGACATTTAGAACACACACAGAGACATTTAGAACACACACAGAGACATTGAGAGACATTTAGAATCCACACAGAGACATTTAGAATACATACAGAGACATTTAGAATGCACACAAAGACATTTAGAACACACACAGAGACATTTAGAACACACACAGAGACATTTAAAATGCACACAAAGACATTTAGAATACACACAGAGACATTTAGAATACATACAGAGACATTTAGAACACACACAGAGACATTGAGAGACATTTAGAATCCACACAGAGACATTTAGAATACATACAGAGACATTTAGAATACATACAGAGACATTTAGAACACACACAGAGACATTGAGAGACATTTAGAATGCACACAGAGACATTTAGAACACACACAGAGACATTTAGAACACACACAGAGACATTGAGAGACATTTAGAATCCACACAGAGACATTTAGAATACATACAGAGACATTTAGAATGCACACAAAGACATTTAGAACACACACAGAGACATTTAGAACACACACAGAGACATTTAAAATGCACACAAAGACATTTAGAATACACACAGAGACATTTAGAATACATACAGAGACATTTAGAACACACACAGAGACATTGAGAGACATTTAGAATCCACACAGAGACATTTAGAATACATACAGAGACATTTAGAATACATACAGAGACATTTAGAACACACACAGAGACATTGAGAGACATTTAGAATCCACACAGAGACATTTAGAATACATACAGAGACATTTAGAACACATACAGAGACATTTAGAATACATACAGAGACATTTAGAACACATACAGAGACATTTAGAATACATACATGGACATTAAAAATATATACAGACATTTAGATTGCACACAGACATCTACAACACACTCAGAGACATTTAAAGGACATTTAGATACATTTAGAATACATACAGAGACATTTAGAACACACACAAAGACATTTAGAACACACACAGAGACCTGTAGAATACACAGAGACATTTAGAACATAAACAGAGACATTTAGAACACACTCAGAGACATTTAGAACACACACAGAGACATTTAGAACACACACAGAGACATTTAGAACACACTCAGAGACATTTAGAACACACTCAGAGACATTTAGAACACACTCAGAGACATTTAGAATCCACACATAGATATTTAGAATACACACAGAGACATTTAGAGACATTTAGAATCCACACAGAGACATTTAGAATCCACACAGAGACATTTAGAATACACACAGAGACATTTAGAACACACTCAGAGACATTTAGAATCCACACAGAGACATTTAGAACACACACAGAGACATTTAGAACACACTCAGAGACATTTAGAACACACTCAGAGACATTTAGAACACACTCAGAGACATTTAGAATCCACACAGAGACATTTAGAATACACACAGAGACATTTAGAGACATTTAGAATCCACACAGAGACATTTAGAATACACACAGAGACATTTAGAGACATTTAGAATCCACACAGAGACATTTAGAGACATTTAGAATCCACACAGAGACATTTAGAATCCACACAGAGACATTTAGAATCCACACAGAGACATTTAGAATCCACACATAGATATTTAGAATAAACACAGAGACATTTAGAGGACGCACAGAGCTATTTAAAACAAATGCAGCGACATTTAGAGACATTTAGAATACACACAGAGACATGTAGAGGACACACAGAGACATTTAGAATAAACACAGAGACATAAAGAAGACGTACATATACATTTAGAGGTCATACAGAGACATTTATAGACATAAAGAGACATACCTGGCATAAAGAAGACATAAAGACAAACAACATTTTGAGGTGGGAGACAGAAAGACTTTTAAGAACATAAAAAGGACATACAGAGACAGATAAAGGACATACAGAGATGGATAAAGGACTTACGCTGACATTAAAAACGTATTTTTAGGACAAATGGGACATTTCAAGGTGGACTGCATGGAAAAACTTAAGGAATATAACCTGGTGGACATAAAGAAATACAGAGAAGGACAGAAAAGACAAAGAGACATACAGTAAAAAGGGCATAAAAGGACATAGCAATGTTAATTAGAGGGCATAAATAGACACTGAAATATTGGAGGACAAAGAGACCATTGAAAATATAATAAGATATTTAATGAACATAGCAAAAATGCGATGTGATCTTTCAAAGACATAGAAGAGCCATGGAGGACAAACAGAGACATTTAGAAGACAAACGGAGACATTTAGAAGACAAACAGAGACATTAAGAGGACATAAAGAGATATTAAGAGGATATACAGAGACATAAAGAGGGCACACAGAGACATAAAGAGACATTAAGAGGACATACAGAGACATAAAGAGGGCACACAGAGACATAAAGAGACATTAAGAGGACATACAGAGACATAAAGAGACATTAAGAGGACATGTAGAGACATTAAGAAGACATAAAGAGGGCATACAGAGACATAAAGAGACATTAAGAGGACGTACAGAGATATAAAGAGACAGTAAGAGGGCGTACAGAGACATTAAGAAGACATACACAGACATAAAAAGACATAAAGAGACATTAAGAGGACGTACAAAGACTTTAGGAAAAAGATCTGTAGAGTACATAAAGACGTGTTTCCAGGGACATATACTAACCGTAAGATCGGATTTTTTAAAAACAAAGAGACATACAGTAAATATTAGAAGACAAAGACACTATAAGACATTTCGAGAACATTTAGAGTCATAAAGAGACATTTTGAGACAAACGGACATTTGAGGTAACTGGAGGAAACCTTTAGTGGATATAAAGAAATAAAATCAGACCTGTTTTTGAGGGCATAAACTGACACTAAGAATAGACTTTGACAAAGAGACATTAAAACATTTCAAGTATATAAAGAGACAATGAGGACAACGTACAGGAGACGTTGGACGCTGCAGGAAGACAGGAAGTTCTTGTCTAAAGAATTGTCTTTTTGTTTCCTGACAGTTTGGATGTAACGAAAAACTGAGAGGACGGACGACATGATGTCCTCGAGGTGGACCGGTCTTCCTGTCCCGTTTGTCCTGGTCCAGGTCCTGGTCTTGTCCCGCTCAGTGTTGACGGCCCGCTCTGACAGAAACATGGTGCCGGAGGAGTACGTGGGCGCCACGGTGAACGCCACGGTGCTGGACGGACGAGGAAACACCATCCACATGATGAGCAGCGACGAAGGGAAGTACGGACAGAACTCACCTAAAGTGGACACCAAAGGCATTGTCATCGCACCTGCACCGCATCACGGAGGTACTGACATCACACCTGAGGTCACATCACACTTGAGATCACATCACACTTGAGGTGACATCACACCTGAGGTGACATCACACCTGAGGTGACATCACACCTGAGGTGACATCACACCTGAAGTCACATCACACCTGAGGTGACATCACACCTGAAGTCACATCACACCTGAGGTCACAACACACCTGAGGTCACATCACACCTGAGGTCACAACACACCTGAGGTCACATCACACTTGAGGTCACATCACACTTAAGGTCACAACACACTTAAGGTCACATCACACCTGAGGTCACATCACACCTGAGGTCACAACACACTTAAGGTCACATCACACCTGAGGTCACATCACGCCTGAGGTCACCTGAGGTCACATCACACCTGACCGGTGGAGGTTCATGGACTCGAAAGAAAGTCCAGCTGACGAGAACTCACGGGTTGAATGCCGAAGATGATTTCAAAGTAGGCCTGCCGCTGTAGTTGGTGTTACCGGTGTTGCACGGTGTTCGGGCACACAGCGCTTACATTATGTACCCACCGCCCCCTCCGTCAGAACGATTCTTCAAGCAGGAAGTAGACCTCCTGAAACCAGGAACGATTCTTCAAGCAATGCTCTCCAGACTCCGTCACAAGTTCTGATACCGGTTGTAGCCATACTCTGTAGCCAGGGCTGGTCTATATGTTCTATAAATTTCTCAGTACTACATATACTACATATACTAATAGTATATGTAGTAGTAGTAGTAGTGAGACACTGCGGCGGTGCTCTGATCATGTGAGGTGTCACGTTACAGTCGGACTGCCCTCTGAAGGACACTGCAGCAGCTGGATGGAGCTCAGACTGTGTGCAGCTTTAACATGTAGTATTACTAATACTCTAACATGTACTATAACTAATCGTTTAATATATAGTATTACTGATACTCTAACATGTACTATAACTAAAAGTTTCATATGTAGTATAACTGATATTTTAATATGTAGTATAATTGATACTTTAATAAGTAGTATAATTGATACTTTAATATGTAGTATAACTGTTACTTTAATATGTAGTATAACTGATGCTGATGGTTTCACATAAATATGATTTATAGAACATCAGATAACTTGTGTTATGATTTGGCGCTATATAACCCTCAAACATTCAGCTGTCAGTGATAACGATCAGTAAATTAACTCCATGGTAACCGTGGTGTTGTCTCCTCAGTGGTGGACCGGCAGGGTTGTGACCCCGGCACTCGTTTCCTGGTCCCTCCTCGGAGCGTCCACTGGGTGGCGCTGCTGCAGAGAGGAAACTGCACCTTTAAAGAGAAGATCCTGAAGGCCGCCGCCTACAACGCCACCGCCGTCCTCATCTACAACAACTCCACCGACAAGACGGTCAAGACGGTGAAGATGGGACATGAAGGTCAGAGTACTACTACTACTACTGCTACTACTATGTTCTACTAGCAGGTAGTGAACAGAGTACCTCCCGCTCTCTCTCTCTCCCTCTTTCACAAACACTCACGGCGGCGCTCCTCGTTTCAGTCTTCAGTCCAAAAGTCTAAATTTATTGTAAAAAGATGGATGTAATCATTTCCAAAATTCACATGTTTTTATCTAACAGAATATTCTGCTTCAGTCCATATTTGTTGGCGTTTAGCCTTTCAAAAACAACGTTTTCACTGTGATCAAAAAACGGTTTACTCTTTGGCTAGCTTAGCATAAAGACTGGAAACAAAGTGAAACAGCTGGCCTGGAATTTTGAAATGTTCCTTTAAGTGCTGTGATTGAGAGGAGGATGACGAGGGTGATGAGGGTGTGTGTGTGAGTGAGTTTGACTTCCTGGGTATCGATGTCCCGGTCTAAATATAGACGGGAACTTGTCATTAATTAATTGATGAGGTCACTGTGACCTCACGCTGTGTGTGTGTGTGTGTGTGTGTGTGTGTGTGTGTGTGTGTGTGTGTGTGTGTGTGTGTGTGTGTGTGTGTGTGTGTGTGTGTGTGTGTGTGTGTGTGTGTGTGTGTGTGTGTGTGTGTGTGTGTGTGTGTGTGTGTGTGTGTGTGTGTGTGTGTGTGTGTGTGTGTACACAAATAATAATAATATATAAAAAAACGCAGCTCCAACACTTCAAAGACGATCACTGGAATAAAACAAAAAATAAAATAAAAACAGCAGTTTTTCTTTCATCCAAACTGGAGTCTGCTATGATCATTGAATATGGACTGTTGCATCATGGGAACTGTAGTTTGCATACTTGCATACAGTATCAGAGTCAGTGCTGTTATACTGCAGTAGATCATAGTACTGTAATACTGCAGCAGTACAGTGTAGTACTATTATACTGCAGTACAGTGTAGTACTGTAATACTGCCAGATTCAGTGAGTATCTCCTGACGGTCCGCTGGCGGTCTGTTCTGTGTTCATCCGCAGCTCTGGTTCTGTAAATGGTAACCAAACGAAGTGGACCAGACTGAGCTTTTCTTTACAATTTTGGTGGTTCTGTCTGTGCAGGTACCGGCGACACGGTGGCAGTGATGATCACAGAGGCGTACGGTAAAGAGATCCTGGCTCACCTGGAGAGGAACCAGACGGTCCTGGTCTCCGTGGTTGTGGGTCTACCCACCAAAAGCATCAACCGAGGATCGCTGGTCTTCGTCTCCATCTCCTTCATCGTCCTCATGATCATATCGTCGGCCTGGCTCATCTTCTACTTCATCCAGAAGATCCGCTACACCAGTGCCCGCGACCGCAGCCAGGTGACAGACTAACATACAGCTAACTGGCTAACACACAGATAACATGCTAACACTCTCACCCTCCTCCTGTTGTTGTTCAGATGAGTCATTAATAATTAATGAGGTCACCCCTCCCTCGCCCCCCAACCCCCGCCATCTGCTGCAGAACAACCTTCACCTCCTGCACTTACAGTACTGTAGTAGTATTCAGTATTCACAGTACTGTAGTACACTGGACCTACAGACAGTAGTAGTATTCACAGTACTGCAGTACACTGGACATACAGACAGTAGTAGTATTCACAGTATTGCAGTACACTGGACATACAGACAGTAGTAGTATTCACAGTACTGCAGTACACTGGACATACAGACAGTAGTAGTATTCACAGTACTGTAGTACACTGGACCTACAGACAGTAGTAGTATTCACAGTACTGTAGTACACTGGACCTACAGACAGTAGTAGTATTCACAGTACTGCAGTACACTGGACCTACAGACAGTAGTAGTATTCACAGTACTGCAGTACACTGGACATACAGACAGTAGTAGTATTCACAGTACTGTAGTACACTGGACCTACAGACAGTAGTAGTATTCACAGTACTGCAGTACACTGGACCTACAGACAGTAGTAGTATTCACAGTACTGCAGTACACTGGACCTACAGACAGTAGTAGTATTCACAGTACTGCAGTACACTGGACATACAGACAGTAGTAGTATTCACAGTATTGTAATACACATTATTATTATTATACTGTATATGGACAGGTAGTAACGTGTCCTCCGTCTGTGTCTCAGCGTCGTCTTGGCGATGCAGCGAAGAAGGCTATGGGGAAGTTGACCACGAGGACGGTGAAGAAAGGAGACAAGGTAAAGACGTGTTTCTTCTTCTGTGGTACTGATTACTGAAAATAATCTGTAGTCAGATTGTTAACTGGTTAATCTGGAGATTCTAGCAGTGGGACATTAGGCGGTCTAAGATAGTAAACGATAATAAACGGGTTTGGTATGGATGTGGCCGTGTCTAAGACTCTAGTACTGGTCCGTATTGGTTAATCTTTACCCGCTACAGGTGTTATAACGCTCAGAATAATGGGAAAAAACAATGGATGTCTCTTTAAGATGTCCCTGTTTGTCTCTGTGCAGGAGACGGATCCAGACTTTAACCACTGTGCTGTCTGTATCGAAGCGTACCAGCTCAACGATGTGGTCCGCATCCTGCCCTGCAAGTAAGTCTGAAAACACACCAGTCAGACCAGTTCTGATGGTTCTGATGGATCTGATGGATCTGATGAAACCTCTGTGTGTGTGTGTGTCTGTTTGTGTGTGTGCAGACATGTCTTCCATAAGGTGTGTGTTGACCCCTGGCTGAACGAGCACTGCACCTGTCCCATGTGTAAACTCAACATCCTCAAAGCTGTGGGCATCATGGTGAGTCATCGCTGACATCATCAACAACCGACACAAAACCGACACACATCAATTGACATAAACACCAACACACAACAACTTACTCTCTGTCTGTCCTCCTGTCTCTCCTCCTGTCTATCCTCAGACCAGTCTTCCCTGCGTGGAGAGCGTGGTGTTGGACGTGGAGCGTCTTGGCGTCAGTCAGGCGTCCAGCAGCCAGAGGACGGCGCTGGTCGACAGCAACCAGCCGTCCATCAGCCTGGAGCCGCTCAGCCACCCCAACCCTGAGGCCACGCCCAGAACACCTGCTGACATCACCATCGCTGTGACCAGTAAGAACGCAGCGACACACAATACGACACGGCAAAATAAACACAACTTTACACTGTCACAGAGCAACTTAAATCCGTGTTGTTGTCTCGTTGTCTCGCCAGGCGGCGGTCACTTCTTCAACAGGAACTCCATGTCTCCTCGCAGCATCGTCTGTGAGATGGAGCTACCGGACATCCAGGCTTCGCTCGACCTCTACGACGACAACAAATCCTGAGGCCCGTCGTCATGGTTACAACCCCCACCACCTCCACCTGCGGATGGACGGACGACCTTTTATGGGCGTGGGGGTGGGGGACAAACAACAACAACAACCTGGACGAACTGTTAAACATCATTTAATCCACCAGACTGAACATGGATTTAGTCTGGATCCTGGTAAGTATCCTGAGCACCTAAAACAGTTCCTGGGTCCCGTCCTTAAATGGTTCTTGGAAAGGTCCTGAGTTCCTAAAAAGACTGCTGGAAAAACTCCTAAGTTCTTGGGTTCCTGGAAAAGTTTGTGAGTTCCTCAAGATATTCCTGAATTTTTCAGTGGTTTCCTGAACAGGTTCCATAAAACAGTTCCCTGAAACATCTACTGGATTCTAAAAAAACTCTTGGAAAAGTTCTTGAGATCCTAAAGAGGTTCTTGGGTTCTCGAAAAACTTCCTGCGTACCTAAAAGGTTCCTGGAAAGGCTCTTGGGGTCTCAAAGGGGTTCTTGTGTTCCTGGAAAAGTTTCCAAGCACCTAAAAAGGTCCTGTGGGTTCCTGGAAATGTTCCTGAGACCCTAAAAAGGTTCTGTGGGTTCCTGGAAATGTTCTTGAGCTGCTAAAAGGGTTCCGTTGGTTCCTAGAAATGTTCTTGAGCCCCTAAAACAGTTCGGAAAACATTTCTGAGGTGTTAAAAAGATTCTTGGGTTCTCAAAAAATGTTCTAGTTCCTATAAAAGTTCCTGAAACGGTTGTCGAGGCTTTAAAAAGGTTTGTGTGTTCCTGGAAAGTGAGTCAGAAATGTGAACCTGAGACTGTCTTACCTTAACCTAAAATACCTGAAATCATCTGGACCAGAACCATAACAAACCCAGAGAACGTGAACCCAGAACACGTTTCTGATGTTCTGCGTTCAGTCAAAACATTCAGTTGTAACTCTGCAACATGACCCTCTGATTGGCTGACTGAAGATTACATCATTAACAGACTCCAGTCAGAGTCTGGAGTCTGTCTGAATACCTGGACCTGGATCAGAAGTCCAGATACTGACTGAGCTGATTGGTCCTGTTGATCATCAGACTGGAACCAGGACTAGAGGAAGACCTGGACTCCGGAGAAAGAAACACTTCAACAGTGTTCAGTCCCATGTAGAACAAAGACACCTTAGATTTAAAGGAACAGTCCAACACTTCTGTAGCTCCTCTGGTTCTCTGGTTCAGTAACAGCAGGAGTTCCTCAGGGAGGCGTTCCTCAGAGAGGCGTTCCTCAGGGAGGACTTCCTCAGGGAGGCCTCCCTCAGATAGGCCTTCCTCAGGGAGGACTTCCTCAGAGAGGACTTCCTCAGAAACACCTTCCTCAGAAAGGCCTTCCTCAGAGAGGCCTTCAGGGGAAGGCCTGCTGTAGCGTCCTCAGGTGTGCCGTGTGCAAGCGGACCTGCTGTGTTTGTGTTGGTCCACCAGAGAACCAGAGGTTGACTCCTGAAGTGACGGACTGCTCCTTCAAAGTGTATTAAACAGCTTGTGAAGTACTCGGCGTGTAATAATCAGCTCCAGTGACGGGGCTCAGTATTTAAACAGCATTATACAATCTATAACCAATATTATCTATCTGAAGTGACCTGAAGACGTCCTGAAGGACTCGTCTGTCCTCTGTGTCACATGATAACATGATGATGATGATGGTGGTGGCGGTGATGAAGAGGATGTGTGTGATGCTTTCAGTTCACTGTGTCTCTTACTGCCTCAGCATTAAAGTGTCATTATTGCCTTTAACAGTCCAGTGCCTTTATTTATCTCTGTTCACTCAGGTGGTTGATATATTTGCAGATTGGCTTATACACTTAAATACGTATAATCTTATATAATAATATTCTTATACACTTAAATACGTATAATCTTATATAATAATATTCTTATACACTTAAATACGTATAATCTTATATAATAATATTCTTATACACTTAAATACGTATAAACTTATATAATAATATTCTTATACACTTAAATACATATACACTTATATACTTGAAATACTTATACACTTATATATGTATATACTAAACACTTATATATGTATATAATATAAATTTATATATGTATATATTATACACTTAAATACGTATACACTTATATACGTATATACTATACACTTAAATCTTATACACATGTATATACAATACACTTAAGTACTTGTACACTTATATAATTATATACTTATACACATATATGTATATACTATACACTTAAATATGTGGTGCAGGCGCAATAACGGCATCTGTTATCTTGTTTATGATAATTTTATAGTATAAATATGTGGTGATATATTGATAATATAATATACTAAATATGTGGTTATGTATTGATAATATAATATAAATATGTGGTGATATTTTGATAATATAATATAAATATGTGGTGATATATTGATAATATGATATAAATATTTGGGGATATTTTGATAATATAATATAAATATGTGGTGATATATTGATAATATTATAATATAAATATTTGGTGATATATTGATAATATATAAATAAGTGGGGATATATTGATAATATAATATTAATATGGTGATATTTTGATAATATTATAAGTATGTGGTGATGTATTGATAATATTATAATATATATATGTGGTGATGTATTGATAATATAATAAAAATATGTGGTGATATATTGATAATATTACAATATAAATACGTGGTGATATTTTGATAATATAATATAAATACGTGGTATTATTTTGATATTACAATATAAATACGTGGTATTATTTTGATAATATTACAATATAAATACGTGGTATTATTTTGATAATATTACAATATAAATATGTGTGATATATTGATAATATATTATAAATATGCGGTGATATATTGATAATATTATAATAGAATTATGTGGTGTTATATTGATAATATAATATATATGTAGTGATATTGATAAAATTATAATAGAAATATGTAGTGATATATTGATAATATTATAAATACGTGGTGCAGGTACAGTAACGGCATCTGTTATTATCTTGTTTATGATATTAATACAAATAATAAAAATAATAATAATAATATATGAATGAAAAAATAAGCATTTAAAACATTTTTAAATGTTTATTTTTTCATTCGAAGTGTTTTTGTCCCTCTGTGACGTCATGACGCAGTGCGCGCAGAGGGCGTGTCCTTGCGTCAGACCCGGAAGTGATGCGTGGTCAGCAGACAGTGAAAACAACATCAGCTCGCTGTCAACATCAGTCCGACTCAGTCCGACTCAGTCCGACTCGCACGGAGCCTCCAGCCGCTAACGGGCCGCTGATAACGGTCCTCTGCCCGGCAGCCAGCGGTGCTTCTCCCGGCGGAGGCTGAGCAGCAGCGGGATGTGGATCCAGCCGGAGGAGGTCCTGATGGCCGGAGCTCTCTGGGTCTCTGAGAGGGCCAACCCGTTCTTCATCCTCCAGAGGAGACGAGGACACGGCCGAGGAGGGGGACTGTCCGGTGAGTTATAGTCCGCTACAGTCCGTTAGAGTCCACTAGAGTCCACTAGAGTCCACTACAGTCCACTACAGTCCACTATAGTGCACTATAGTCCACTACAGTCCACTATAGTCCACTATAGTCCGCTATAGTCCGCTACAGTCCGGTAGAGTCCACTAGAGTCCACTACAGTCCACTATAGTCCACTACAGTCCACTATAGTCCACTACAGTCCACTACAGTCCACTAGAGTCCACTATAGTGCACTATAGTCCACTACAGTCCACTATAGTCCACTACAGTCCACTACAGTCCGCTACAGTCCGGTAGAGTCCACTACAGTCCACTACAGTCCACTATAGTCCACTACAGTCCACTACAGTCCACTATAGTCCGCTACAGTCCGCTACAGTCCACTAGAGTCCACTACAGTCCACTATAGTCCACTACAGTCCACTATAGTCCACTACAGTCCACTACAGTCCACTACAGTCCGGTAGAGTCCACTAGAGTCCACTATAGTCCACTATAGTCCACTACAGTCCACTATAGTGCACTATAGTCCACTACAGTCCACTATAGTCCACTACAGTCCACTACAGTCCACTACAGTCCACTATAGTCCGCTAGAGTCCACTAGAGTCCACTACAGTCCACTACAGTCCACTACAGTCCGGTAGAGTCCACTACAGTCCACTACAGTCCGGTAGAGTCCACTAGAGTCCACTACAGTCCACTACAGTCCACTACAGTCTACAGTCCACTACAGTCCGTTATAGTCCACTACAGTCCACGACAGACCACTATAGTCTACTACAGTCCACTACAGTCCACTATAGTCCATTATAGTCCACTACAGTCCACTATAGTCCACTATAGTCCACTAAAGTCTACTATAGTCCGTTATAGTCCACTACAGTCCACTATAGTCCACTATGGTCCACTACGGTCCACTATAGTCCACTACAGTCCACTACGGTCCACTATAGTCCACTACAGTCCACTACGGTCCACTACAGTCCATTACAGTCTGTTATAGTCCACTACAGTCCACTACGGTTCACTATAGTCCACTACAGTCCACTACGGTCCACTACAGTCCATTACAGTCCGTTATAGTCCACTACAGTCAGGTAGAGTCCACTAGAGTCCACTATAGTCCACTACAGTCCACTACGGTCCACTACGGTCCATTACAGTCCGTTACAGTCCACTACAGTCCATTACAGTCCACTACAGTCAATTATAGTTCACTACGGTCCACTACAGTCCATTACAGTCCACTACAGTCCACTATAGTCCACTACAGTCCACTACAGTCCGGGTCTATATGATATAGTCCACTACAGTCCACTACGGTCCACTACAGTCCTCTACAGTCCGGGTCTGTATGATATAGTCCACTACAGTCCACTACAGTCCACTACAGTCCGGGTCTGGGTTAGTTTGTGTGTCCAGGTCTACTGGTTTAGCTCTTTACTGGTCTCTCTGTGTCCAGGTCTCCTGGTTGGGACTCTGGATGTGGTTCTGGACTCCAGTGCCAGAGTGGCCCCGTACCGGATCCTCCTGCAGACCGCCGACTCTCAGATCTACTGGAACGTGGCCTGTGGTGAGTCCGCCGGACCGGGAGCTCTGTGATTGGCTGGCCTAGATCACAGAGCTCTGTGATTGGCTGGCCTAGATCACAGAGCTCTGTGATTGGTTGGACGGTGGTAGTTTTGTTATCCTCGGCTGTGTCTTGCAGGCTCATCCAGGAAGTGGATCACGGAGCTCTGTGATTGGCTGGCCTGGATCACAGAGCTCTGTGATTGGTTGGTTGTTTGTAGGTTTGTTATCCTCGGCTGTGTCTTGCAGGCTCATCCAGGAAGTGGATCACGGAGCTCTGTGATTGGTTGGACGGTGGTAGGTGTATTGACCCTCAGCTGTGTCTTGCAGGCTCATCCAGGAAGGAGATCACGGTGCACTGGGACTGGCTGGAGACCAACCTGCTGCAGACCATCTCCATCTTTGACAACGATGAAGACGTCACCACCTTCGTCAAAGGAAAGATCTCTGTATGTCACTTCCTGTTTTACCTTCCTTTCGGTGGTTTCTCTCTCTTCTTGTCCTTGAGCGATGTCACTTCCTTGCAGGGCATCATTGCGGAGGAGAACCGGCTGAAGCAGGGGGATGAGCAGGAGGAGGATTGTGGGAAGTTTCGCGAGGCGGAGCTGAAGATGAGGAGGCTGTTCGGGATGCCCGAAGAGGAGAAGCTGGTGAATTATTACTCCTGCAGCTACTGGAAGGGCCGAGTGCCGCGGCAGGGCTGGCTCTACCTGTCCGTCAACCACCTGTGCTTCTACTCCTTCCTGTTGGGCAAGGAGGGTACGACCGGCCAATCACAGGCCACAGTTTAATGATGTCACTAATACAGTCTGTGAGACGCTTGGTAACGAGTAACTGAACTGCCGTCCCTCCTCCCCGCAGTGACCCTGGTGGTGCAGTGGACCGAGGTGACCCAGCTGGAGAAGAACGCCACCCTGGTGTTCCCGGAGAGCGTTCGCGTCAGCACGCGTGACACCGAACACTTCTTCTCCATGTTCCTGAACATCAACGACACCTTCAAGCTGATGGAGCAGCTCGCCAACATCGCCATGCGCCAGCTGCTCGACAACGAGGCCTTCGCCGCCGACCGCTCGCTGCCCAAACCCTGCAAGACGCTCAAGAACGTGTCTGCGCTCAAGAGGTCTCACTCTGTTCAGTATCTGTACACCTGATCTAATGATAAGATACAGCAGGATACCTAGTGGGCATTCAGCAGTTTCTATATAAACACAACAGTGATGCCGTTCTGTCGTTGACCTTTGACCTGAGCAGCTGTTTTCTGTCCGTGTCCTTGCTGCAGGGATTTGGACGCGCGGGCCAAGAACGAGCGGTACCGGATGATGTTCCGGCTGACGCAGGAAGAGCGTCTGGACGGACACACGGACTGCACGCTGTGGACGCCGTTCGCTAAGATGCACGTGGTCGGACAGCTGTTCATCTCCAACAACTACATCTGTTTTAACAGCAGAGAAGAAGACTTGTGCCAACTCATCATCCCGCTCAGAGAGGTTGTTTGTTGATGTCTGTCCTCATCAGTCCTTTTTTTAATGACGTGTGGTGAACTCAAGGACATTACCCATCATCCTCTGCTCCTCAGGTGTCCATCGTGGAGAAGGCGGACAGCAGCAGTGTCCTGCCGTGTCCCGTCTCCATCAGTACCAAGAACAAGATGAACTTCCTGTTCGCCAACCTCAAAGACAGAGACTTCCTGGTCCAACGCATCTCCGACTTCCTGCAGCGAACGCCCGACAGCTCGTGGGGCGACGCCAGCCCGCTGTCTCTGATTGGTCACTCGGTACGTCACTCTAATGTCGAGGTTCTGATCAGCTTGGACCATTTATGGTCATTAATGGATTCTCGGGATCTAACGGTGTTTTACTGCCGTCATGTGTCGAGTCCAGTTCAGCGGCTGGTTTCAGAAGAACTTTATGTTTATTGTTGTTAAAGTGTGTTTTGTGTCCTCAGGCGTCCTCCGGCGCCCCCTCATCCTCATCTTCAGGACCTGACTCCATCCACAAGGGGCGTCATTACCACCCCGGTTTGCCCACAGCCAGCCAGGGTCTGCTGCAGCTCTACCACCAAGACGCTCCGGAGGACCTGGGACCCAAAGCCGTGAGTTCAAGTCCCAACACACCGAGCTGGACCGGTTCTGTTAGATACTGAGGATTGCCGGTACTGTTAGATGTCATGCAGTACTGGAGTACTGAGAACTGCCACTGATAGATACTGGTACTGTTAGATACTGAGGACTACTCTGAGGAGAACGGTACCATTACTGATGAGTACTAGTGTTGTTATATAATGAGGAGTACTCTTAGATATGGAGGAGTACTGTTGGAGGACCAGCAGACACTCATTAGTTTTATTGAGATGTTTGACGAGTCACTGGTGCTCCTCTCCTTCCCTCTTCCCTCACCTCCTCCTCCTCTTCCTGTAGATGAAGGAGAAGATGAAGGAGGAGGCGTGGAATATCCATTTCTCAGAGTTTGGTCGAGGTGTCTGCATGTACCGAACCTCCAGAACCAGAGAACTGGTCCTGAATGGGATCCCAGAGCGCCTGAGAGGAGAGCTGTGGATGCTGTTCTCTGGTCAGTGTTCTTTCACTCACTCATTCACTCATTCATGTGAGAGGGGAGCTGTGGCCGAACTGATCGTTCATGTGTTCACCTGTCCGTCTAGGAGCTCAGAACGAGATGGCGAGCCACCCTGGTTACTATGGCGACCTGGTGGAGCAGGCCATGGGGCTGTGTTCGTTGGCTACCGAGGAGATTGAGCGCGACCTTCACCGTTCGATGCCCGAACACCGCGCCTTCCAGAACGACACCGGCATCGCCGCGCTGCGCCGAGTCCTCACCGCCTACGCCCACCGCAACCCCGGGATCGGCTACTGTCAGGTACGAAATATAATATAATATAATAAAATAAAATACAACCTCTATTTATACAACAACTGTCAACAACTGTCGTTACCCCACCAGGCGATGAACATCGTCACCTCCGTCCTGCTGCTCTACTGTCCAGAGGAGGAAGCCTTCTGGCTGCTGGTGGCGCTCTGTGAGAGGATGCTGCCCGACTACTACAACACCAGGGTCGTAGGTCAGTAACAACACCGGGGTCGTAGGTCAGTAAAAGCACTGGGGTCGTGGGTCAGTACCAACACCGGGGTCGTAGGTCAGTAACAACACCGGGGTCGTAGGTTAGTAACAACACCGGGGTCGTAGGTCAGTAAAAGCACTGGGGTCGTGGGTCAGTACCAACACCGGGGTCGTAGGTTAGTAACAACACCGGGGTCGTAGGTCAGTAAAAGCACTGGGGTCGTGGGTCAGTACCAACACCGGGGTCGTAGGTTAGTAACAACACCGGGGTCGTAGGTCAGTAAAAGCACTGGGGTCGTGGGTCAGTACCAACACCGGGGTCGTAGGTCAGTAACAACACCAGGGTCTCTAGGTCAGTACCAACACCAGGGTCGTAGGTCAGTAACAACACCGGGGTCGTAGGTCAGTACCAACACCGGGGTCGTAGGTCAGTAACAACACCGGGGTCGTAGGTCAGTAACAACACCGGGGTCGTGGGTCAGTAACAACACCGGGGTCGTAGGTCAGTAACAACACCGGGGTCGTGGGTCAGTAACAACACCGGGGTCGTAGGTCAGTAACAACACCGGGGTCGTAGGTCAGTAACAACACCGGGGTTGTAGGTCAGCCCCACTCTGATATGGTTCCTGTCCCTATCCAGGTGCTCTGGTGGATCAGGGCGTGTTTGAGGAGCTGACTCGAGCCTTCCTGCCGCTGCTCTATGAACACATGCAGGATCTGGGTGTCATCTCCACCATCAGCCTGTCCTGGTTCCTCACCCTCTTCCTGTCCGTAATGCCTTTCGACAGCGCCGTCCTATTGGTCGACTGCTTCTTCTATGAGGGCATCAAAGTCATCTTCCAGGTGAAAGTCTGAGAGTCACAACACCTGACCGACTGTTCTTCAGTTGATCAGCTGCTTCTTCTACGACGGCATCCAGCTCATCTTCCAGTCACTACACATTACTTTAACTCTTCTATCCATCTATCCCTCCATCCATCTGCAGGTGGCGCTGGCTGTACTCCATGACAGCATGGACGCCCTGCTGTCCTGCAGCGACGAGGGAGAAGCCATGACCATCCTGGGCAGGTAGGAGTCATAGATGGAGGTTCACTGGTTCATCATTCGTTGTTTTATCAGGATTCAACATGAGTTTCAACTCATCAGACTATAGAATAGTCTCAGTCTAAGTGTGTGTGTGTGTGTGTGTGTGTGCGCGCAGGTACCTGGATAACGTTGTGAATAAACAGACTGTGGCTCCGCCCACCCCTCACCTGCACGCCCTCCTGACGAGTGGGGACGATCCTCCGCCCGAGATCGACATCTTCGACCTCATCAAGTCGTCCTACGAGGTCAGACTGACATCGTCATGATGTCATCACACTGATCTACTGTCACCCTGTCCACCACCCCTATGTGTGTGTGCTCCCCCTGCAGGTCAAACCAGAGCAATTAGTACGGTCTCCGTCTAATTCCTGCTAGATTACGGTCTCCATCTAATTCCTGCTGCAGTACGGTCTCCGTGTAATTCCTGCAGCATTGTCTCCGTCTAAATCCTGCTGCAGCACGGTCTCCGTCTATTTTCTGCAGTAGTATGGTCTCCATACAATTTCTGCAGCAGTACGTTCTCCATACAATTCCTGCAGCATTGTCTCAGTCTAATTCCTGCAGCAGTACGTTCTCCATACAATTCCTGCAGCATTGTCTCAGTCTAATTCCTGCAGCAGTACGTTCTCCATACAATTCCTGCAGCATTGTCTCAGTCTAATTCCTGCAGCAGTGCGGTCTCAGTCTAATTCCTGCAGCAGTGCGGTCTCAGTCTAATTCCTGCAGCAGTACGTTCTCCATACAATTCCTGCAGCATTGTCTCAGTCTAATTCCTGCAGCAGTGCGGTCTCAGTCTAATTCCTGCAGCAGTGCGGTCTCAGTCTAATTCCTGCAGCAGTACGGTCTCCATCTAATTCCTGCAGCAGTAAGGTCTCATCTAATTCCTGGAGCATTGTCTCCGTCCCGCTGCAGTACGGTCTCAGTCTAATTCCTGGACTTGCAGTGTCTTTCCTGGAGTATTTTTTGAGGTAATCTCTGTTTCTTCTTCTCTGAGCAGAAGTTCGGCAGCTTGCGCTCCGATGTCATTGAGCAGATGAGGTTCAAACAGAGGTTAAAGGTCATCCAGTCGCTGGAGGACACAGCCAAGAGGAGCGTGGTGGGTGATGTCACCGTGCTGCGGGTTAAATGCTAACATGCTAACGTAAACACGGTGTTTATAGGTGTGTGTGTGTATGTGTGTGCGCAGGTGAGAGCGATGATGACGGAGTCAGCTTTCAGTATCGAGGAGCTGGAAGATCTCTACTGTCTCTTTAAGGTCAGAATATAAGGTTAGACCAAAAAGGTGCTTTTTAACACCTGACTAACAGGTGAGTTAAACGGTTTAACACCTGACTGTAATTATTTACAGTCACGACTTCGACCTACACACCTGTCACCTGTACATTCAAATATAGGGTGTGTTTTTTTCAGCCCTGAGTTCTATCTGCAGGTGTCGGGTGTTTAACTCTTCCCTCTCTCTCTTCAGTCCAAACACATGACCAGCTGTTACTGGGGCTCCTGCAGCTCTGCAGCTGAGCGTCATGATCCCAGCCTCCCCTACCTGGAGCAGTACCGCATCGACCCGGCCCAGTTCACCCAGCTCTTCACTGCCCTCGCCCCCTGGGTCTGCGTAGGCCACACCTCCACGCTGTCGGCCCGCCTCTTCCGACTCCTGGACCAGAACCAGGACGGACTGGTCAACTTCAAGGAGTTCATCACCGGACTCAGTGAGTTCAGAACCAGCAGAACCAGCAGGGTTAAATATCTGCTGGTAGATTATAGATTATAGATTATAGATCTGATCAGAGTCTGTTTGTGTCTCCAGGTGGGATGTATCACGGGGACATGACGGAGAAACTCAAACTGCTCTACAAACTCCACCTCCCACCAGGTAACAGTCACACCTGGACATGTTCATGTGTGTGAAATACACCTTCTCCTGTATAGAAACCATGTTGACACGACGACGTCAGAGGTGTGAACGTTTCCTGTGTTAATTTACCTGAGCTCTTATAAATGCTGTGAATGTCATAAACACACCTCTATCACTGAAATCCCATTTATGGAGACCCGAGACGTCATGATCAATATCTTACCTTTGATTAATAGTTGCGAATATTTACTGTAATAAAAATAAAGATTACAGGTGTTTTCTACCTTTTGGGCTCTGCAGGTACATCTAGACATGTCTCTAGGTAGCCATTGTTTATTTTTTTATTTGTTTGTTTGTGTGTTTATTTACTTGTTTGTTTATTTATTTGCTTATTTGTTTGTGTGTTTATTTATTTTTTGTTTATGTGTTTATTTATTTATTTTTGTGTATTTATTTATTTATTTGTGTGTTAATTTATTTATTTGTTTGTGTGTTTATTTGTTTTTTGTTTATGTGTTTATTTATTTATTTTTGTTTATTCATTTATTTTTTGTGCGTTTATTTATTTATTTGTTTGTGTGTTTATTTATTTATTTGTTTATGTGTTTATTTATTTATTTGTTTATGTGTTTATTTATTTATTTGTTTGTTTGTTTGTTTGTTTTGCAGCTCTGTGTCCTGAGGAGGCGGAGTCTGCTCTGGAGGCAACACACTTCTTCACTGACGACGAATCACAAGGTAAACACACAGAGAAATACTGTAAATTACTCTTTTACTGCAGTAATAACTACTACTACTACTACTACTACTAATGTCTCCATGTCTGTATATCGTCCACACTGCTGAATGCTTCATATTAAGGTCCTTCTTATAAGTGTTAGTTAATAGTTAATAAGGCCCTCATAAATACTTATAAGATGTTTATTAACATTATTATTTGTTAATAAGACTATAAATAATAAAATAAAATAATAGCTTTATCAACACGTTTATTGTTAGATTATGACACATGTATAAGCACTTATTAAATGTTAATTAATGCATGATTAACTGTTAATAAATGCATAGTTAACTGCTAATAAATGCAAAATAAAGTGTGTATGTACTAATGTATGTACTATACTACTGTACTATATGTATTAATCTTAATAAAGCAACAAGAAAAGGTTAGTACATGTTTAACAGTGATATAACAGGTCAGTTAATAAAACTAGTTAAAAACTCAATGTGTTTGTAATGCTATAAACAGTTATAATAAACTCATAAGGCTTTTAATAACATTATTATATAAACTAGTTTCTTATAAGTGCTAATAAATGTGTTATAATCTAACAATAAACGTGTTTATAATGCTATTATTAACATGTAAATAGTCTTATCAACACATAATAATGTTAATAAACATCGTATAAGTATTTATGAGGGCCTTATTATCTATTAACTAACACTTATTAATATGAAGTGTTAATAACAGAGTTTGTATGAATCATCAATCAAATCTTCTCATTAACAGATCTGAATGTTTCCTCACTCACACGCTGCCTGATCGCTCTTCTTCTTCTTCTTCTTCTTCCTCTTCCTCTTTCTCTTCTTGTTCGTCTGCTTATGCATCTTCTTCTTCTTTTTCTTCTTCTTCTTTGTGTGATCTTTCCTTCCAGAATCCTCCCTCCTGTCTGATCGGGACATTTTGAGGCAACAGGAAGTGACATCAGGTTTGTGTTTTTGTGGTTTGAGGAAACCGGCTGCTGTCGGACATGTTGCTCCTCTGGCCCCGCCCACTAGATGGTAGATTGGTTGAGGTTAGGCATACAGTAGGTAAGGGTTATGTATCAGACATGTAACAAGACAAAGTCTGAAGCTCAGGTGTTTAACCTGCGCTATGACATCACTGGAGGGGGCGTGGCCAGAGGATCAGAGCAGGAGAGATTACTCATCACTTTAACTAACAAACAGTTTCAACACTTTTCATTCTTAACCTCGTTGTCATGGTGATGATGATGATGAAGATCTGTCTGTGTGCAGGTGAGGACGGGAAAGACGGAGACGGAGACAGCGAGGAGATGAAAGGTAAATGACCTACAGGCGAGGTGTCACTGTGTGACATCACTATACAGACTAGAGTCAGAACCAGGTCCACTGTTACCTGCACCAGTAACTACTGTCTGTCACAGTGGATCCACCTACTGACTCACCTGACCACAGGTGTGTGTTGTACTGTACTCTGTAGGCCTCTGACCTCTGACCTCTGACCTGTGTGTTGTTTCAGAGGAGAAGGTGAAGGACTACAGGTACTACCTGAGGATGTGGGCCAAAGAGAAGGAACCCAAGACAGAGACCATCAAAGACCTGCCCAGGATGAACCAGGTGAGGAGGAGATCCGGTTCAGGTCCAGGTCCAGGTTCAGGTCCAGGTTCAGGTCCAGGTTCAGGTCCAGGTATCTGACTGTGTCTCCTGTCTACAGGAGCAGTTCAGAGATCTGTGGAAGACTCTGTACATGTTCATGTAGAGGTCCAGGTTCAGGTTCAGGTTCAGGTTCAGGTTCAGGTTCAGGTTCAGGTCCAGGTCCAGGTCCAGGTTCAGGTCCAGGTATCTGACTGTGTCTCCTGTCTACAGGAGCAGTTCAGAGATCTGTGGAAGACTCTGTACATGTTCATGTAGAGGTCCAGGTCCAGGTTCAGGTTCAGGCTCAAGGTTCAGGTTCAGGTTCAGGTCTCTGACCCTGTCTCCTGTCTCCTGTCTACAGGAGCAGTTCATAGACCTGTGTAAGACTCTGTACAACATGTTCAGTGAGGAGCCTCTGGAGCAGCAGCTGTATCACTCCATCGCCACCGTCGCCAGCCTGCTGCTGCGCATCGGAGAGGTCGGCAAGAAGTTCAACAACGGCAGCAAGAAGACGGACAACGCCGCTGTTCAGGACCCGCCCACCACACCGGCAACGCCTACCACACAGGCCACGCCCACTGAGCCTCAGAGGGAGGAGGAGCCTATTCGGGGGGCGTCAGGTGAGTCTCAGGTGTGCCAGGCGCTGGCCGACGCTCAGCTGGAGCCGCTGGCTCCGCAGACGTCGGACGAGGAAACCAAAGACGACACATCGGTGTCGTCGTATTCGGTGGTGAGCTCCGGCTCGCTGCAGTGCGAGGATATCGCCGACGACACCGTGCTGATCGGCAGTGGCGAGCAGAGGCGGGGCAGCGTGCTGGATGTTGATTGGTCAATCACCTTCGAGCAGGTGCTGGCATCGCTGCTGACGGAGCCGCCGCTCGTCGACTATTTCGAAAACAAGAGGGACATCCAGAACAAGATGGCCGCCTGTAAGGCCCAGAGGGTGGTGGAGCGCCAAGTTAGCTCCTCCTCCGACCACGAACTCACTCAGCATTCCACCTGACCAGCTGACTCACCTACACCTGTCCACCTGACTCACCTCCACCTGTCCAGCTGACTCACCTACACCTGTCCACCTTTCCAGCTGACTCACCTCCACCTGTCCAGCTGACTCACCTACACCTGTCCACCTTTCCAGCTGACTCACCTCCACCTGTCCAGCTGACCAACTGACTCACCTACACCTGTCCAGCTGACTCACCTCCACCTGTCCACCTGACTCACCTCCACCTGTTCACCTGTCCAGCTGACTCACCTCCACCTGTCCACCTGACTCACCTCCACCTGTCCACCAGACCAGCTGACTCACCTCCACCTGTCCACCTGACTCACCTCCACCTGTCCACCTGACTCTCCTCCACCTGTCCACCTGACTCACCTCCACCTGTCCACCTTATTCTCCTCCACCTGTCCACCTTATTCTCCTCCACCTGTCCACCTGACTCACCTCCACCTGTCCACCTGACCAGCTGACTCACCTCCACCTGTCCACCTGACTAACTGACTCACCTCCACCTGACCAACTGACTCACCTCCACCTGTCCACCTGCTCCACATGACTCACCTCCACCTGTACACCTGACCAGCTGACTCACAGCAGGTGGAGTAGGTGGAGCAGGTGGAGCAGGTAAAGCAGGTGGAGCAGGTGAAGCAGGTAGCGCAGGTGCAGCAGGTGAAACAGGTGAAGCAGGTGAAGCAGGTTGAGCAGGTGGAGCAGGTGAAGCAGGTGGAGCAGGTAAACAGTCGGCTGACAAAGACCTAAAAACATTTGTGTTTCTAATCGAGTCGTCAAACCTTAAAATCCGTGAGAGAATCGTTATTGTTGTTTCTGGAGGACGGGAGTCGAGGCAGCAGGTAAACGTTTATTCAGGTAGATTAAAGAAACACCTGTTAATCAGATGATTTATGTTGGAATCAGACTGAAATATTATCATTGATTTTAAGAAAATAAAACTTTAAGAACATAAACAATGAAGAGTTCTCTAGAGAATATTAATGTTAATGTTTTATTTTCCTTCTTTACAGTTCAGATTATATTAACTGAATATTAATAACATCATGAGGTCGTATTACCTGTTCCTCTCAGGTGAGTTCACACCTGTAGTATTTTTATTTTTGACGTCACTGAAGCCTTGTTTGTTTGTTTGTGCTGCCTGTTTCTGATGACATCAGTCCTGTTTACTTCCTGTTGAAGCGATGATGTCACAGGATGTTTTTATTCTCTGTATTTATTCTGCTTTTAAAATCCATCATATCGATCGGTTATTGATCTGTAATCTGTTGTCTAATAAATACTGAAGGAATTCACTCTTCTGTGGTGTCATGTTCATTGTCTAAAGGTCAAAGGTCAGCTGCAGTCTGACATGTAGTCTGAGGTGAATAGTGAGGAAGGGAGCTTCAACGCTTCCTTTCCTATCTCCTTTAGTTCCATCCTTTACCAAAGGTAAGGAGCTTCAACGCTTCCTTTCCTATCTCCTTTAGTTCCATCCTTTACCAAAGGTAAGGAGCTTCAACGCTTCCTTTCCTATCTCCTTTAGTTCCATCCTTTACCAAAGGTAAGGAGCTTCAACGCTTCCTTTCCTATCTCCTTTAGTTCCATCCTTTACCAAAGGTAAGGAGCTTCAACGCTTCCTTTCCTATCTCCTTTAGTTCCATCCTTTACCAAAGGAAAGGAGCTTCAATGCTTCCTTTCCTATCTCCTTTAGTACCGTCCTTTACCAAAGGAAAGGAGCTTCAATGCTTCCTTTCCTATCTCCTTTAGTACTGTCCTTTACCAAAGGAAAGGAGATAAGGCACATTGTCGCTGAGCTCATGTTATACGTGTTAATAAAATTGGTTCAAAAAAGCAAACATCTGTCAGAGCAGCATGATTCTCATCATCAGCACCGCTGCCGTCACTTCCTATGTCCTCACCGACTCCCCTTCACACCTTCCCTCATGATGAGTTCCATCCAGGTCACGGACAAGTGGTTAGGAAAGGACAAGTGGTTAGGAAAGGAGAGGAGAAGTGGTTAGGAAAGGAGAGGAGAAGTGGGTAGGAGAGGAGAAGTGGTTAGGAAAGGTCAAGTGGTTAGGAAAGGAGAGGAGAAGTGGTTAGGAAAGGACAAGTGGTTAGGAAAGGAGAGGAGAAGTGGTTAGGAGAGGAGAAGTGGTTTGGAAAGGAGAGGTGGTTAGGAGAGGAGAGAAGTGGTTAGGAAAGGAGAGAAGTGGTTAGGAAAGGAGAAGTGATTTGGAAAGGAGAGAAGTGGTTAGGAAAGGAGAAGTGATTTGGAAAGGAGAGAAGTGGTTAGGAAAGGAGAAGTGGTTAGGAAAGGACACAGGATGTAATTTTAAGGACTATTTGGTCTCAGTCTTAGTTTCTGTCCATTTGACATGAAAACTGATTTATTTTAAACATTTTAATTTAAATTCATATATTTTTATTTATTTCCATTTTTGTTTCTTAAATGTTTGAAGTTTTTTCTGATCAGGTTTATTGATCAGTGACGTGTTGAAAACAGATGTTCACACAGCTGGAAAACACCGACATAATAAACCAGTCAGAGCTGTCAGTGTTGTCCTCCGGCCGAGAGGAGGCGCTCGGCTCGACTCATCTCGGCTCATCTCGGCTCATCTCGGCTGGACTCGGCTCTGACCCTCGGCTGTGACGTCACTGCGGTTCAACAAGACCCGGGAAAAACTGAGCCGGAGGACCAGAACCAGAACCAGAACCAGAGCCGTTAACTGTCCGTCCGTCATGGTTCAGGAGTTTCACGTCCTCCAGTGTTTCAGCTGTCAGAGCTTCCAGGTTCAACAGGTAACTAATCACCTGAAACGGACAAACACAGCTGAGCTACAAGCTAACGGCTAACTGTGTGAACCTGCCCTGTGCTGTGTCTGACAGGAGCAGCTGTATACGGTGTGTTTTTGCCCTGTGCTGTGTCTGACAGGAGCAGCTGTAAACGGTGTGTTTTTGCCCTGTGCTGTGTCTGACAGGAGCAGCTGTAAACGGTGTGTTTTTGCCCTGTGCTGTGTCTGACAGGAGCAGCTGTAAACGGTGTGTTTTTGCCCTGTGCTGTGTCTGACAGGTGAAGAAGGTGCTCAGGTGGAGCTGTAAACTGTGTGGAGAGAAACAGTCGCTGCTGAAGGTCAGAATATGAACTTCTACTCTTTTAAAGCTTCTCTAACTGATGTTTATTGACAAAGCAGCACCGTGATTCACCAGGAGTCACAGTCCAGTAGGCTCTCTCTTTTAGCTCTGTTTTGGGTCTCTACCAACTGTTGAGCTGCTAAATGCTCCAGTATGTTCACCAGCTACAGGACCACACACTGACTGTTTACACTGGCTGCACTGGTGCTCCTCAGTGGTTCATTGAGCTCATCATTTAGGTTTACCCGACAGTTTTCACCTCACCATCTGGAGCCACAATAAGACATTTCAATCATTAAGTTTTTAGTCAGTTCTGTACATGTTGGTGAGTAGTAAGTAGTATATGATTTATTAAGTTGTATATAATTATGAAGTATGTAATTAGATGTATACCAGGTGTTCAGAGGCTCCATTGTTACCTGCTCAACCTGTCGGACTGTGTGCTGATTGGTTGACAGGAGTTTGGGCGGGGCTCCGGGGCCGACTGCAGACGCCATGTTCAGAAACTCAACGCCACGAGAGGAGCCAAGATGGAGGAGCAAGAGCACCACACCTGGTCACTATGGTAACCAACATGTCCCATCATACGCAGCACTCTTCACCTCTGTGTCCAGGTGTCTTCACCTGTTACTGCATCCTGCTGCTTTAACGTGAGCTCTGATGGTTGGTGTTTACAGGAAGCAGGTGGAGGCAGACGGAGAGGATGAGCCTAAGGAAGATGACCAGGTGACCACACACACACACACACACACACACACACACACACACGTCTTAATTTAGTGTTTCTACTTCAATATTTAAAAATATTTAATGAATGTTGTAAAACACAGTCAATGTATCTGACTCTGACTGTCTCCAGGTGAGCCAGGCTCAGGTGAGTCAAGCTCAGGGGAGCCAGAGCCGCTGGAGCAAATACCTGGACACACCTGAGGAGGCGGAGCCAGAGGAGGATGAAGAGGAGGAGAATGTTGTGATGGACAGGCAGCAGCTCCGTGGCAACAACATGATTGACAGGTGTGACTTTAGAGAGGGCCTGTTGTTAGAGCCCACGCCCCCCTACCTGTCTGTCAACAGAGTGGTTTATAAAACACACCTGTAGTGAGGGACAGAAGACGGATTTACAAATTAAAATATTCAAATCACTGCGTCTTTAAAGTTTGATTATAAATCCAGAAAGGTGATTTTTAAAAGGTCTGTGATGTTTAACAGGAAGAGGAAGAGGAAGAGAGTAGAAGGATGGACGGACGCAGGAGGACAGGACAGCTGGACACCTGAACAGGTAACATGCTGACATCCCCAACAACATGTATCACTTAGTTCAGTGACAGGTGAGCTACCAGATGTCATCAATGCTAGCGCTGTTAGCTAAAATTAGCATCTATGCAGTTTAATGTGCAAGTGAGATGGAAAAGATATTTAGTTTTATGTGTGGCTCTGTTGTAGTATCACATAGTATCACATACTGTAGTATATAGTACTTCATAAAACCCGTAACCCTGTCTACAGGACTCTGGAGAGGACTAGCGGAGGAAATAAAGCAGCCGAACAATTGTAACTAAAAAAACAGTACAATACAATACCCCTCTGGCTACCGAGCGTACTTACCAATGAGTTTCCAACAGCAGATGTTTGATTGATGTCATTTATTAGTATTAGTAGAATAATAGTATTATTATTATGTAGTCAGTTTTATTTATTAATATATATTATATATATTTATATATTTTATTTAGTTACTCTCCTCTCTTGTCGTTGCAGATCTCTTCACTCGGCACACCTGCTGCTCACCTGTTCCCACCTCCCCAGTAGTCGCTCACTGTTTATTCTTCTTTGTTGGTTCCTTGTCGTTGCTGCGTGAAGTTTTAGTTTGAATCTAAAAGACTTTTTCTTTATTAAAGTGTCCTCGTTGTATCTGCTCGTCTCAGTCATCTGGTTCTTTCTGCCTGTCCTGCTCTGCAAACCTTCATGAGTCGCTTAACTAACCGTGTCGGATGGTGTCGGCCTCTCCGTGCATTTTAATAACAACACACACCGCCGTGAAGTGGGCTTATCATCCCGTACACCCACCCTGTCCCCCAACAGACCTGACAAACAGCTGCATTCAGAGAAAAAGGAAAAGCTTTATTGTTGAAAGATTCAATGAAAAATTACAGATATGAAAATATAAAACAGCTATAAAACGAATGTGTTTGAAGGATTATTATTATGGCTGCAGTCATCAGTGTGTGTGTGTGTGTTACATGCTAATATTCAAACAGAAGTCAAATATACACGTCATATCATCATCTGTTAGAAGTGTGATGACATCACTGCGGAGTGTGATGACGTCATCCTCAGCAGGGCCCCTCCGTCACGATCAAAATGTCGGCGTTTTGCTCCCTAAACACAAATAATCACCAGTAAACAATCAAGTAAATAATGAAGTAAACAACATAGTAAACAATGATCTAACATTGTAGTTAACATTGAAGTAAACCATCAGAAGATGAGATGAATGAATGATTGACTCACAGTCTTTGGACACACAGAGAGCATTCGTTGGGGTAGGTGACGCCGTCGCTGCCGCACACCGGCGAGTAGTTGAGAGGACAGGCCTGATTCACGCTCATCCCCACACAGGAGGGCTGCAGCAACGACAGGTAGATCGGTGTTAAACAGAAAACTAAAATACAGATCACATCAGCTGCTCTTCCATTTTACCTCCTGAAACCTTCATGCCAATACAGACACTTTGAATTTGAATGAAAAGAGTAAACCCACGCTAACCTGCATGTCTTTGGACTATAAGAAGAAACCTGAGAACCCGGAGTAAACCCACGCTAAACTTCATGTCTTTGGACTGAGGGAGGAAACCTGAGAACCCGGAGTAAACCCCACGCTAACCTGCATGTCTTTGGACTGTGGGAGGAAACCGTAGAACCCAGAGTAAAACCCACGCTAACCTGCATGTCTTTGGACTATAAGAAGAAACCTGAGAACCCGGAGTAAACCAATGCTAACCTGCATGTCTTTGGACTGTGGGAGGAAACCAGAGAACCCGGAGTAAACCCACGCTAACATGCATGTCTTTGGACTGTGGGAGGAAACCGGAGAACCGGAGTAAACCCACGCTAACCTGCATGTCTTTGGACTGCGGGAGGAAACCAGAGAATCCTAGTAAACCCATGCTAACCTGCATGTCTTTGGACTGCGGGAGGAAACCAGACAACCCGGAGCAAACCCATGCTAACCTGCATGACTTTGGACTATGGGAAGAAACCTGAGAACCCGGAGTAAACCCACGCTAACACAGGGAGAACTTGCAAACCCCACACAGAAGGGCCCCAAGTCGGATTCTAACCTGCTGTGAGGTGACAGTGCTAACCACTGTACCACCGTGCAGCGCTGTACGATGTATTATTTTAATAATAAATAAAAATTCTATTCATTTTAAACATTTTTTTTTACCAAGTTGCTGGTGTACGACTTATTTTAATAATGAATAAAAATATATTTTGTATAAATGAAATACCATTATAAACAGTAACTCAAAGGGATTAATTATGTTAAATTGACTATAAATCATTTCATCTGGTAAAAAAGAGTTTGTTTCTTACCCTCCTGTAGACGCGGGACTTGTCCTCAGCATCTGAAAAACAGACAGGAAAGTTGTTCAGGTATATGTTTTTACACCTGACTCCGTACGGTCCAACCTGGTCTGGTCCAGTCTGATGTGGACTCTACATCAGACCCTGTTTAAACACCTGGTCTGGTCTGGTCTGGTCCAGTCTTACCTGCACAGAAGAAAACCGCCACACAGACGAGCAGAAGCGTCCTGCTAAACATCCTGAAGATCCAGAAAGTCCAATGAAACCAAAAAATAAGAAAAGCTGTTTTATCCTGGTGTCTGATTGGCTGCTGCTGTGTCTCTGTGCAGGTCCTCTGTGGTTGTGATGTTTAGCGTTGGAGTGCTGTTGTCATATAGAGGACGAGCTCTGTGTTGTCGTCTGCTCTCTTTTGTTCAGGACTTAATCTGGGGATCAACATTCTGTCTGCGCTGAAATATCGCTGACGGATGGAAAACTACCAGCAAGACGAACGAGACAAACAGCAGAGCTGAAAAACAAGACTGTCACGAGCCTGCACCACAACATAGTTACACAAATACACTGTAGTACTACACCATACAATACTATACTGCACTACACTATACTATACTACACTATACTATACTATACTATCAGTAAAACGAGTGACACAAACAGCAGAGCAGAAAAACAAAACTCACGAGTCTGCACCACAACATAGTTACACAAATAGTACGATAATATACTACTGTATACTATACTATATTATACTACACTACAATGCACTGCACTGCACTACACTAAACTACACTATACGATACTATACAACACTACATTTTACTATACTACACTATACTATACTATACTCATCTATACTACACTACATTTTATTTTTGCACTTATGCACTATGGAACTGTGATGCTGGAAACTTGAATTTCCCTCGGGATTAATAAAGTTACTATCTATATATCTACACTACACTGCACTATACTACACTCTACTATACTATACTGCACCACACTACACTATACTATATTACACTACATTATACTATACTATACTACACTATACTATACTACACTACACTACACTGCACTATACTATACTATACTGCAATACATATATACTACTGTTTATATACTAGTTATATACTGTTGCCACTTTATCTGCACTGTTCAATTAATTTTGTACTTTTTAATTTCACTTTAAACTTTTTTACTATTTTGTGTATTTAGCTCATTTTGGTATATTTTTATCTGGTATTTAGTTTATTTAGCTTTGATAATGAATTGTTGGCCGTCACTGTCTATACCTGCTCCTCCAGGTAGCAGGTGCAGTGTCGTGGTGCAGACTGCGGAGGGCAGCACTGCGTCATCAACGCGTCCAGGTCCACTCTCATTAAAGACGGAGAAGGAGAAGAAGAACACCGGCTACCTCTTCCGGGTCACGCTGCTCATCAGCGTCGTGTCGGAGTTTTACTTTAATCTCATAATCTAAAGACAGAAGATGTACGACCAGGACGAGGCTGAGGGTGAGCTGAACATCACTACTCACTAACACACGCTAACCTCAGCTGCTCTTCAATCAGCTACAGACTAACAGCTGTGCTTTGTTTCAGCTGATGCTAACAGGCTAACAGGCTAGCAGGCTAGCAGGCTAACAGGCTAGCAGGCTAGCAGGCTAACAGGCTAGCAGGCTAACAGGCTAACAGGCTAGCAGGCTAACAGGCTAGCAGGCTAACAGGCTAGCAGGCTAACAGGCTAACAGGCTAGCAGGCTAACAGGCTAGCAGGCTAACAGGCTAACAGGCTAGCAGGCTAACAGGCTAGCAGGCTAACAGGCTAGCAGGCTAACAGGCTAGCAGGCTAACAGGCTAACAGGCTAACAGGCTAGCAGGCTAACAGGCTAGCAGGCTAACAGGCTAGCAGGCTGCACTAAAACTATTAAAGTATTAAATACACCTTAAAGTCTGACTGTTCTGTGTCATCAGTAAAATGCACTTAAAGCCCCTACATGCAATATGTATAGCTCAACACTGAAGCACATGGTAACTGTAGTTAATAACTCAGTTAGAAACTTAACTGTTCACATTGTTATTAATTATCTTCAGCTTCAACATTATAAAACTATTGATGAGGACAAACTGAGAACATTATAAAACTACTGATGAGGACAAACTGTAGCAACATTATAAAACTACTGATGAGGACAAACTGTAGCAACATTATAAAACTACTGAGGACAAACTGTAGCAACATTATAAAACTACTGATGAGGACAAACTGAGAACATTATAAAACTACTGATGAGGACAAACTGTAGCAACATTATAAAACTACTGATGAGGACAAACTGAGAACATTATAAAACTACTGATGAGGACAAACTGAGAACATTATAAAACTACTGAGGACAAACTGCAACAACATTACAAACAACTTGATTTAAAAACGCAAATAAAGACAAAAATACATTGAAAATAACACATAAATACAGTGACAATAAATAAATTAACAATAACACATAACTACAGTGAAACTAAATACAGTGAAAATAAAGACATAAATACAATAACAATAACACATAACTACAGTGAAACTAAATATATAAATACAGTAAAATAAATAGATAAATACAATGAAAATAAATACAATAACAATAACACATAAATATAGTGAAAATAAAAACACAAAGTGAAAATAAAAACACAAATAAAGACGTAAAAACAGTGAAAATAAAGACACAAATAAAGTGAAAATAAAAACACAAATAAAGTGAAAATAAAAACGTAAATACAGTGAAAATAGAAACAAATACAGTGAAAATAAAGACATTGTCTAAGCAGCTGGGTCAGCCTACATATATTGATCAGTGATTATAAATATTGATCAGTAATACTATTGATCAGCGATCATATTGACCAGTAATAATATGTGTAATGTTTGTGTGTTTGTCAGATACTCAGTACGACGAGGACGAAGATGAAATCACTCCAGATTTGTGGCAGGAAGCTTGCTGGATCGTCATCAGGTAAACTCACCTGGATCTCAGCTCACCTGTGGAGAAAATGATCAGTTTACTGGAGTACAATGTGAAAATCTCACACAGCTCAGTTTTAAAGCAGAGGACCTGAATCTGTTGGTTTTATTTAATGAGATTCTAGATGTGAAACTGTTGATGCAACACTGAAGAGACTCTGATGTATTTAACGACTGAACAGACTTTTATTTTGAAAATCAGTCCACGGTAAATTATGACAGTTCTTTTTTTCTGGATTATAATCTGGATGTCTCGGTTGTCCAGGGTTAAACTATGCTCTTATTCAGGCAGGTTCAGCTCTTATTTTGACAAGATTGTCTGTGTGTTTGGTTCCAGCTCTTATTTTGACGAGAAGGGTCTGGTGCGGCAGCAGCTGGATTCGTTCGATGAGTTCATCCAGATGTCGGTTCAGAGGATCGTGGAAGACGCTCCGCCCATCGACCTGCAGGCTGAAGCCCAGCACACCTCCGGAGAGGTGGAGGAGCCGGTGAGGAGTAGCACCTGGATCTGGACTAGTTCCAGGACCTGGTTTGGGAGGTTTAGAGACACTCAGAGAGGGTCTCTGTAGGAGGGTGCTGGTTTAAGCTCCCGTGACATCACTGTGACATCACTGTGACCTCTGTTTTCTGTTTCAGCCTCGGTACCTGCTGAAGTTTGAGCAGATCTACCTGTCCAAGCCCACCCACTGGGAGAGGGACGGAGCGCCGTCTCCCATGATGCCCAACGAGGCCCGACTACGAAACCTCACGTAGGTCTCACCTGGTCTCACCTGGTCTCACCTGGTCTCACCTGGTCTCACCTGGTCTCACCTGGACTCACCTGGACTCACCTGGTCTGTGTTATTGTGTGATCCCCCCCTCAGGTACTCGGCCCCGTTGTATGTTGACATCACAAAGACCATCATCAAGGAAGGCGAGGACCAGCTGCAGACTCAGCACCAGAAGACCTTTATTGGTAAAATTCCCATCATGCTTCGCTCCACCTACTGCCTGCTGAGCGGCCTGACGGACCGTGATCTGTGTGAGCTCAACGAGTGTCCGCTGGACCCTGGAGGTTATTTCATCATCAACGGCTCTGAGAAGGTACGCTCTGACATCACGATGCACCGCCGTCTCTGAAAAAATGGCGTCTCTACCTGCTGTTTCACCGCCGCCTCTGAAAATATATAAATACACAAACTGGTTCCTGTGCTGATTTTCAGGTGCTGATCGCTCAGGAAAAGATGGCCACCAACACGGTGTACGTGTTTGCTAAGAAGGACTCAAAGTACGCCTACACCGGCGAGTGTCGGTCGTGTTTGGAGAACTCGTCCCGTCCCACCAGCACCATCTGGGTCAGCATGATGGCGAGAGGAGGGCAGGTGAGTCCTGACATTTGACCTGCACACAGGACTCCTTATTGAATACATGTAAATAACCACATTACTGATCGATCAGCAGACAGATGTGATTGATTATTCGTTGATCGTCTATCTCAGGGAGTGAAGAAGAGCGCCATCGGTCAGAGGATCGTGTCCACGCTGCCGTACATCAGACAGGAAGTTCCCATCATCATCGTGTTTCGAGCGCTGGGGTTCGTTTCGGACAGAGACATCCTGGAACACATCATCTATGACTTTGACGACCCAGAGATGATGGAGATGGTACGTCTGATTATCAGTTATTGATCAGGTACTGACTGTTGATTGGTAAACATTAGAGGTGTAACAATACGTGGAGTTGTATCGACACGTTCGGTACATGACGTTCTTTTCGGTCGGCCTTGTGACCCAAACAGCTGTTTATGTGTCGACTACGACACACCTGGAACAGAAATACTGGAGTTTTACCCGGAACGTTTTGGCAGCGCACCAGTTATTGGTTATCAGTTATCAGCAGCAGCAGCGCTGTACACTAGGTAAACAAACAAAACCAGACTGACTGTGATGTCACCAGTGATGTCACTGTGTTTCCAGGTAAAGCCGTCTCTGGACGAAGCGTTTGTGATCCAGGAGCAGAACGTGGCGTTGAACTTTATCGGCTCCAGAGGAGCGAAACCCGGAGTGACGAAAGAACGAAGAATCAAATACGCAAAAGAAGTTCTGCAGAAAGAGATGCTGCCGCACGTCGGAGTCAGCGACTTCTGTGAAACCAAAAAGGCTTACTTCTTAGGGTGAGTCCTACCTGAGACGCACCTGTATGCACCTGTACAGGTGAGTCCCACCTGAGACGCAGTCCCACCTGAGACGCACCTGTAAGCGTCTCGAGATAACTTCTGTTATGATTTGACGCTATATAAAAATAAATTTAATTGAATTGTACAGGTGAGTCCTACCTGAGACGCACCTGTACAGGTGTGTCAGTCCTACCTGACTACCGTGTATGATGGTGTGTATGACTGTGTCTGCAGGTACATGGTCCACAGGTTGCTGCTTGCTGCTCTCGGCAGACGAGAGCTTGACGACAGAGATCACTATGGCAACAAGAGACTGGACCTGGCCGGGCCGCTGTTGGCCTTCCTGTTCAGAGGGTGGGGCTTCTTTCATGCACGGTCATGCCCTTTGACCTCCACTCACTCAGCTTATACATACAGTATATTAGTCCATTAATACATCATATAAAAGGTGATCTACTGCAGGTTTATGTTCGGTGAATGTAAATAATCAAAGTCTCTGTGTTCCGTGTTCAGCATGTTTAAGAACCTGCTGAAGGAGATCAGGATTTATGCTCAGAAGTTCATCGACAGAGGAAAAGACTTCAACCTGGAGCTCGCCATTAAAACCAGGATCATCTCCGACGGCCTCAAGTACTCACTGGCCACGGGGAACTGGGGCGACGTGAAGAAGGCTCACCAGGCCCGAGCCGGAGTATCCCAGGTGAGAGAACCGCCAGATGTTCATCCGTCACACAGGCATAGTTATAAAAGGTGAAGCTATCGGAGCCGAGATGGTCGACCGCTGAACATCAGGCCGACATCTTCCGCTGTAATCGGCTGTTTTCACATGAATCCTCATCCTGTTTTTTATTGTTCTGCTTTAGGTGTTGAACCGTCTGACCTTCGCGTCCACTCTGTCACATCTCCGTCGAGTCAACTCTCCGATCGGCAGAGATGGCAAACTGGCAAAACCCCGACAGCTGCACAACACGCTGTGGGGGATGGTGTGTCCGGCCGAGACGCCCGAGGTAAAAAACAACACAAATAACCTGAAAACACCAACAGCATGAATCCAGATTAACTCAGAGACGGAGGATTGCTGCTGAGCGTTACTCACTGAACAGTCTGATTGGTTAACGTAGTGAGTAACATCGGCGTCTGTGTTTCAGGGTCACGCCGTAGGTCTGGTGAAGAACCTGGCCCTCATGGCCTACATCTCTGTGGGCTCTCAGCCGTCCCCCATCCTGGAGTTTCTGGAGGAGTGGAGTATGGAGAACCTGGAGGAGATCTCACCTGCCGCCATCGCAGAGTCAGTCACCTCAGCGTGATATTTAATAATTAATAATGTATCATTAACTACTGCACACTATTAAGACTGTTAAAATATTCAACTTTTACATGAAACTTAAACTGCTGAAACTCTCTGTGACATTATATGTGATTTATATTTGGTTTCTTTATGTTTTAATGTTTTAGTGCCACAAAGATCTTTGTGAACGGCTGCTGGGTGGGAATCCACAAAGATCCAGAACAACTGATGAACACACTGAGGAAACTTCGCAGACAGATGGACATCATCGTGTCCGAGGTAACCACAAAGTACTGAGAGACACATGGTAGTTTTTGGTCTGCACGTGGGATTTGATAACATCACTTACCGTGACCTTTTAAACTGACGAACATCTGAACTACGTTATCTAAACATCCTGAACGTTTCAGGTGTCGATGATCAGAGACATCAGAGAACGAGAGATCAGAATCTACACGGACGCCGGCCGAATCTGCCGGCCGCTGCTGATCGTTGAGAAACAGAAACTACTGCTGAAGAGACGACACATCGACCAGCTGAAAGAAAGAGAGTACAACAACTACAGGTGAGACAGAACTACAACCACTTGAGACAGAGTGCAGGTGAGACAGAGTGCAGGTGAGACAGTACTACAACTACAGAGTACAGATGAGACAGAGTACAGGTGAGACAGTATGACAACTACAGGTGAGACAGAGTGCAGGTGAGACAGTATGACAACTACAGGTGAGACAGAGTGCAGGTGAGACAGTACTACAACTACAGGTGAGACAGTACTGGTGAGACAGTATGACAACTACAGGTGAGACAGAGTACAGGTGAGACAGAGTATAGGTGAGACAGTACTCTGGTAGAGTTTGTCGACTTCGCTCGTAAAGTTTGTTTGTGTTTTGTTTGTGGCGGTCAGCTGGCAGGATTTGGTGGCGAGCGGTGTGGTGGAGTACATCGACACTCTGGAGGAGGAGACGGTGATGCTCGCCATGACCCCCGATGACCTCCAGGAGAAGGGCGTGGCCTACTGCTCCACTTACACGCATTGTGAGATCCATCCGTCCATGATCCTCGGAGTCTGTGCCTCCATCATCCCCTTCCCCGATCACAACCAGGTACAAACAAACACACTAAAACTAACATCTAAACAGAAGCTGCTGGGATTTTCAGGGACCAAGTCAGGTTTGCAGAAACAAATAGAAAAAGGAAACCTGAATGCGGTGTCGGGCCATTGAAGGATGATCATGTATCTACGACATCTCAGTGAGATGTTACACCATTTTTATTTGGTGTTGTTGTTCAGTCCCCCAGGAACACGTACCAGTCTGCTATGGGTAAACAGGCCATGGGAGTCTACATCACCAACTTCCACGTACGAATGGACACGCTGGCTCACGTGTTGTACTACCCTCAGAAACCGCTGGTCACCACCCGATCCATGGAGTACCTGCGTTTCAGAGAGCTGCCTGCAGGTAACACACACACACACCTGTACAGTCAGACTGATAAGTTTCAAGTATGAAAATACAGGTAAAACGCTGTGATGCTCTTCAGGTTTTCAGTTGTAGAAGGTCAGCCCATTATTTTATTCTGGCATAAACTTTCAGCTGAGTCTCTCAATACTTACCTGAGACCAGGTGAGTTTTGTTTGTGTTTTCAGGCGACCTGTTGAGCTCTTCTGCGTTTCTCTAACTGAAACTATCTTCTTGTTTTCAGGTATCAACTCCATCGTGGCGATTGCCTCGTACACGGGATACAACCAGGAGGATTCTGTGATCATGAACAGGTCGGCCGTGGACCGAGGCTTCTTTAGGTCAGTTACTAACTTCTACACCCGGGTGTTTGTTACTGGTGTAGTCCCAGTGTTTACTGGTGTAGTCCCAGTGTTTACTGGTGTAATCCCAGTGTTTCTTACTGGTGTAATCCCAGTGTTTACTGGTGTAATCCCAGTGTTTACTGGTGTAGTCCCAGTGTTTACTGGTGTAATCCCAGTGTTTCTTACTGGTGTAATCCCAGTGTTTACTGGTGTAATCCCAGTGTTTACTGGTGTAATCCCAGTGTTTCTTACTGGTGTAATCCCAGTGTTTACTGGTGTAATCCCAGTGTTTCTTACTGGTGTAATCCCAGTGTTTACTGGTGTAATCCCAGTGTTTCTTACTGGTGTAATCCCAGTGTTTACTGGTGTAATCCCAGTGTTTACTGGTGTAGTCCCAGTGTTTACTGGTGTAATCCCAGTGTTTCTTACTGGTGTAATCCCAGTGTTTACTGGTGTAGTCCCAGTGTTTACTGGTGTAGTCCCAGTGTTTACTGGTGTAATCCCAGTGTTTGTTGCTGGTGTAATCCCAGTGTTTGTTGCTGGTGTAATCCCAGTGTTTGTTGCTGGTGTAATCCCAGTGTTATTTATTTTATACGTTGTTTTTTCACCCTACAGGTCTGTTTTCTATCGATCCTACAAAGAGCAGGAGTCTAAGAAAGGTTTCGATCAGGAGGAGATCTTTGAGAAGCCGACACGTGAAACCTGTCAGGGTGAGAACTGATAAAAAACTAAAATCTTGTAGTCTGGTGTGTTTGCAGTATGAGAACACCTGTCAATCATCTCAGGTGTGATAAGAACGTCCAGTCACAGGTGTTGGATGTCTGTGGTGGGGGCGGGGCTAACTTTACGTTACAGATTAAGAACAAATTAAAATCGTCCTCAGGTATGAGACACGCCATCTATGACAAGCTAGACGACGACGGGCTCATCGCGCCCGGCGTTCGTGTCTCCGGCGAGGACGTGATCATCGGGAAGACGGTGACGCTGCCGGAGAACGACGACGAGCTGGACAGCACCAACCGGCGTTACACCAAGAGAGACTGTAGTACCTTTCTGAGAACCAGCGAGACCGGCATCGTGGACCAGGTGATGGTGACTCTGAACCAGGAGGGCTACAAGTTCTGCAAGATCAGGGTGAGAGGACGCAACACCACACCGGACACCTGACTGCACCCGATACAACATGTGACAGAACACCTGAGTACCGCACCTGACAATAAAACACCTGTTCCTGTTTCCTGCAGGTTCGTTCGGTCAGGATTCCTCAGATCGGAGACAAGTTCGCCAGCCGACACGGACAGAAAGGAACCTGTGGGATCCAATACAGACAGGAGGTAAACAGGAAGTCAACAGACAGGAAGTCAACAGACAGGAAGTCAACAGAAGGGAGGTGAACAGGAAGTAAACAGACAGGAAGTAAACAGACAGGAAGTCAACTGAAGGGAGGTAAACAGGAAGTAAACAGACAGGAAGACAACTGAAGGGAGGTAAACAGGAAGTAAACAGACAGGAAGTCAACTGAAGGGAGGTAAACAGGAAGACAACTCAAGGGAGGTAAACAAGGCTGTTAAATGGAGGCTGGCATCAGTCTTCGACCCCCGTGGGAGCTACGGGGTACGACACACGTGCGTTGTAACTAAAGCTGCGATGGAGGCATCCTCCATCTTTAAATCTGTGAAGCTTAAACGTGACGCTGCTAAATGTTGATGTTCTGAGCGTCTCTTAACGTTTTGATGTGTTTTGCGTTGAAGGACATGCCGTTCACCTGCGAGGGAATCACACCTGACATCATCATCAATCCTCACGCCATCCCGTCCAGAATGACAGTCGGCCATCTGATCGAGTGTTTGCAGGGCAAGGTAGTCATCAATAAATATATGCTGGAAATGCTCTTTAACTTTTTACGCAGTAATTATCACTAATTATAGATTGGTAATTATCAGGATGTGGTAATAATCATTATCAATATAATAATAATAACACATTAATAATAGCTACGAGAGTATAACTAAGAATCATTTCATTTAAACAGAATCAAAACTTTATTAACAAAAAGCTTGTGTGTGCGTGTCACATTTCAGGTTTCTGCGAACAAAGGTGAGATCGGTGACGCCACGCCGTTTAACGACGCCGTCAACGTGCAGAAAGTATCGAACCTGCTGTCTGAATACGGATACCACCTGAGAGGAAATGAGGTCACTCACGCTTTATATACTTCCTGTTAAATTTAAACTCATGAACCCTGCGTCCCTGTTGGAGTGTGTGATGTCAGTGTGATGTCAGGGACTGTTCACGTCACAGTTTACGAGACTAATTATTGATTATTGATCTGTGATCAGGTTCTATATAACGGGTTCACGGGGAGGAAGCTGACGTCTCAGATTTTCATCGGTCCGACTTATTACCAGCGTCTGAAGCACATGGTGGACGATAAGATCCACTCAAGGGCCCGCGGTCCCGTCCAGATCCTCAACAGACAGCCGATGGAGGGCCGATCACGGTGAGACCCGTCTACCTGTCTGTTTCACCTGTCTGTCTCTCAGTGATGGCGGTCTGAGATGGAGCGTGACTGTCAGATCACTCACCTGTCTGTCTGTTTTGTCTCTCAGTGATGGCGGTCTGCGGTTTGGCGAGATGGAGCGTGATTGTCAGATCGCTCACGGAGCTGCTCAGTTTCTCAAGGAGCGTCTGTTCGAGGCCTCCGATCCGTATCAAGTTCACGTCTGTAACCTGTGTGGACTGATGGCCATCGCCAATACGCGGACGCACACGTACGAGTGTCGAGGCTGCCGCAACAAGACACAGGTACACGTGATAAATACGTGATCAATACCCCAGAATCTGTAGTTTATTAATCATTTCTACTGTGAGGACAGAGAATCTATCTACCTGTCTCTACCTGTCTTATTTTTACTTACCCGTCTCTCTGTCTCTCTACCCGTCTGTCCATCAGATCTCCCTGGTCCGGATGCCGTACGCCTGTAAGCTTCTCTTCCAGGAGTTGATGTCGATGAGCATCGCTCCCCGTATGATGACGTCATAGAGCGGCTCAGCCAATGAGACGCCTCCCTGCATACTTATAAATGTGACATCTGCAGCAGGAAGTTTAATGTTTTTATAGTTTTCATGTTGTCTAACTTTGTTATTGTGAAAGTAAAATAAATCATAGTTTCTGATGATGATTCTGAGTCCTGAGTTCTCATTGGTTTACAGACATCATGTGACCAAACAAACAGGTCACATGATCAGGAACCATGGCGATGATCACTTCCTGTTAGTGGAGGGAACCAGTTAGTGTGGTGCTAACTTAGCAGCTAGGTGGCACACTAACAAGCTGTGGCCGTGCTCTGCTTGTGATTGGCTCGTGTGGGTGTGTGGGCGGGACCTCGATACCGCGGCTCCAACCCCGATCACGACTGAGCAGACTCTGTTTTATCAATATGGCAGCTCCCAATTCTGTATATTTAGGCTTCACTTCAGTACAGCGGGAGGACGTGGAGAAGTGTCGGACATCTTTATATTCAGTCTATGAGGTCACATAACAAAAAATAAAAAATACCGACGGTATTACAGGTAAAGATACTTTATTTTATTCAGAGAAAAACAAAAATAATTTCAATTTCCATCAACAAACTGAAGCTCAGAGTTCATTAAACAAAATAAACGTCATACACTGACCTGAACTGATCAATAGTTATATTGTTGTGTTCTTATAAACTGATCAGAGAACTGATCTCTACAGATGAAAATCTGGTTCATTAAACTGATTTTTATTTTACATAAGAAATAATAAATGATGAATGCATCACCTGCATCAGTGCTGTTGCCAGGGTGACCTGCATCACTACTGTTGCTATGGTAACCCACAGTTTAACTCTGGCTGTGATCAGATTCATGTTTTTCCAAAATAAAAGCCTGATTGATTTCAGTTATCTGTTCAGAAAAGAAAATGATAATAAATGATTAAAAAATATATAAAATGCTAAAATAAAGAAAGTTAAACTAAAACTTTGAATCCACAAAGAAAAACACAGAGGATTTAAAACTATTTTATAACTTTTATAATTGAAACTAAGTCGTTAAACTCAAGAAAACTGAACAAAATATGAACTTAATTTCAAAATAAATGTGTTTTTTTAATCCAGAACTACATGAAGAAGAAAAATAATCAGATAATTTCACTGAAAGTTTAAAAAACGTCATTTCAGCTGTTTGATGTGACATCATCGTCTTCACTGATCTCTAATCGGCTGATCACAGCTCATCTTCCTTCGTCACTGAAAGGAAATGACATCATCAATCACAGAAGGGTTTCAAGCTTATTACATGATTTTCAAATTATTAACATTCAGCTGACTCTAAAGGTCGTTGATGTTTAGTCGTAACGTTCAGCCGACTCTACAGGTCGTTGATGTTTAGTCGTAACGTTCAGCCGACTCTAAAGGTCGTTGATGTGTAGTCGTAACGTTCAGCCGACTCTAAAGGTCGTTGATGTTTAGTCGTAACGTTCAGCCGACTCTACAGGTCGTTGATGTTTAGTCGTAACGTTCAGCCGACTCTACAGGTCGTTGATGTTTAGTCGTAACGTTCAGCCGACTCTAAAGGTCGTTGATGTTTAGTCGTAACGTTCAGCCGACTCTAAAGGTCGTTGATGTTTAGTCGTAACGTTCAGCCGACTCTAAAGGTCGTTGATGTTTAGTCGTAACGTTCAGCCGACTCTAAAGGTCGTTGATGTTTAGTCGTAACGTTCAGCCGACTCTAAAGGTCGTTGATGTTTAGTCGTAACGTTCAGCCGACTCTAAAGGTCGTTGATGTTTAGTCGTAACGTTCAGCCGACTCTACAGGTCGTGTCGTTGATGTTTAGTCGTAACGTTCAGCCGACTCTAAAGGTCGTTGATGTTTAGTCGTAACGTTCAGCCGACTCTAAAGGTCGTTGATGTTTAGTCGTAACGTTCAGCCGACTCTAAAGGTCGTTGATGTTTAGTCGTAACGTTCAGCCGACTCTAAAGGTCGTTGATGTTTAGTCGTAACGTTCAGCCGACTCTAAAGGTCGTTGATGTTTAGTCGTAACGTTCAGCCGACTCTAAAGGTCGTTGATGTTTAGTCGTAACGTTCAGCCGACTCTAAAGGTCGTTGATGTTTAGTCGTAACGTTCAGCTGACTCTAAAGGTCGTTGATGTTTAGTCGTAACGTTACCTTTCTTGACGATGTCATCGATGGACTCGACCACGTGAATCGCTCCGACAGCTGAAGCTTCTCCTTTAGAGTTGGCGGCGTGACACTCGTAGGATCCTTCTTCTTCTTTGGTCAGAGGGGAGATCTGAAATAAAAGCACGACCAGTGATGTTGATTGGTCCAACAGACAGCTGAAGTCATGATATCACTTCCTGTCACTACAAGGTTATTGCTATCAGTGTTGCTGGAGTTTTATTTTCCACCACTAGATGCCACTAAATCCTACACCCTGGCCCTTTAATGTATATACAGTATATATATATATATTATGTATGAATAAATGTGACTAACCAGCACCCAGCCGGTCACTTCATGTTTCTCTGGTCCTCCTCTGGTTTGAATGGCCAGGTTGTCTCTGTCTCCAGGAAGAAGCTCCATCCTCCTCTTCCCACCGATGACCTGAAGGAAGACACCCCAACGTCATCATCAACATCTTCATCAGCCAACAACAACAACAACATCGTCATCATCCTTTAACTGCAGGATCTACATTTTTAATAAATGTTGTTGTTTAGGAAACGTTTAGTTTTAGTGCAGTCGGAGTCGGTGAACAAGCAGAAAACGTCATGAGCAACATTTTCCTCCGATTCAGAAACATGCAGCAGCTTGCTCTTCTTCACTCTGCAGGAAACATACACGCGATCTGATCCAAAGTTCACAAATGTCAACAGACGGAGTCTGAACCTGCCGAGAGAAAGAACACCTGAACACCTGAGGCTGCAGGTGAGCTCATCAGGGCAACATCACATTCTTATATTTTAACAACATAATCAGTCATCTTCACAAAGACCTTCTATGAATATTCATTAAAGGAAACAGAAACATTTGTATTTTTATTTCTATATATTGTCTTCAGGACTCCACGCTGGGATTTCTGAGACAGAAACTAAAAACAAAAAAAAGTCCTTTGAGCGTTTTAGATCTCTATTGAAGCTTGTTTATTTTCTGTTTTCCACACATTCATCATAAAGTCCCCTCATATGTGTATATATCTCAGAGAAATCACATCTTTTTAGTTTTTATATTCATATTTTGCGTTTTTATATTTTATATTTCATCCTGCCTGACAATAGATAACATGTATTTATATAACATTTAGGGTGAAACTGGCAGACAGAGAACATATGGAAGATTTCATCTTTTAAAGGTCCCATATTATAAAAAGTGACATTTTCATGTCTGTTATATAAAGCAGGTTTAAGTTCTTTATAAATACTGTGAAAGTATCAAAATGCTCAATATAAGGAGAAATACACACAGCCCGTATTCAGAAATTGTGCGTTTGAAACAAGCCGTTAGGATTTAGGTCCATTTGTGATGTCACAAATATACATTTAGACCATTACACAGTTTTAAACGTAAACATTCTAAATGTGTCCCAGTTGACATCCTGTTGCAGTGTATGTGAATGTCATCAGTTGACAGGAAGTAAACATGGACCCAAATTGTTGCCTAGCAATGCAATTCTGTTGCAATTCCGTTGAAATGCACTAAAACGGAGCGTTTCAGACAGAAGGTGAATACAGGTTTATTCAGGCAGACAGTATGAGGATAATAAAGTTTTATTTGAACATTACAGCATGTAAACATGTTCTAGTAGAAACCCACAGTACAAGTGTGAACCTGAAAATGAGCATAATATGGGACCTTTAAACTACTGTACCTGATGAGCTACTCAGTGAGTGATGACAGAGAAACTCACCCTCTTCCAGGTGAGGACAGGTGTGGGCACGCCCACCGCCTCACAGCTCAGGTACACCTGAGAGCCGCTCACGTTGTACACCTCACCTGGAGGAGTGACGATGACGGGAGCTGCAGACAGACAGACAGACAGGTCAGTGACAGTCAGTAAAATTAACGATAATCTACATGAAGTTTGGTTACAGGCGATCGGTCTGAAACAGGACGAAACAAGTCGCAGGAATCCCCCAGAGACAGTCCATAAAATTAAAGATAATCTAAATGACGTTTGGTCTGAGACAGGATGAAACAGGTCGCAGGAATCCGTCCGAGACAGTACGGAAAATTAAAGATAATCAACATGAAGTTTGGTCTGAGACAGGATGAAACAGGTTGTAGGAATCTGTTCGAGTTTTAAATCAAAGATAATCTACATGAAGTTTGGTTACAGAGAATCACTCTTAAAGGGACTGTTTGTAACTTCTTACATGTATAAATCACCCGGGTCGGTGTCTCATGCACGCTCGCATATGCGCGCTTGCGCGTGTCTACGCTGTTCAGACTCAGACTCCAACACAACTACATGGAAGCACCAAAACCTCTTGGTTGTATCTAGTGAAGCCCGTCTGTTAAACAGTGTTGGCCGCGGATGGAGGACGCGGGGGAGACTGTAGCTTTGGTCTCCAGGACTGGAGTCTCTGCTGTACTCTGCTCCTCTGCTGCCTTCACTCACACAACCCGCTCCTTCTCTCTGTCTCGCTCCACCTCTCACGTGCATGCTGCTCACTCCACACTGCAGAAGAGTTAGTTTAGCTCTGAGAATATCTAGTGATAGTGGAGGTTTGTGCAGAAATAACTGCTGCAGCTCCTCCAGACCAACAGAGGTTTCCCGTGTCTTGTGAAGTGACGGGGCTCCGCAGAGAGAAACGTTATCGTCTCCGACCAAAACTCCGGTGTCGCCCCTGTTCCCTCCGGCCAGCGGTCGGGAGACTGAGGCAGGAAAAGCCAACACTAGAATCAGCATTGATTCATGGAGAGACCTTCGTCTGGTCAGCTAACATTACTGCCAAGCAGCTGAAATATAGAGTGATATTGTGCTTTTAGCTGACGTGTGTCGCCTCACTGTGATGGAATTTTCCATCAATTCCTCTCTTATTGGTAGAAAGGTCAGAGTGTTTGTCAGAGTGTCCCTCTGTTGACATTATTGGGTTGGAGTCCTGTCTAGAGGAGCCACCGTTATCTGTACAGCTGTGCCTGTAGTGGAGACCGTAGAGCCAGTCGCTAGGGCAACCAGGGTCAGAGATGCCAGAGGAACGGAGTAAGTCAAAACATGATGAGGGGTAAGACACTGAGCACCGGGGAGGAAGGACAGAGTTGTGAGGCCTTCACGCAGAGAGCATCTATTGTGGAGACCTGTCAATTCTCCTTGATCAAGCTTCAATAAACCTTCTTTTGTAAGACATCATCAGCACCGGACCTCTTCCTTCCAAAGATAACTTGTGTATCAATTATTCCATCACACTCACTGTTTTGAGCGATGCTCATTCATGTCTATGTAGAGCGAGCACAAGCGCGAGCAACAGGACGCTGACTCTCGTTGACTTAACGGCCACAGGTGACGCTGTTAACAAGACATTTATGATTCTTACAAACAGTCCCTTTAAATGAAAGATAATCAACATGAAGTTTGGTTATAGAGAATCAGTATTTAATTAAAGATAATCAACATGAAGTTGGTGTGAGACAGGATGAAACAGGTTGCAGGAATCCGTCAGAGACAGTAAATCCTCTGTGACCTCAGAGGAATTCGGTTTGCTCTGAGCGTGCTCACTGAGGGTTTTCATGTAGAATGGAATTCAGTGTTTTCAGAGGGATGAAGGTGGATTATCATCACTCACCGTCTGTTACTGTCAGAGCGTTAGGCAGCGACAAGTTCAACCTCAACCATTAAAACATCATGTTACCGGTATATATGTATTTATTTTCTGATTAATGATAAAAAAAATTATAAAACTATTATTTCTTCAGCTGAGTTTTAATTTAAATTAAATGAAAAAAAGTTTTTTTACTGCAGTCTGAATGTGTCAGTCTGCTTTAATCACAAGCCTGTTAGCCTAGCTTAGCACAAAGACTGGAAGCAGAGGGAAACTGTTAGCCTAGCTTAGCATGTGTCAGTCTCACCTGTGTGTCAGTCTCACCTGTATGTGTCAGTCTCACCTGTGTATCAGTCTCACCTGTGTGTATCAGTCTCACCTGTGCATGTCAGTCTCACCTGTGTGTCAGTCTCACCTGTGTGTATCAGTCTCACCTGTGTGGTTCAGTCTCACCTGTGTGTTTCAGTCTCACCTGTGTGGTTCAGTCTCACCTGTGTGGTTCTGTCTCACCTGTGTGTTTCAGTCTCACCTGTATGTGTCAGTCTCACCTGTGTGTATCAGTCTCACCTGTGTGGTTCTGTCTCACCTGTGTGTTTCAGTCTCACCTGTGTGGTTCTGTCTCACCTGTGTGTTTCAGTCTCACCTGTGTGTTTCAGTCTCACCTGTTTGTCAGTCTCACCTGTGTGTCAGTCTCACCTGTGTTTCAGTCTCACCTGTGTGTATGTCTCACCTTTAGGACAGCGTCCCTTGTTCTGGACTGTGATGGGTTCTTGTCCCTGTGTCTCTGCTGTCAGACTGGCGGTCTTCAGGTCGCAGCCGGTCCGGTATGTGGTCCCGTCGGTCCCGCAGACCTCGTAGTTGGTCTTACAGACGCAGACTCCGATCTTCTTCTTCTTGTCCTCGTCGCTCTTGACGCACTCCAGACCGGCTCCGCAGCGGCGCGCTGCCGCGCGGCGGCCACCGCACAGTTCGCCCGCCGCGGCCGCGCAGACCGGACAGCATCCGCAGGAGTCTAGCAGAGTCCCAGACGGGCAGACCGGCACCGGGAGAGGGGCGCACTGATCCGGGTCACACGGTCCACAACTAGGACCCGCAGAGACCTGCACCGAGAGGAGATACAGGACCGGAACCAGAGACAGAAACACGGAGACAGACTTCATGGTGGTCTGATGGAGATCTGGTCTAAAGTGAGCTGGTCTGAACTGAGCTGGTCTAAAGTGTGCTGGTCTAAAGTGTGCTGGTCTGAGCTGTGCTGGTCTGTACTGGGTACTGGTCTGAACACTCTGATCTGATCAGCAGACTAGAAGCTGTTTAAAGCTGCTGACTGACTCCGCCTCACTCAGGAGACCAAGACCTGATCCTGATCCTGGACTCTCTGACACAGACCAGAGGATGTATGGAGGACCAACACTGACTCAATACTGATAATACTACTATGTACTAATACTAATACTAATATGTATTAATACTAATATGAAATACTCTGATAAAAAGGTCGGAACAATAAAGAAGCGAGTTAAAGAGTCAGAATTTGATGGTTTGAATAAAACTTTATCTGTAGTGACGTAATTAATAATAATAATTCATAATAATAATTAATTAATTAATAATCTGCTGCTGATCAATTAACTCATCGTTTATCTTCACACAGCTGTTTCCTGTTACTGAGAACTGAAGAAAAATGTTTCACTAACCTGATAAATAATTAATACTGTAATAACTCTAATAATAGCACTAATAATAACATTAAATTAAATAATGTGTTATTTCATTCTGCCAGTAACTAGAAAAGTATTTTACTAACCTGATAAATGCTAATTAATATAGTAATAACACTAATAATAGCTCTAATAATAGCTTTATTAATAGCTCTGATAATAGCATTACATTAAATAATGTGTTATTTCAGTCTGTCAGTAACGAGAGAATTAAATTTGTCAAACAAAGAAACACTTTTAACAAAACAAACTGTTTAAAATGTATATGTAACACGTCAACACGTCGGTCTTTGAATCTATTAAATTAAATCAACATCAGCTCCTTTAATTTACCAGCAGATTAAATATTGATGACGTTCATTACAAAATGTAAAACTTCTGATTCTACTGATCGATTGATTTATTGATTTTACGTGAAAACGAAAATATCAGATTGCTACTAAAAAATCACAGCAGATTTCGTTGATCAGGTCGATCTGATTGGTTAAAGGTCATGTGACTCATATTAACCGATTCACTGCATTCCTATTTTTTTAATTTTAATTTTCATGGCAGTAATGAACTTCCATACAGTTTCCTTATTCTATCACCCACTGAGAACAAAGATCAATAAAGATGAATACAAAAACAGTACGGACCAGTACAGACCAGTATGGACCAGTACAGACCAGTACGGACCAGAACAGACCAATACAGACCAGTACGGACCAGTACAGACCAGTACCACAGTGGTTTTCATTGTAAAGGATTAATTTCTTCATCTCTTCATTACTGGGCGTCAGCTGGTCGCTGAGGAAATAATAAACAGGAAATGTTCAGAGTCGGAGGTCAGGTCGATTCTTCCTGTTATTGTTTCAACAGGAAATCCCTGCCGGTCTCTGCCGGTCCCACTGTTGCTATTATTATAATATATTATATATATATAATATATATATATAATGTGTACTCACACACACACACTTGAGTGTGATTTAAATATGTTATTAAGTGAAGGAGACACAGAGGAGTTTGTCAACGCGTTTATCAGATCTTCAACAGTCAGAACATTCAGAGGAAATATACAGTACAGTCAGTGACGAGGACATGATGTAGTTAAAGTATTCGATGTGTACTAGCAGTACTCTGTGTATTTATTTGCAGTATTTGCTGATGAAGGCAGACAGCAGGTCTCTGTATGGAGACTCCGATTGAGGAGTCTGGAGTTTGAGGAGTTTGTGGACGGTAGGAGAACGAAGGACGAGGTTGTGACTGAATCCAACTAGACTGGAGGTGAACCAGTAGAGCGCCATGGACTGGGGGGGGGTAGAAGAGAGGTAGATATTTACAGGTAGAAGATTCAGGTATCATATGAAACTAGAGAAGCTGAGGAGTCCAGCTGCTCTGGTTTGATTTCATGCTGTGTGTTGAACTCACAGAAGGAACTGCAGCAGCGATGGGAATCATCAACACGGAGAACGCTCTGATGGCGTTCGTCATGATCCTCTGGACACGAGACGGGTTGACTCTCTGAAGAGAAAACACCTGAAGAAGAAGAGAGGGGGAGGTTAGGTTAGATGACATCATCAGGTCAGGTGATAGTCACACACCTGCTGAACAGACTGACCTCTACGATGAGCAGGTTGGTGAGTCCCAGACAGACCGGTAGGATCCAGGTGGAGTCCGGTAAGGTGAGGTCCGGGAACCACAGAGCACCTCCTGCTGCCAGATCAGACGGCTGCCCTGCAGACAACACGGTTTACTGGGAGTTAATGGAACAAAGACCTGGTCCACGGTCAGTTAACCGGACTAGTCCAGACTCAGTTTACTGGTAGTTAATTTAGTTTTACCAGACTGATCCAGACTGAGGTTTCGCAGGGCCAGAGAGAGGCTGATCCACAGAGGCAGCTGGACCCAGACCAGCAGACTGGCTTTGAAAGGGTGACAGTTGTCTCTGATGTAGAGCTGAGAAACAATATGACGCAGATTCTTCTTGAACTGGAACCTGACGAGAAACAGACCTGTGGTGACCTCTAGGATAATCACAGCCTCAGGAAACTTTACAGCCAAAAACTAGAGACCTAGAGCATTCAGAGGATAGATGGATCAAACTAGAGACCTAGAGCATTCAGAGGATGGATGGATCAAACTAGAGACCTAGAGCATTCAGAGGCTGGATTGATCAAACTAGAGGACCTAGAGCATTCAGAGGATGGATGGATCAAACTAGAGACCTAGAGCATTCAGAGGATGGATGGATCAGACTAGAGACCTAGAGCATTCAGAGGATGGATGGATCAGACTAGAGACCTAGAGCATTCAGAGGATGGATGGATCAGACTAGAGACCTAGAGCATTCAGAGGATGATGGCTTTCCTAGCTACATTGACAATACGGGAGTTTCTTTGACTCACACAGATTTAGACTTTAGATGTTTAAAAATGAATCTGTTGTTATTTGTTCGTGTTGTTTCTTACCGGCTCTGTTTCTCCGTCCAGCCTCTCTCTGCAGCTCGGACTGAAACTTCATATCGAAGCCTCTTCGCCAGCTGCGAGATCTCCGCCTGCAGCGCCTCCACCTGGACATTACCCAGAGGTTACTATGGTTACCGTGATGGCTCCACTTTCTTAATATCTCAGATGCTTTATGGACTAAATTGTTGATCGATCAATCAATAATCAGCAGATTAATCAATAATTCCTCCTTTTGTCGTCTCCCGTCACTCACCTTGGCAATGATGACCATCTGGTAGGTGGCGAGCGGCAGAGTGATGAGTGTCCTGACTGACAGCGTAGCCACGACAATGCTCAGCCACCACGGCAGCCCACTCGCCTGCTGCGTGCTGACCAGGAAGTGTTCGCACAGGTGAACTGGAGCTGAGTCCGAGAGGCTGCCGTACCAGCCGGCTGCACCTGCACCTGCACCTGCACCGTCATCACAGCCGCCACCTGAGAGCCTCCTGACGCCTGACAGCGTCCCAACGCCTGACAGCATCCCGACGCCTGGCAACGTCCCGACACCCGATGACCTCCTGACACCTGACAGCATCCCGACTCCTGAGAGCCTCCTGACACCTGATAGCGTCCCAACGCCTGACAGCGTCCCGACACCTGGCAACGTCCTGACACCTGGCAACGTCCTGCCACCTGTCACCGTCCCAACACCTGGCAACATCCCGACACACAGCGTCCTGACGTCTGACAACGTCCCGACTCCTGACAGAGTCCTGAAGTCTGACAGCGTCTCGACGTCTGACAGTATCCTTCCACCTGACAGCGTCCTGACGGGTACCATGTGACGGCGGACTGCAGTGAGTCTGGCTGACGGAGGTGTAGACCAGGTGTGACCAGGTGGAGGTGACTTGTTGTTGAATGCAGCAGAACAGAGTCCTCGTACAGGAAGCTGCAGGATGCCGGACCTCACCGACCCCCCCACACTCAACATGATGACCCCCCTCCTGAAACATGAAGACACAAACATGACTGAGGACTAAAGACCAGTTCAGGACAGACAGACACAGACCTGCACAGACCTACACAGACAGACACAGACCTGCACAGACCTACACAGACCTACACAGACAGACACAGACCTACACAGACCTACACAGACCTGCACAGACCCACACAGACCTACACAGACCTACACAGACCCACAAAGACCTACACAGACCCACACAGACAGTCACAGACCTGCACAGACAGACACAGACCTCCACAGACCTGCACAGACCTACACACAGACCTGCACAGACCTACACAGACCTACACAGACAGACACAAACCTGCACAGACCTACACAGACCCACAGACCTACACAGACCTGCAGACCCACACAGACCTACACAGACCTACACAGACCCACACAGACCCACACAGACAGACACAGACAGACACAAACCTACACAGACAGACACAGACCTGCACAGACCTGCACAGACCTACACAGACCTACACAGACAGACACAGACAGACACAAACCTGCACAGACCTGCACAGACCCACACAGACCTACACAGACCCACACAGACAGACACAGACAGACACAAACCTACACAGACAGACACAGACCTGCACAGACCTGCACAGACCTACACAGACCTGCACAGACAGACACAGACAGACACAAACCTGCACAGACCTGCACAGACCCACACAGACCTACACAGACCCACACAGACAGACACAGACAGACACAAACCTACACAGACAGACACAGACCTGCACAGACCTGCACAGACCTGCACAGACCTACACAGACATACACAGACAGACACAGACAGACACAAACCTGCACAAACCTGCACAGACCTGCACAGACCCACACAGACCTACACAGACCCACACAGACCTGCACAGACAGACACAGACAGACACAAACCTGCACAGACCCACACAGACCTGCACAGACCCACACAGACCTACACAGACCCACACAGACCTGCACAGACAGACACAGACAGACACAAACCTGCACAGACCTGCACAGACCCACACAGACCTACACAGACCCACACAGACAGACACAGACAGACACAAACCTACACAGACAGACACAGACCTGCACAAACCTGCACAGACCTGCACAGACCCACACAGACCTACACAGACCTGCACAGACCCACACAGACCTGCACAGACCCACACAGACCTGCACAGACCTAGTCACAGACCTGCACAGACAGACACAAACCTGCACAGACATACCCACACAGACCGACACAAATCCTGCACAACCCACAGACCTGCACAGACCCACACAGACCTACACAGACCCACACAGACCTGCACAGACAGACACAGACAGACACAAACCTGCACAGACCTGCACAGACCCACACAGACCTACACAGACCCACACAGACAGACACAGACAGACACAAACCTACATAGACAGGACACAGACCTGCACAAACCTGCACAGACCTGCACAGACCCACACAGACCTACACAGACCTGCACAGACCCACACAGACCTGCACAGATTATTATTAGTTATTTTTATAGTAATTTTTATAGTTATTGAGTTAAATTTTCTGCATTCAGTCGCTGAGACATAAAGATGTTTGTAAACAGACTGAATGTGAAGGTGCAACAGGTGCAACAGGTGTAACAGGTGTAACAGGTGAGTCTCCAGTAGAACAGAACAACACTGATCTCTTTTCTTTAATAAAGCTGTTATTATTTAGCAGGACGGATCTCAGTGAAGATCACTAAACAGGTAGAGAGTTGAACGTACCTGTGTGACGTCAGCCGGGTCACGTTTCAGACCCTCTAAACTCTGGTTTTATATTCTTTATTGTTTCACCTTCATCCTCCATCCACCGGCAGCAGAGATGACGTCACACTGTTTACCGCCGTGTGTCGCGTAAATGTGACGTCACTAAAAAAAGAACCCTTTCTGTAAATAAAAACAATATTAATTAATTATTTATAAAGAAATGAAAACATCGATCACGCTTCAGAGAAATACAATAAATAATCAAGAAACGAAGATTTACCGGAAACGTTCACCCGGAACCAGAATCAAACCGGAAAGTCGGCCATACCTTCACAATAAAAGAATGAAACACCATTGTGTGTAGAGGCAAGTTCAACAAAGTTTATGTGATGATTTAATATAATATACTTAAGACAGAACATTATAACATCAAACTTGGAGTAGTGTGTGGTGAACATGAAGACAACACTTGATCTTAAATGATTCAGGGTATTCAAATAAAAAACCTAAAAAATATAAATATAATAAAAGTAGAAATATTCAGTCAAAGTATTAAAGCAACAAAAATACTCCATCACAAGTAAATGTTTTACTTAGTACTAAAAGTACTTGTTACAAGGCATAATGACTAACATATATTATTGATTATTATGATGCATAAATGTGTAAAAGCCTTTTAATCTTGTAGCATAAGATTTTAAATAATTATACTGTTGGGCAGTTTAAAGGTCCCATCTTATAAAAAAGTGAGATTTCCATGTTTTTTTATTATAAAGCAGGCTTAAGTCCTATATAAATACTGTGAAAGTATCGAAACACTCAATCCACAGGGAAATACACACAGCCCGTATTCAGAAACTCTGCATTTGAAACAAGCTGTCAGGGTTTCTGTCCATTTGTGATGTCACAAATATACAATATTTAGACCCTTTACACAGTTTTAAACATAAACATTCTAAATGTGTCCCAGTTTGTTTCCTGTTGCAGTGTATGTGAATGTCATCAGCTGACAGGAAGTAAGCATGGACCCGAGCTGTTGCCTAGCAACCTAATTCTGTTGAAATTCTGTTGAAATGCGCTAAAACGGAGCGGTTCAGACAGAGGGTAAATACAGGCATATTCAGGCAGACAGTACGAGGAAAAAAAATTGTTTTTTGAACATTACAGCGTGTAAACATGTTCTAGTAGAAACACAAAATACAAGTATGAACCTGAAAATGAGCTGATATGGGACCTTTAAGATTAAAATGCATCATAAACTCATGTTTAATGTGTAAAATCTGAATCTCCTTTGCTGCTGTACACTGCAAATCCCCCCTCTGTGGGACTAATAAAGGAATATCTGATCTTATCTTAACAAATTATAAATGTAGTGCAGTAAAAAATAGAACTGTTTAATATACAATAATATTTGATGTAAAGCACGAGAACCTCTAAACAGTATTTAAACACAGTTATTAAGTAAATGTATTTAGTTTCTTTCCAACACTGGACCAAACCGCTGTGTTCCCCTGCTCTTTTATTGTGAAGCGTCCTACCGGACGTGGATCATGGTGTTTCCGCGCGGATCAGTCAGTCAGAGAGCCATGGCGGAGTACAGTCAGGCCGGCCTGCTGGCCGCTCTGCTGCTCTTCACGGCCCTCACGGTGCGGGACGTTTACCAGGGCAGATCATCCTCCAGCCCGCAGTACGGAGGACAGGCGACCGGCAGCCCGGAGCTCTCACCGGACACCCTACCGGACACAGAGCCCGGGAAACCCCACAAACCCTCCATGTACACCGGACCCACGCTCCGGTTCCGGTACTGGTGAGTACTAGCACCGAGGCTAACAGCTAACAGGCTAACAGCTAGCATCAGGAGATTATCTCCTGATTAGAGACATTAAACCCTTTAACCCTGTTTGTTATCATGTCTCTGACTGAACATTAAACCCTTTAACCCTGTTTGTTATCATGTCTCTGACTGAACATTAAACCCTTTAACCCTGTTTGTTATCATGTCTCTGACTGAACATTAAACCCTTTAACCCTGTTTGTTATCATGTCTCTGACTGAACATTAAACCCTTTAACCCTGTTTGTTATCATGTCTCTGACTGAACATTAAACCCGAACAAACAGACGGTTTAATGTGCTTATTTAAATCTATTTAAATCTGTTTAAATCTGTTAAATGTGTTTATTTAGTTCTACAGTAGATCTACAGTATTTATATAGTAGATATACAGTATTTATATAGTAGATATACAGTAGATATATAGTAGATCTACAGTATTTATATAGGAGATATACAGTAGATATGCAGTAGATATATAGTAGATCTACAGTATTTATAGTAGATATATAGTAGATATACAGTAGATATATAGCAGATCTACAGTATTTATATAGCAGATCTACAATAGATATGCAGTAGATATATAGTAGATCTACAGTATTTATAGTAGATATATAGTAGATATACAGTAGATATATAGCAGATCTACAGTAGATATATAGTAGATATACAGTAGATATATAGTAGATCTACAGTATTTATATAGTAGATATACAGTAGATATATAGTAGATATACAGTATTTATATAGCAGATCTACAGTAGATATATAGTAGCTCTACAGTAGATCTACAGTATTTATATAGCAGATCTACAGTAGATCTACAGTATTTATATAGTAAATATATAGTAGATATGCAGTATATCTAGAGTAGATATACAGTAGATATATAGTAGATATACAGTAGATATATAGTAGATCTACAGTATTTATAGAGTAGATATACAGTAGATATATAGTATTTATATAGCAGATCTACAGTAGATATATAGTAGCTCTACAGTAGATCTACAGTATTTATATAGTAGATATACAGTATTTATATAATAGATATACAGTAGATATATAGTAGATATACAGTAGATATATAGTAGATCTACAGTATTTATAGAGTAGATATATAGTAGATATATAGTAGATATACAGTAGCTATATAGTAGATCTACAGTAGATATACAGTAGATATATAGTAGATCTACAGTATTTATATAATAGATATACAGTAGATATATAGTAGATATAAAGTAGATATATAGTATTTATATAATAGATATACAGTAGATATATAGTAGATCTACAGTATTTATAGAGTAGATATACAGTAGATATATAGTAGATATACAGTAGATATATAGTAGATCTACAGTATTTATATAGTAGATTTATAGTGGCTCTACAGTAGATATATAGTAGATATACAGTATTTATATAGCAGATCTACAGTAGATCTACAGTATTTATATAGTAGATATATAGTAGATATACAGTAGATATATAGTAGATCTACAGTATTTATATAATAGATATACAGTAGATATATAGTAGATATACAGTAGATATATAGTAGATCTACAGTATTTATATAATAGATATATAGTAGATATACAGTAGATATATAGTAGATCTACAGTAGATATACAGTAGATATATAGTAGATCTACAGTATTTATATAGCAGATATACAGTAGATATGCAGTAGATATATAGTAGATCTACAGTATTTATATAATAGATAGACAGTAGATATATAGTAGATATAAAGTAGATATATAGTATTTATATAATAGATATACAGTAGATATATAGTAGATCTACAGTATTTATAGAGTAGATATACAGTAGATATACAGTAGATATATAGTAGATATACAGTAGATATATAGTAGATCTACAGTATTTATATAGCAGATATACAGTAGATATGCGGTAGATATATAGTAGATCTACAGTATTTATATAATAGATATACAGTATTTATAGAGTAGATATACAGTAGATATACAGTAGATATATAGTAGATATACAGTAGATATATAGTAGATCTACAGTATTTATATAGTAGATTTATAGTGGCTCTACAGTAGATATATAGTAGATATACAGTATTTATATAGCAGATCTACAGTAGATCTACAGTATTTATATAGTAGATATACAGTAGATATATAGTAGATATACAGTATTTATATAATAGATATACAGTAGATATATAGTAGATATACAGTAGATATATAGTATTTATATAATAGATATACAGTAGATATATAGTAGATATACAGTAGATATATAGTATTTATATAATAGATATACAGTAGATATATAGTAGATATACAGTAGATATATAGTATTTATATAATAGATATACAGTAGATATATAGTAGATATACAGTAGATATATAGTATTTATATAATAGATATACAGTAGATATATAGTAGATCTACAGTATTTATAGAGTATTTATAGAGTAGATATACAGTAGATATACAGTATTTATATAGTAGATATACAGTAGATATATAGTAATTATATAGTAGATATACTGTAGTTCTACAGTAGATATACAGCAGTTCTACAGTAGACATGCTGTAGTTATACAATAGATATACAGCAGTTCTACAGTATTTATGCAGTAGATACACAGTAGTTCTATTGTATTACAGTAGTATGTGTATTTGGTCATATATAATCATGTATATGATCAGGGCGTGTTTGTATTTAGTGCGTGGGAGGATGCAGACGCTCAGTAGATTTTCCTGCTTTTTGGACCTTTGCCAGTCACCTACCTGACAGGTGTATCCTCTCTGTGTGTTTTCAGTATCTCCTGAGGTTACAGTAAAGTGTTCCAGGAGTACTCCAGAGCCATCAGCCAGCTGTACCCGGACATCCGCATCGAGGGAGAAAACTACCCCCCAACTCCCTTCAACAGGTGAGCTCTGACATCACTAAACTACCCCCTTCAACAGGTGAGCTCTGAGGTGTGTTGGTAACCTGATATCTCTCCTCAGGATTGTTGGTAACCTGGTATCCTACCTGAAGCTCCTCTCCATCCTGCTGATCGTCTGCGGTCAGAATCCCTTCACCCTCCTCGGCCTCGACACTCCCAGAGCCTGGACCTGGAGTCAGGACAACAAGGTACCTGTTACCATGGCAACAGATGCTTCAGATGGTTACCACAGTAACAGTTTTAACCCCATCACTGTTGTTGTTGTTTGTCAGATCTTCTCCTGTCTGATGGCCTTCTTCCTCTGTAACATGATGGAGACTCACTTCCTGTCTACGGGAGCCTTCGAGGTCATTCTGAATGGTGAGTTCTCATTGGTCCAAAACATGACCTCATTGTGAACGTTTAGTTCTGATTGGAGGAGGACAGGACGAGGTAGAAAACGGTGTTTCCTGTCCCCTCTTTCTGACTGGTACTTCCCGGTGTAACAGTGTTTCCTGTCCCCTCTCTGACTGGTACTTCCCGGTGTAACGGTGTTTCCTGTCCCCTCTCTCTGACTGGTACTTCCCGGTGTAACAGTGTTTCCTGTCCCCTCTCACAGACGTCCCTGTGTGGTCGAAGCTTCAGTCGGGTTACGTCCCGAACATCCAGGAGATCTTCCAGATCCTCGACAACCACCTGAAGATGAACCAGGTGGATTCCATGGGCTTCTCCTCCACTTAGAGCTGCACACACAGGTGAACACACACATACACACAGGTGAACACACACACACACAGGTGAACCTGGCTAGATTAGATAAATAAATATAAATACAAAGTGGTTGAGACGTAACTCTCACTTCTCACTCTCTCACCTGTGTGTTTCTCCTCAGCTGTGCTGCGTTCAGGTGTCCTGGCTCAGTGGTACGTTCAGCCGCTGGCGTTCATGAAGGTTCGGCCTTAAAGCAGACTCTGCGGGGCCCAGCCGGATGTCCCCCGCCACAAAACGAGCGTTCCCTGTACGCCGGGTCACAGCTCAGCACTACAGTACCCATAATGCAATATCAGCACAGGTGGAGTCAGCTGCACTCCAGACTGGCGACTCTACTGGACTTGACTGTTTTCTGTTAGTTCAGTTTGTTTTTATTTATTTAGTTTGTTCAGACTAAAACTACGGTACAACTGTTAGCTCCATGCTACTTAGCCTCTGTCTGTACAGGAAGTAGCAGACAGGAAACAGAAATGTAATGAATCATTAAAATCTGGTTAATGTAACAAATGATCATCTTCACTGTCAGTTATGTCATCATCATTGTAAAATGTCTGAAACAAGAAATAAACTCATCAGAAGTTTCAGTTCCTGACTATAAATTATAAATAGTTGTGGTTCGTCACGTTGTTGCTAATCATGCTGTTGCTAATCATGCTGTTGCTAGTCTCATTGTTGTTGCTAGTCACGTTGTTGCTAATCATGCTGTTGCTAGTCTCATTGTTGTTGCTAGTCACGTTGTTTTTGCTAGTCAAATGTTGGTAGTAATGCTGTTGCTAGTCGTGTTGTTGCTAGTCACGTTGTTTGTCACATTATTGCTAGTCAAAATGTTGGTAGTAATGCTGTTGCTAGTCACGTTGTTGTTGCTAGTCACGTTGTTGCTAGTCACGTTGGTATATCACGTCAGTTCAGTTTTTAGTTTCTTACTTTATTTGACAGGGACGGTGCATATTAATATTTCGTTTTATGTTTCCTGGTTTGCAGATTTTAGTCTCCAACACAATATGATGGTGAAAGTTGAGTTGTAAAATGTTTCAGAAACAGAATCTCAGTTCGTCTGGTCATCCACAGATTTCATCAGAACTTCATCAGAACTTATGACTGTAATTATATCTTCATCAGATGTTCACTGAATTCTTCTCTCATGACTTACATGAGTTACCCATCAGAAAGTCTAATCAGGTTTTTATTGATCATAAAGCACAAACTTTATTTTCTGATAACATCATCACATTTTTATTGTATCATTATTACATTACAGTACAGAGTTGTTTATAACACCTGGTCTGAGACAGGTAAACTGTCTGTCGTCTGGACTTCAGTCAGCAGCACTTTGACTGAAGTCATGAATCTGAAGTAGAGCGACAAAGTGAGACAAGCAGCGACTGCAGAACATCTGAAACAGAAAATATAGAAACTAAACACAAGTGTTCAGGATTCACCCGTCATCTACGTTCAAGTTTTTATCTGTTTCTACTCTAGTTTTCACCCGGGAACGCATCAGTGTTTACCTGAAGGGTGTATTACGAAGTCAGATTACCAGAGGGGTGTACTACAAAGTGATATTAGTGGTCTAACGAGGTATTTTGAGCCTAAAGTTCACGCAACGAAGGAGACTCTCCTTTAACCTAGTTAGATAGCCGCGGACCTAACCTGGTCTGTGTTCAGTATTATTTATCAGTATAATGTTTACATCAATAGTTCTCTATATTATTTACCCGCTATCTCTGACTGGGGCTTCAGGTACCCTGTATCTCTGACTGATCTCTGATCCTGTGTGTGTGTGTTGGAACGTTTCTATCAACATCACAGCATCCGCACTCGCTTACCTGAGATCATCTCACAGAGCCACTGCAGGTGATCATCAGTGTTGCCATGGAAACCGGACTGGATGGTGTTGTAATCCAGCTGGGAGTCGGAAGAGTTTAGGTCCTCTTCCTGTTTCCTGTCGAGTTCAGCCTGAAGAGAGACTTTTATTTAAACACAGCTCAGGACTCCGAAATGCAAAATGGTCGCTAAAACATATGAAAGTGTTAAAATACTGAAAGAAGCTAAAATGGAAGAACTGAAAGAAGGTGAATGAAATTAAATATAAACTGATCTTTAGATTTCAGGCTCTGAGACAGAAACATTGAGATGAAGAAGTTTTCAGGTGAAGTGGCGATGACGAGTGATCTCACCTGACTGTCATCTGTGATCCTCCATGGACTCAGACTGGGGTAGAGACGGGGGCTTTCACCCAGTTGAGGAGCTCTGTCTCCGGGTAAACTCCGCTCACTCAGGCCTGTTCGCTGGGCGTACAACCTCTGGAAGTCCGACCTCTGGAAATCCGACCTCTGGAAGTCCGACCTTTTTTTCAGACATTTTCCAGATCTTTTTTTTAAGACATTTTTTCAGACCTTTTGTTTCGGACATTTTTCAGATCTTTTTTTTCAGACTTTTTTTGTCTGACATTTTTCAGATCTTTTTTTTCAAACTTTTTTTTCAGACCTTTTGTTTTGGACTTTTTTCAGACTTTTTTTGTCTGACATTTTTCAGATAATTTTTTTTCTAACATTTTTCAGATCTTTTTTTGTCTGACATTTTTCAGATCATTTTTTTCTAACATTTTTCAGATCTTTTTTTGTCTGACATTTTTCAGATCTTTTTTTTTCAAACATTTTTCAGATCTTTTTTTTTCAAACATTTTTCAGATCTTTTTTTCTGACATTTTTTCAGATCTTTTTTTTCAGACTTTTTTGTCTGACATTTTTCAGATCTTTTTGTTCAGACTTTTTTTTCAAACTTTCTTTTCAGACATTTTTCAGATCTTTTTTTTCAGATTTTTTTTCGGATATTTTTCAGATCTTTTTTTTCAGACATTTTTTCAGACATTTTTTTAGATTTTTTTTTCGGACATTTTTTCAGATCTTTTTTTTCCGACTTTTTTTTGGGATATTTTTTAGATATTTTTTTCAGATTTTTTTTAGACATTTTTTCTGACTTTTTTTTTTAGACATTTTTTCCAACATTTTTCAAATCTTTTTTTATCCGACATTTTTCAGATATTTTTTTTCCAGACTTTTTTTTCAGACATTTTTCAGATCTTTTTTTTCAGACTTTTTTCAAACCTTTTTTCGGATATTTTTCATATTTTTCTTTTTTTCCGACTTTTATTTTTAGACATTTTTCAGATTTTTTTTTCTGACATTTTTTTCAGACATTTTTCACATCTTTTTTTTCAGACATTTTTCACATCTTTTTTTCACATCTTTTTTTTCAGACATTTTTTCAGACCTTTTGTTTTGGACATTTTTAAGATCTTTTTTTTCAGACTTTTTTTTTGAGTTTTTTCTTCAGATTTTTTTTCGGACATTTTTCAGATCTTTTTTTGTCTGACATTTTTCAGATCTTTTTTAGACCTTTTTTTCAGACTTTTTTTTTGCGGACATTCTTTCAGTCTCTTTTTCGGATTTTTTTCAGACTTTTTTTTTTTTTGACATTTTTTTTAGATCTTTTTTTTCTGACTTTTTTCAGATCTTTTTTTCAGACTTTTTTTCCAGACATTTTTCAGATCTTTTTTTCGGATATTTTTTCGACCTTTTTTTTCCAGACTTTTTTTTTGCGGACATTCTTTCAGACTCTTTTTTCGGATTTTTTTTCAGAGTTTTTTTAGACATTTTTCAGATCTTTTTTTCGGATTTTTTTTTTAGACTTTCTTCTTGCGGAAATTTTTTCAGACCTTTTTTTAAAGACATTTTTCAGAACTTTTTTTCAGACTTTTTTTTCAGACATTTCTCAGATCTTTCTTTGTCTGACATTTTTCAGACCTTTTTTTTCAGATCTTTTTTTTCAGACATTTTTCAAATCTTTTTTTCAAATCTTTTTTTTCAGACATTTTTTCGGACATTTTATAAATCTTTTTTCAGACTTTTTGTTTCAGACATTTCACGAGCGGACAGCGGGAGGCGGAAGTGAGTCTCTAACTCTGCTGAACAGTTTCCGGTACAGAAGAAGAAGAAGAAGAAGCAGCAGCAGCAGCAGAAGCAGAAGCAGAAGCAGACAGCTCAGGCGCTACATGCTAACCTGGAGCTAACGTTAGCATCAGCTGTTCAGCGCTGATAAATCAGTCAGTTTATTATCTAATGTTTCAGTTTGTGAACGTTAATGCTGCTGAACTTCTACTACAGAAGCTAACTGCTAACAGCTAACAGCTAACAACAGGAGAGGAAACACACTAACTGGTGAGTGAACACAGCTAGCTGACTGGAATGCTAACTATGCTAACTGACAACACAATCTGTTTCCCTTTGAACCTTAACAGAGTGTAACGTTTCCTCTAACGTCAATCTGTCGCCTCTAACTTAATGTTTATTTATATTTAAACTCATTAAATGAACGTTGAACACCAGAAAGAATCACGTTTCGAAAGGTAACAGATTTGATCACAACACCTGGCTACAGCCTGAGAGATCACAACACCTGGCTACAGCCTGAGTGATCACAACACCTGGCTACAGCCTGAGTGAACACAACACCTGGCTACGGCCTGAGTGATCACAACACCTGGCTACAGCCTGAGTGATCACAACACCTGGCTACAGCCTGAGTGAACACAACACCTGGCTACAGCCTGAGTGAACACAACACCTGGCTACAGCCTGAGTGAACACAACACCTGGCTACAGCCTGAGTGAACACAACACCTGGCTACGGCCTGAGAGATCACAACACCTGGCTACGGCCTGAGAGATCACAACACCTGGCTACGGCCTGAGAGATCACAACACCTGGCTACGGCCTGAGTGATCACAACACCTGGCTACGGCCTGAGTGAACACAACACCTGGCTACGGCCTGAGTGAACACAACACCTGGCTACGGCCTGAGTGAACACAACACCTGGCTACGGCCTGAGTGAACACAACACCTGGCTACGGCCTGAGTGATCACAACACCTGGCTACGGCCTGAGAGATCACAACACCTGGCTACGGCCTGAGAGATCACAACACCTGGCTACGGCCTGAGAGATCACAACACCTGGCTACGGCCTGAGTGAACACAACACCTGGCTACGGCCTGAGTGAACACAACACCTGGCTACGGCCTGAGTGAACACAACACCTGGCTACAGCCTGAGTGAACACAACACCTGGCTACAGCCTGAGTGAACACAACACCTGGCTACAGCCTGAGTGAACACAACACCTGGCTACAGCCTGAGTGAACACAACACCTGGCTACAGCCTGAGTGAACACAACACCTGGCTGGTTCAACTGGTTTTTAATTAGTTGGTGATTTCCGCATGTGTGAGGCCTTGGTCATCGATATAAAACAGGACTATTGTGATCGATACTTTATTGATCCATCAGCTAATAGGACACAAAATGTATAAAACACAGAAATAAACAGTCGTTTTCCTGTTACCAGTCTGATATTTGTATCATATATCGGTATTAATCTGATATCAAGGTCGATGTGAGAACTGCTTTCATCCAACGAACAGCCATACTGGTTCTATACTGGTTCCATACTGGTTCTATGCTGGTTCCATACTGGTTCTATGCTGGTTCCATACTGGTTCTTTACAGGTTCCATACTGGTTCTTTACTGGTTCTTTACAGGTTCCATACTGGTTCTTTACAGGTTCCATACTGGTTCTTTACAGGTTCCATTACAGTTCTATACTGGTTCTTTACAGGTTCCATACTTGCTCTTTTCTTGCTGGTTCCGTACTGGTTCCATACTGGTACTATACTGGTTCCATACTGGTTCCAAACTGGTTCTTTACTGACTACTGGTTCCATACTGGTTCTATACTGGCTCCATGCTGGTTCTATGCTGGTTCTATGCTGGTTCCATACTGGTTCTAACCCAAAGCTGATGCCTGGTTGCCTGGCAACCACTGTTAAAAGTTGGTGTTGTGCCCTGAGCTGGTGAAGGTGGAGCTCTGTGGCCGCCACGAGCTCGCCGCTCCCCTTTAACTACTCTATATACTGCTGGGGATCAGTAAAGTTTAGTCTGTAATAACATCATAATGTGTTAGTTGGTTGTATTCTGTATTAATAATGAATGAATAATAACGTAACTCAGTCTAATGTCTTTCCGTCTGTGTTTCCTCTGCAGCGTCTTCAGGGTCTCTGATATGAGCAGCGCTGTACGTCTTCTTCTTCTTCTCCTCATGTTTGATCACGATTCATCATCACGATGATGTCATCACAGCTGTGATGTAATGAGTGTGTGTTGTGATGTGTGTGTGTGTGGTCAGGCTCAGAGGAAGAGGAGGACCACAGGAAGTCCTCTGGTCTCCAGACCCAGCACCAAGACCAGCAGAGGGGCCAGCGCTAGGAGGCCGTCGGCCAGCGCTAGGAGGCCGCCGGCTAACGCTAGGAGGCCGCCGGCTAGCGCTAACAGAGCAGCTAACAGGACGGCTAACGTTAGCGCAACGTCTGATGTCGACCCTGCACCCCCCACAGAGACCATCGACGTGATGGACAATACCGAGGACAGTCAGTACAGATCAATACTCTCCTCTGTTATAGATTACTATCAGAGTCAACCAATAAGCATTCCGGATCAATAATCAATAACTGATCTGTGTTCAGGTGTAGAGGAGGTGGTGGATCTGACCTGTGATCAATAATCAATAACTGATCTGTGTTCAGGTGTAGAGGAGGTGGTGGATCTGACCTGTGATCAATAATCAATAACTGATCTGTGTTCAGGTGTAGAGGAGGTGGTGGATCTGACCTGTGATCAATAATCAATAACTGATCTGTGTTCAGGTGTAGAGGAGGTGGTGGATCTGACCTGTGAGGGATCAGAAGCTGCTGCTGTGGTCGACCTGACGAACAACGACTCAGTATTGGTAACAATACAGTACTACATGTACTACACAGTACTGCATGTAATACACATAATACACAGTAATACACAGTACTGCATGTACTACACAGTACTATTAATTAAACTCGGAACACATTTATTTCCGCTACACCTGGACTTTAATCGTTGGTGTGTTCAGTGTTTCAGAGAGTTTGGTCGTTGAAGAGAAACTGATCAAATGTAACTGTTCTTCTTCCGTTGTTTTTGTTTCTTCTTCTGCTGCCGTGACGATCCAGCTGGTGGACGAAGGTAAGACGTCTTTCAGTCGTCGTGTTGACAAAGTTTCATTAAAGGAACAGTCCAACATTTCTCTGGGTGTCTTCCATCAGGCCCTCAGAACAGGAGAGTCCCCACAGGTGAGAGTTACGTCGTCAGCAGTGATGAAGACGAGGACGCGCCCCCTGTCGTCAACACTGCAATAATGTCCTCTGTACAGAACCCCAGCTTCTCCAGGTAATAGACTGATCCCTGCTAACATTATCTAAAAATGACAACCAGGTAATAGACTGATCCCAGCTAACATTATCTTTATATCACAGCCAGGTAATAGACTGATCCCTACTAGCATCATCTTTAAATCACAGCCAGGTAATAGACTGATCCAGGCTAAAGTAATCATTAAATCATAACCAGGTAATAGACTGATCCCAGCTAACATTATATTTAAATCACATCCAGGTAATAGACTGATCCCAGCTAACATTATATTTAAATCACATCCAGGTAATAGACTGATCCCTGCTAACATTATATTGAAATCACAGCCAGGTAATAGACTAATCCCTGCTAACATTATCTTTATATCACAGCCAGGTAATAGACTGATCCCTACTAGCATCATCTTTAAATCACAGCCAGGTAATAGACTGATCCCTACTAGCATCATCTTTAAATCACAGCCAGGTAATAGACTGATCCCAGCTAACATTATATTTAAATCACAGCCAGGTAATAGACTGATCCAGGCTAAAGTAATCATTAAATCATAACCAGGTAATAGACTGATCCCAGCTAACATTATATTTAAATCACATCCAGGTAATAGACTGATCCCAGCTAACATTATATTTAAATCACATCCAGGTAATAGACTGATCCCTGCTAACATTATATTGAAATCACAGCCAGGTAATAGACTAATCCCTGCTAACATTATCTTTATATCACAGCCAGGTAATAGACTGATCCCTACTAGCATCATCTTTAAATCACAGCCAGGTAATAGACTGATCCCTACTACCATCATCTTTAAATCACAGCCAGGTAATAGACTGATCCCAGCTAACATTATATTTAAATCACATCCAGGTAATAGACTGATCCCTGCTAACATCTTTAAATCAGTCAGGTAATAGACTGATCCCAGCTAACATTATATTTAAATCACAGCCAGGTAATAGACTGATCCCAGGTAACATCATCTTTAAATCACAGCCAGGTAATAGACTGATCCCTGCTAACATCTTTAAATCAGTCAGGTAATAGGCTGATCCCAGGTAACATCATCTTTAAATCACAGCCAGGTCGTAGACTGATCCCAGGTAACATTATCTTTAAATCACAGCCAGGTCGTAGACTGATCCCAGGTAACATCATCTTTAAATCACAGCCAGGTCGTAGACTGATCCCAGGTAACATCATCTTTAAATCACAGCCAGGTCGTAGACTGATCCCAGGTAACATTATCTTTAAATCACAGCCAGGTCGTAGACTGATCCCACCAGTAGAATACAGTAGAATCTCTCTGTGTGTTACAGGTCGACTCCGGGGACGATCAGCTGTCCCGTCTGTCTGGACTCATACTCTGAGGTGAGACTCAAGCACACCTGTTGCACACCTGGACAGCAGGTAGAATGATGCGTTCTGATTGGCCGGTTGTTGTTTCCTTCACAGATCGTAGAGAGCGGCCGATTGGTCGTTTCCACTAAATGTGGTCACGTGTTCTGCAGCCAGTGTCTGAGAGATGCTCTGACATCATCACACACCTGTCCTACCTGCAGGAAGAGACTGACCCACCGCCAGTACCACCCCCTCTACATCTGACATCATCACACACCTGAGGTACCGTTGGATCAGTGACGTCATCAGATCTATCAGAAACAAAAGACTTTGTGAGCTGCGTTTTAATTAAAGACTGGTAACGATCGATTATTGTTTCATTATTGATTGATATGTATTATTGATATATAGAATATATTTGATATTCTCAGTTTATTATTACGTTTTTTCTTCGTCTCTGGGCTCTGTTTATTTTCTATTGTGACGGATAAAATGTGTTAAAGTAGGAATAAATTCTATTAAATTCTGTGAAGTTTCTTTGTTTTCAGTTGATTCTGTTTGAAACTGAAATCAGTTACTCAGGTAATACACAGGTATTATATGTCCCCTATTCTCATCTGGTTACCCTTGGTAAGACTCAGGTAACACTCAGGTCACACACAGGTCACACACAGGTCACACTGGTAACACTCAGGTCACACACAGGTCACACACAGGTCACACACAGGTAACACTCAGGAAACACAGGTAACACTCAGGTAACACTCAGGTAACACTCAGGTAACATTATTGATTTAGTATGGACAATAATGTGAATAATCACGATTAAATATTATATTTGATTGACATATTGAAGTAGTATACAACTGTATATAGTTGTAAATAGTAGTATACAATAGTATATAGAAGTATACAACAGTATATAGTAGTAGACAACGGTTTATAGAAGTATATAGTAGTATACAACAGTAAATAGAAGAATGTAACAGTATAAATAAGTATACAATACTATAGAGCAGGGGTGCACACACTTTTTCAGCATGCGAGCTACTTATAAAATGACCAAGTCAAAATGATCTACCTACTATAAAAATGCAAAACATATATTTATTTATAAATATATTGAGTATTCTTTATATGTACAATATATGTTGGTGTACCTTGCATAACTGCATGAACCCACATTGTACAATATAACTACATTTTTTGTCATTACCTTACTCTGATGACCTGCACTGAATGGAATCAGCCAGGGATGCATAGTCCGGACAGTAGCTGCTGATAGCCAGCCTCAAGCACACTTCCAAACGATCATCAGTCAAGGTGGAACGGTATTTGGACTTAATAATCTTCATGTGGGAAAAGGCTGACTCGCATAAATAAGTGGAGCCGAATAATGCAGTCAAGGAGGTAGCACATTTCCTCATGTTGAGGTACTTTTCCTCTGTGAGTAAGTTCCAGAACTGTCCATGAGCCCTGGACTGAAGCTGAATGTCAGCTTGTAGTGTCAAAATCTCATCCTCCACTCCAGATGAGTTCAGGTGAAACAGTGTTGCAATTTTTGATGCGAGTGAATCAGCCTCAGCATCTTCCCGAAAAGGGTAGCACATGAATGTAGCGACTGGCTCCAGTAAAACAAAGTCTTGAAAGCGTCTGTCAAACTCTGACAGACAGTTCTCAATCTGCTCTGATAGGCTGACGTCTACTTTTTAATTTATTTTTTTTTTAATGCCATGCGATCGACCGGTAGATCGCGATCGACGTATTGGGCACCCCTGCTATAGAGTAATACACAACAGTATATAGAAGTATACACCAGTATGTAGTAGTATACAACAATACATAGGATTATACGACAGTATATAGAAGAATACAATAGTATACAGAAGTATACACCAGTATTTAGTAGTATACAACAGTATCTAGTAGTATACAGTGGTACATGTATTAATAATATGAATCTGTAAAGTAGCTTTAGCTGTCAGATAAAAAGTGCAGTAAAAAGTACTCTGAAATAGTGGATAGCAGGAGTAGAAGTATAAAGTAACAGGAAGTGGAAATACTCTAGTAATGTACTGTAAAGGTATACTGAAGGACAGTAAATAGAGTAGAAGTGTTCAGTCACATGGTGAAGCAGAGATGACTGTCTTGTTTTCTTTTGTTGTCCAGCCTCTGTTAGTGACAGAGTGATGCATTCTGGGACGTCAGAGTCTGCTGTAGGTTTATTATCAGATAATAGAACTACAGATCTTGTTACTCTTAGTCACTTCAGACAGGCTGCTCACAGGAGTCACAAGACTGATGAGTCACGGTCACCTGAAACAAAGTCTGCTGCTGATTGGCTGATGACACAATCACACGGGATGAGCTCAAACATACTAAAATAGAATAAACAAAAACTTTTGTTAATGCACTCTGCATAAAGTTCAGATCAGCACAGGGGAATTACAAAAAGATTCATCTAGAATATTCATGAACTTGATATTTATTATGCCACATCTATTGCATCAGCGTAATGCAGCACATGTTAAGTGATGTAGGTGAAAATAAAGATTTATTAAGAAAAGGTTCTATATATGTATATAAAATAACTCAGGCAAAATATCACAATAAATGCATAAACAGTTGAAATAAAATATTTTATTTGTGAAAGATGATTTTAAATATTACCACACAGTTTGACCAAAAATCACAAATTAACATTCAGTTTAAATCTTTATTACATTTTGATTTTATTTTCTGATATTTATCTGGAACACGTCACCGTAGAAACGGTGTTCTTTTAAATAACTTCTCATTTGTTTTTATGTCATTTTAATATTTATCATCTATTCTAGAGTCTTTTAATTTATTCATTAATTCAACAGAAAATGAATTAACAACTATTTGGTAATTAACTTACAGGTAAGTTGTTTTTTTGTCTACCACTCAGAATCTTTAAAAAAAAAATCTATCTCCTTCAAATAACTGGATTTATTCAAGTTTCTCCCCAAAAACTAAATTTTACAAGATTACATTTGAGCACATCCTGATAACGTTAGAACTGACCTTGGTCCAATATTCATACTGACTAATGTTTGTATAATATAATATATATAATTTAAGTCAATGAAACATCCGTTAACGTTATAGCAGCTCCGTTATACTCTGTTATAATACATAACTGTCGGAAAGCATCGATAAATCGGACAACTAAGAACCGGTTCTCAACGGGAAGCGATACTTGATTCCCATTTCCTGACGATTTTACCCGCCACTGGCCAACAATTAACCTGAGGATGGCTGGTTCTAATATCAGATCCTGTTTGTGACATTTTATTGATTAAATCAATTAATGAAGAACATAATCCAATTAATTCTACATATTTATCCAGTAATGTGATTTATTGTATTTTGTTTATTAAAGGTCTAATATTGTAAAAAGTGAGATTTTCATATATTTTATATTATAAAGCAGGTTTAAGTGCTTTATAAATACTGTTTAACTATCAAAACGCTCAATATACAGAGAAATACACACAACTCGTTTTTAGAAATTGCTTAGAAATGCTTTTTGCTGGGAAGCTCCATTAAAATAATAAGTTATATGACGTTATATATATATATATTACAATTATAAAAGGAAATACTTTGTACAAGGGCATATTAAGAACATATACATTAAGAACATTTACAGTATATACAGTATAAGATACATTTTTGTGTGAGGTATCGTATGAATTATATATTTAAAAGTCTGATGAAGTAATTTTACTTAATTAAATGTCTGTTTTTACACAAGATAATTATATAATATTATGTATTTTATAAGGATGACACAGCATTGCGTTCTTCTTGAACTTTCTTTAATGTGATCTTTAAACTGGCTAAACCTGATTGGTCAGGTGACTCAGGGGAAATCCCCTCATTGGGAAGTGCTTAGTCATTCCTCGGCCTCTCATTGGTCAGCTGATCCGGGCTCCGCCAGCAGACCAATGGGAGGCCGCGTCAATGTTTACTTCTCGTGATGACGGTGACGTGTAACGCGGAAGTAAACACAGAGGAGGTCTGGTCTGGTTCTGGAGGATTTAAAGCTGCGTCACAGAGGTACTGACTTTATTTCAGAGTCTGAAGAGTCTGAAGAGTCTGAAGGTTCGTGTTCTCTCTCCGGAGTCTGGTTTATCTGTGTACCGTGTTAAAGATAACAGCAGGATGTCGGTGACGGTGAAGGCCTACCTGTTGGGTAAAGAGGAGACGGTGAAGGAGGTCCGCAGGTTCGCGGTGGACCAGGAGGTCTCCTGCTCCTACGAGTACCTGAGCACCAAGACCATGAGCGTGTTCAACAACCTGAAGAACATCAACATGTACTACCGAGGTAATACTATTATCATTATATATATATATATATATATATATATATATATAAACAACCTGAAGAACATCAACATGTACTACCGAGGTAATACTATTATTATTATTATTATTATTATTATATATATATATATATATATATATATATATATATATATATATATATATATATATATATATATAAAAACAACCTGAAGAACATCAACATGTACTACCGAGGTAATATTATTATCATTATATATATATATATAAATATAAACAACCTGAAGAACATCAACATGTACTACCGAGGTAATACTATTATCATTATATATATATATATAAATATAAACAACCTGAAGAACATCAACATGTACTACCGAGGTAATATTATTATCATTATATATATATATATAAATATAAACAACCTGAAGAACATCAACATGTACTACCGAGGTAATACTATTATCATTATATATATATATATAAATATAAACAACCTGAAGAACATCAACATGTACTACCGAGGTAATATTATTATCATTATATATATATATATAAATATAAACAACCTGAAGAACATCAACATGTACTACCGAGGTAATACTATTATCATTATATATATATATATAAATATAAACAACCTGAAGAACATCAACATGTACTACCGAGGTAATATTATTATCATTATATATATATATATATAAATATAAACAACCTGAAGAACATCAACATGTACTACCGAGGTAATACTATTATCATTATATATATATATATAAATATAAACAACCTGAAGAACATCAACATGTACTACCGAGGTAATATTATTATTATTATTATATATATATATAAATATAAACAACCTGAAGAACATCAACATGTACTACCGAGGTAATACTATTATTATTATTATTATTATTATTATATATATATATATATATATATATATATATATATATAAACAACCTGAAGAACATCAACATGTACTACCGAGGTAATACTATTATTATTATTATTATTATTATTATATATATATATATATATATATATATATATATATATATATAAAAACAACCTGAAGAACATCAACATGTACTACAGAGGTAATACTATTATCATTATATATATATATATATAAATATAAACAACCTGAAGAACATCAACATGTACTACCGAGGTAATATTATTATCATTATATATATATATATATAAATATAAACAACCTGAAGAACATCAACATGTACTACCGAGGTAATACTATTATCATTATATATATATATATAAATATAAACAACCTGAAGAACATCAACATGTACTACCGAGGTAATATTATTATTATTATTATATATATATATAAATATAAACAACCTGAAGAACATCAACATGTACTACCGAGGTAATACTATTATTATTATTATTATTATTATTATTATATATATATATATATATATATATAAACAACCTGAAGAACATCAACATGTACTACCGAGGTAATACTATTATCATTATATATATATATAAACAACCTGAAGAACATCAACATGTACTACCGAGGTAATACTATTATCATTATATATATATATATAAATATAAACAACCTGAAGAACATCAACATGTACTACAGAGGTAATATTATTATTATTATATATATATATAAACAACCTGAAGAACATCAACATGTACTACCGAGGTAATACTATTATTATTATATATAATTATATAAATAAACAACCTGAAGAACATCAACATGTACTACCGAGGTAATACTATTATCATTATATATATATATAAATATAAACAACCTGAAGAACATCAACATGTACTACCGAGGTAATATTATTATTATTATATATATATATAAATATAAACAACCTGAAGAACATCAACATGTACTACCGAGGTAATATTATTATTATTATTATTATTATTATATAAATAAACAACCTGAAGAACATCAACATGTACTACCGAGGTAATACTATTATCATTATATATATATATATAAATATAAACAACCTGAAGAACATCAACATGTACTACCGAGGTAATATTATTATTATTATATATATATAAACAACCTGAAGAACATCAACATGTACTACAGAGGTTATATTATTATTATATATATGTATATATATATATATACATACATGTAAACAACCTGAAGAACATCAACATGTACTACCGAGGTAATACTATTATCATTATATATATATATACATATATATATGTATATATATATATATATGTATATATATATATATAAACAACCTGAAGAACATCAACATGTACTACAGAGGTAATATTACTATTATTATATATAATTATATAAATAAACAACCTGAAGAACATCAACATGTACTACAGAGGTTATATTATTATTATTATTATTATTATATATACATAAGAACAACCTGAAGAACATCAACATGTACTACAGAGGTAATATTATTATTATTATTATTATTATTATTATTATTATTATTATATATAAACAACCTGAAGAACATCAACATGTACTACCGAGGTAATACTATTATCATTATATATATATATATATAAATATAAACAACCTGAAGAACATCAACATGTACTACAGAGGTAATATTATTATTATTATATATATATAAACAACCTGAAGAACATCAACATGTACTACCGAGGTAATACTATTATTATTATATATAATTATATAAATAAACAACCTGAAGAACATCAACATGTACTACCGAGGTAATATTATTATTATTATATATATATATAAATATAAACAACCTGAAGAACATCAACATGTACTACCGAGGTAATATTACTATTATTATATATAATTATATAAATAAACAACCTGAAGAACATCAACATGTACTACAGAGGTTATATTATCATTATTATTATTATTATTATTATTATTATTATTATTATTATTATTATTATATATACATAAGAACAACCTGAAGAACATCAACATGTACTACAGAGGTAATATTATTATTATTATTATTATTATTATTATTATTATTATTATTATATATAAACAACCTGAAGAACATCAACATGTACTACCGAGATAATACTATTATCATTTTATATATATATATATATATATATATATAAACAACCTGAAGAACATCAACATGTACTACAGAGGTTATATTATTATTTATATATATATATGTAAACAACCTGAAGAACATCAACATGTACTACAGAGGTAATATTATCATTATTATTATTATTATTATTATTATTATTATTATTATTATTATTATTATTATTATATATATAAACAACCTGAAGAACATCAACATGTACTACAGAGGTAATATTATCATTATTATTATTATTATTATTATTATTATTATTATTATTATTATTATATATATAAACAACCTGAAGAACATCAACATGTACTACAGAGGTAAATATTATCATTATTAAATATATATAAATATAAACAACCTGAAGAACATCAACATGTACTACAGAGGTAAATATTATCATTATTAAATATATATAAATATAAATAACCTGAAGAACATCAACATGTACTACAGAGGTAAATATTATAATTATAAATCAGTGATGTAACCTGGGGTCATAGGATGTCATTATATCATTAACTGATGATGATGATGATGATGTATATTTCAGATGAAGATGAGGACCTGGTGGCGTTTTCCTCTGACGATGAGCTGATGATGGGTCTGGCCTGTATGAAGGATGCCACTTTCCGCCTCTACATCAAAGGTACAAGCACACGATCTCACCTGAAGACCAGCTCTTATTTTGGAACAGTGTTAGAGAGGGAGTGACACAGACTTTTAGTATGTACTGCAGCGGCCCTTACAAAGTACGTACGCAAGTATGTATGTACAGTACGCGTACTACTAGGATATACTACTTCCTAATGACATTGCTCCTTGAACTTTGACCCTTTTAAGATTAGGGTTACATATCTATATCTATATATATCCATCGTCCTCCAAAAAATAAACCAAATATCATAC